>JANPWX010000239.1:1782167-1856691 GCA_024734555.1 Trochalopteron elliotii
CCTTCCTTCCTTCCTTCCTTCCTTCCTTCCTTCCTTCCTTCCTTCCTTCCTTCCTTCCTTCCTTCCTTCCTTCCCCACCAATTTCCTCTCTCAAGCTCTCACAGAGACTTCAAGTCATTTAAGATCTGAGATCTGCCAAGGTGTGATGATATGGATTCAGTTCCCAGATATTATGTGCTGCTTCTACAGGAAAATGTCATTTCCCTGCCCAGACCTGAGCTCTTCTCAGGGCTCCAGCAGCAGAACTGCCACTGTCACAGGAATAGGACTTGCCAGCTAGCAGCCAACCAAATGACCATTCCCTTACACTGGGGGACCAAGCTGACATGGAGTGATCTAGGAAAGAGCTGCTTTGGATGTTTATGCCTCCTCCTCGACCAGAAAAAAAGAAGTCACATATATAAAAAAAGTCCTTCCAGAAAATCTTTCAGGTTCCAATCTGCCTACATTTCCTTCTTAGAAACCATTTATTATTTGATTTCAGTCCTGCATATTCCTTCTGACTCACCTGATTTAACTGATGTCTGAAACTGTAATGCCTGGACAACTGAATACTGATTCCCATGTACATCATATTTTTTCACTGTTTTTCTTTCATTGCAGCAACTGAAAGATGTATTTAGTCAAAAAGCCCAACCACCTCCCTTCTTTATCTAGAAACGACTTTGATGTTTGTGGATGAAAGCTTTCCAGTGTCAGCTAAAATCTTGCTATTCCAGTTCAAGGGGAAACTCAAACACTTCCCTCTTCCTGAAGCCACTCACAGCTCTCTGGATTCTGTTTCATCACCTGTCAGGAGACTGTTCTCCAGGGCTCATAAAATTTTTAAGGGGTACTTCTGCCTCTGCCTGCCCCACAAGGTGACTTTCCAAACCTTTCTGTCCAGAGGCTCAGGTACAAAACCACCAGGGAGTGATGGGTTTTCCTCCCACGAGCTGAGGGTCAGCCTGTGCTGCTGATGTGCTCAGAAGGCTGTACAAGATGAAGTGCAATCTTTTCTACCATGTCCAGTTGAAAACAACTGTCAGCCCCCTTTTAATATGAGGCATTCTATTTGTTCAATGTCCAAAACCAAAACCAAACTAAAATATTCTAATCCCCTAATTTCTCAGTTGTAGTGGTTTCACGTTTGCCTCTGTTTCTGCTTGTCAAATTTAGTGTAGTGGTTTGAGTGGCTTTTCTGCTGTGAGATAGGATTAGGAGAAAAAAAAGCAGGCCCAAACTTAAAGGATACAAACATAGATTTATTAACACACACTAAAAGAAGAAAATAAGAATCAAAATGAAACTTTCAAAACACTCCTCCTCCCCCCAAGTGTTCACTTTCCCACAAGTAGTGTAAAGAGATAAAACTCAGAACTCTAGGTCAGTACCACTTATAAAATAGTCTTTCATTCAGTCCTTTTAGAGAGAGAAGTCTCTCCTGATTTGTTCTGGTAACTTTCTACAAGAAAACCAGTCTGCTTGTGGCTTTTAACTCTCACAAAAGCAGCATCCAGGGAACGTCTGCAGTTGTGTACCTCCCATATCACATAGCCTTTACTGAGTGGCTACATATGGGCCATGGGCTCATGCATACTGGGGTGTCATTTTAAAAATAAACAACTCTAAAGGCAAAGGATTCTTCATCTCGGAACAGAAATGTCTTCTCACTTCTTCACTGGTGCAGGGAACTTCTTACCTCTTCTCTCTGTTCAAACATCTCATAGAATCACAAGATCACAGCTACTAATTTAATATTCACTCAGTCAATCACAAATACCTTTGCCCAAATCCACAAATCTGAATAACCATTTTCCCTATTCATTGTCCACAATTTAAAGGAATATTTTGGCATATTCATATTACACTCTGTTACCACAACTCACAGATTTTCAGCCTAGGACCAAGCCAACCTGTCATCTCTTCCACCTAAGGTCACTCTTCCTTCACTGACTTTGATATCTTCATACTGTCTCTTTAACCCTCAAAGAAGGGTTAGGGCTTTGAAAGTTTCATCTGTGCCAGGAAAGAGTTAAACTTTGCCCAGGTCCTCTCTCCCTCAGGCTTTTGGTGTCAGATTTCAAGGATTTTATATGGGTATTCACGAAGTAGAGTTCACCTTCCTCAGTGGTTAAACAGTATGTCAGTATCTAAAAATTGGTCTCTGATAGGTGCCTGTCTCTTCCACAGGAAATTAACAGGTCCTTACAAGGCAGTATTCCTCTGACTAAAAAGCAAACTGCGCCAGCCCATGACATCACTTTATGACTGCTCATTCTACAAAGCATTTGTCACTCTCTTTTACAACTGACACAAAAGAGCTAGTCTGTATTTAGGGAAGAAAAAAACAAACAACCCAAGCAACCAAAGAAAAAAAAACAAATAAAAAAACTCCAACACCAAAATCTTCCATGAGCTATTGAGCAGACCATAAATAACTCTGTTAGGCTCATCCTTATAATTTCCTTTTGCATCCTTATCATATCCTTTTGTATTTATCTTCCAACTTCTATTTCCATGTAACAGATTCAAGAAACACCAGAAGATAACTGAGTTGTGAAATGATCCTATTTGGGATGCCATGGGCACAGGCTATGGGCAGCCTCACATTAAACTCAAAGGTTCCCTCATCACCTATAACAAGCAAGAAGGATTCTGGAATGTGACAGAATATCAACATCAGCCCCTGATACAAACTCTATGAACATGGAAATTTCCATCGTGCTTAGGTTTTAAAAGAGCAGGCAATAATGGGCCCAGGTAAAGGAGTTCTGGCAGGGCCAGCTCTGTTTAATTTATGAGCTGTTATTTGCCTTATTTAGCATGCAGCCACAGGAAAGGAGAAGACCTTGATTATTTGCCTGCTGAGGTGCAGAGCACTACATTGAGCTGCTAATCCTAATATTAGTCTGTATCTTTAGGCTTCTATTTACTTAAAAAAGAAAAAGGAAAAAAGATACGGAAGGGGGAATAGGAAGACTTCCCAAAAATCAGAGCAATAATTCTTATTCATCTACATTTCTGCATGTCCTGTCTACCAGTAGAACACAAAAAATAATTCATATTTCTATTTTACTAGAAAGCTCAGATTGTTCTGGAGAAGGCCTAGAATTTCTGGGTAAACATTTGCCACTTCCATGAAGGATTGCACAGATTTATGGGAAGAGCAGAGACCCTGGGCAGATGGAATACAAAAGTGACCAGGTGAGTAACCACCACCTCCCTCAGCACAGGTTAAGGTGAAAAATCACACAAATATGAATGCACTGAGAGAAACAGAAAAAATGTATCCTACCAACACATAAGTCATTAAATACAGAGCCAGGCAGTTTCTGCACCAATTCCAAACCAGGCTGCACAAACAGCAGCCAAACAGCATCCACTGCTCACAGTGATGGGATCTGTGCCTCAGCCAGGGCCAGACTGTTTGCAGGGTGGTTCAGCTTAAAAGTGAAAATTAATTTGCCAGGTGAGAGCCCTCATCTGCAGCAAGTTGACATTCCCCAAGTGCCAAACACAAAGACTTTGCAGCTGTTGAGCCTAATCCCAATTTAGTGAACAAATCTCCCAGCACTGTTGCAGAGCTCCTGTTTTGGATCTGGAGATGGTGGCAGGGCTGCCTACATCCTGTCCTGGCTGCTGCACACACACAGATGAGTTTCCTCATATCTGTGCCAGGAACAAATGCATTGCTGCTCAGTCTATTACCTTTGGAAGAAAAGTATTGCTGGGCTCAGACACAGAGATAAAATCCCCCTTCCCCATCTGCCCTGTGAGAGCACCAGGCAGCACAGCCCTGTCCCAGCCTCTGGGATGCTGCCTTCACAGACAGCTGCACTTTGTGCACACCAGCAGCTTTTACTTTGAGGCATCTCCTCCTCAGGCTGTTTTCTTTGCTTTGGTTATATTCATGGATCCCATAAACCTAAGGAGGCTTCCCTGTGGAAATTTCAGAAAAGCCTGAGGAAGCTCTGTGTCCAAATACCACCAGAATTGCTGTTCAGCTGCCCGTGCTCCTTTAGAAACTGCAGCCTATTCCCTTCAGAAACTGCAGCCTATTCTTTCTCTTGCTCTGGAGACATGTATTTCTTGAGTGTCTTCCATAAATTCTCTGGAATTTTAAATAAACACAACCTCCAGGCCTCTCAGTAGCTCCATGCTCCCTGGTCCATTCTCTTCCGTTCACTTCTGCTGAACAAAGGCAGGCTTCAGTAGCTGATTAGTTCACTACTATTAAGTTATGTGCAGCTCATACTGCAAATTGTTGAATTCTATCAGCTGCTAGTGCATCTCAATATACAATACTCAAATCCTATCAGTGCCCAGCTGCTACAATTTCACCTTCTCTATTCTCTTTCCACGTCTGTTTGAACTGAAAAGCTCGTGACCACCTATGCCTTAACTCTTATTATTTTTAACCAATGCCTTGGATGAATTTCTTATTGCTTACTGCTTAATTTCCCTTGCACTTTCCTAATGTTCAGACCTTGTGTCATGTCACAGTCTAATCCTAGGCAAAATAGCCTCAGCTTGTCTTTTCTAACTAACAAAAAAAGCAAGTCCTCTGAGCCAAACTTCCTCTTAATTTACCCAGAGATGGTGGTTCCCACAGCACCACCAACACTAATGGGACTGCCAAAGGGGGACAGAGCAAAGCCTCACCACCAGCTGCTGGCATCTGCACTTGACTGTGTGCTAGATAAGAGGTTGTGATACTTCTGTATGAAAAATTCAAATCAAAAGTAAGTGGTTTAGTACATGTGCAGTTTAATTTGATTTGACTATCTTTGGGAGAATTTCATCATCCCATCATCCACTTTATTGTACTGCTCTATTTGCTGATGTTGCCAGTGCTAGGAGCCTGGATTTCTTGTTTATTAGAGCTGGCATAATGAAAGTTTGGCACCTGATTAATTTTAATAGTTTAGCAGAGAACCTGAGGATAATGCATATTGGCTGTCAGGCTGCAGATAAATTTTGTCCATTAGGTTGTAAAGATTTCTGAAATAAAACTTGTTGTTTGCTATTGTAGAGCAATAGTTGGGTGAAATAGTGTTTTCTAAGGAAGCCACTGTCTGAGCTGCCCTGATTATGCACCTGGGCTCAGGAGTCCCAGAGAAACAGGCTGATAAAACATCCCAGTTCTGGTATCCCTCACACTGAGCACTGATGTAAGAGATTTGAGAAGACTTTGTGGCTGTAGCAGCAGTTTAGAGTCGATTTTGCTGGCAGAATTCCAGAAGAGTCCAGGGCGAGGAGTCAAGAGATCTGGACCTCACTCCCAGCTCTTTTAACAGCCACTTTTCCCTCCTGTGCCTCAACTTCCCCAGCTGGAGTGCACATCATGCCACTGATTTCCCCTGCAAAGCACTGTGTAAGTGCTCATTACCATCAGCTTGGGCATCAGAGTGCTCCAGGAGGATCTGAAAGGGCTTGGAGAGCACATCTGCAGGTGGAAGTGGTGCCTAATTGGCTCTGGACTGTGCTGCTCAACACCCAAATACTCACCCAGTCTGCAGGGGAACACTTATACTGAACCTTCAGACCTTCTGGAAGCTGCAAACATCTTGAGGGAACAGGCTTTATGTGTGTGTTTCTTCCAAAATGGTGAGAAAAAGGGGAGAAAACAGAGAGGAGAGACTTTCTATCTTTCTCTTGCATTATCCTAAGCTCTTCTGCGTCAGAAACATTAAAATGTTTCCTTAATATGTAAAAATTTCCTTAATATGTAAATTTGTATCTGGAGGCTATCCCTGCTTCTGTTATGACTTCCCTGCTAAGGAACTGGGCTGGAAAAAGGAGGTGTGTGGTGCATTTGTGGGATGGACAGGTCAGGCTCTGGCAAGAGGAATTAAAAAAAACCAAACTTGTTCTCAGCTCTTTTTCAAGCCACTTAATTTGGACTATAAATAATTTACATTGAAATGATTAATCAATGCACTCATTATATTTGCATGGTTACTCCTTAGCACCAAAGGAAGTAAACAACAGCCTGCAGGATAGCATGAAAGATGAACAATCTTATACCTAAAACCTACAAATTAATATATTAAGTGAACATCAAAATCTCTGAACAGAGACAATATTAACTCAACCCACACAAAGCAGCAGGCAGGATCAAGGCAATAGTGCATCTGTTCTAATATTTCACAGTGCAGATCTTCATTTACTTGCCAAAAAACATATATTAAAATTTAAAGGGATTTACAGAATTTGGTGTTGACATAATGAAAAAGAATCATTGACTCTAAGAAGCAGAGTTAATTCTACGTAAGAAGCACATCTATTTAATGCAATTCATATCAGTTTTTGCAGTGATGGGTTGCTTGTTTGTATTAAATTCAAAGGGTGTTTTTTAAAATGTGACCTGAAACTTGAAAGAGAGACAAAATTCTTCTACCAAAAGCATCAAAAATATTCTTTCATACTGACTTTTTCTTATTTCCTATGTATATTTGTTCAGTCCAAATTCCTAAAAACATTCACCTTTAAAGTAATAGTTAATAATTTCAGTATAAATTTAAATTTTCTCCCTCCTCCTCAAACCTATCTCTTTTACACTTTGAATTACTGAATTCCAGTAATAAACATAGTAAAATAAGTAACATGGGTAAGATAGATAATGACAAAATATGAGTTTGGATCTTAAATTTTAAATTTAATTTAAAAATTAATCCACTTATGTAGACTAGAGTAGAAAAGTTTAATGGAAGGATAAACTTCATAGTTTTATGAGCCTACAGACAAATGTTGGTGCATAAGGAAAAGAAACCAAGTGGGCATCTCAATATAAAAATCTTAGCAGCTGAGCAGGAAAAAACAAACACTTGTTTCTCACCTTATCAACTTATTCCCTGGAAATGTCGAGGGAAGTGGTCAGACCCCAGGGATGGTAAAGCAGAGCAACACAGCAAACATCAGCTTAGTGAGAAAATGTGCAAGAATTCATCAAAAGGCCATTCACTTGAAGAAAAAGCATTGAAATAAGTGAACATCTTAAAAAACAAAGCAAAAGTAGAATTTTATCAAAATAATATTTTCAGCCACATTGAGTAAATTATGTCAAAAATCGGAAAATTGTCACAGAAACCTCTCCAGAAACCTGGGGTGGAATAGTTGAGTTTGTTTGCTTGTTTTCTTTTTATTTTTGGTTGTTTGTGGTTGTTGTGAAGTTTTTTGGTTGGTTGGCTGGGTTGGAAGGTTTTGTTTGTTTTTTTCTTTAGTTGTTGTGGCTTTCCCCCTTTAGGGCTCCAGTTCTTAATTTACAGCTGGGCTTTGGCCACAATTTCAAGACTGGTCTTTTGGTGAAGACTGGGGCAACCAGAAAGATTTGGGGGGAGGACAGGGAGAAAGAAAGCATGATTTAAAATGGAAAACCTGAAAGCAGGAGTACTCTTTACGCCTCAGTAAAACACTTAAAAATCATAAATTTCAGAAAAAAATCCTTAAAATTGTACAGGAAAGCTGTGACAAAATACATTTTCAAGAATTAATAGAAGTCCAAATCCACTCCACTCCAGAGAGATTCTCTTAGTCCTTAACCAACTTCCCAAGGGATCAACCCTGCTGTAATGAAAGCCTCATCAGGCTTCCTTGGACTGTTTTGGTCATCAAATCTCACAAAGAGACAAATTTCAGAACACCAGCCTGTCCTCATTATTTCGAGTATAATCCTACCTACATTATCACACCTGCTTTCTCTCTGCTGCAAATGTCAGTGCAGGAATAACTATGCCAGAGTTTACAACACACAAATAAAACCAAACAATGCTGCCCTCACACCATTACAGTCCCCCAAAGAGCCACAGCCAGGCAAAAAAATGGAAAGGGAATTTTCTGTGCACGTTATGACCTGCAACAGGGCCTCTTTGGGGTTTATTTATTTTTAAAGTACAAAAGATTCTGAGTACGCAGAATTTGTTGGGACACCTTGGGGAGGTTCAGAGAAATCGACTTTCAGCCTGGCCATATCTCTGAGCTCTCCCTCAGGCAGTGGAAAAGCAGCTTCTCCTGAAGGTAACTTGGAACAGGAATCCCTGGCCTCCAAATCCTGAAGGTTTGGGATACTCAAGCTAACCCATAAGCTGTAGTTTACCTGTACTTCCAGCACACCTACCCACACCAACCGTGCTGAAATGGCTCAGCTTTCTTGGAAATAATCCCTCAGTCTTTGCAACAGGCAAAGCCATTGCTGGATGCCTTCACCCAGCAACCAGAACCTGGATCCCTGGGTCTTGGGACATGACAAATGGCACAGGGCACGTGTCACTGCCACATCTGCCCCAGCAGCATGGCTGCTCTCTGGCTTGCAAGAAAAATAAATATTTGCTTCATTCATTTGTCCCAGTAGGACCAGGAATGTGAAATATTGGCTGTGAGATTTATGATGGTGGCACAATTTTCTCTCCATCGAAAGAGAGAGGCTGATGCATGAATAATCTATAGCCACCACAAACTGAACTCCTGATCAGAGCTATTCAACACAAAATCAAGTCTTTTACATAATTAAGGGAGGGGGGAGTGGTTCTCGGTGGCTCACACAGTAAAAGATGTCAAATCACTACTCAAAATAAACCCTATTCACCTGGAAATTATCCAATTAAACATCTGACAAATGTATCCTGCTTCCACAGCAGCTGAATCTTATGAAGAAACTGTGTACTGCAGATTTGTATTTTTAAATGGTCTAGCAGAGACCTCATTCATCCTCACCACATTTCTTTCCACTCACAAGTCTATAACCTAAGGCCACAAATAAAGCTATAAACCAAAACATACTTTCTCTTTTTTTTTTTCTTTTTCTTAATTTAGGTGCAGCATGTCACCCTCAAAACTAGACAAATTCACAGGGATGAAGACAAGCCAAAGTGCTGGTATTGTGTTCCACACCAAAAGTCTTTACCCACATCATCCTTAACTAAGCAATTCTAACCTAATTTTGGGCACAGCAAGGAACAGAGGGCGGGGCAGGGCAGGACATGCATCCAGATCCTTCATCTGTACAGGGTGTGTCCATCTGTCCTTTTCCCAGCACAGGATCCAGCCATGAAAGCAGTTAAGGAAACAGCTCCATACCCACTTCACATTTTGAGCTACAATTCATGTGTTGCTGCTTAAAGTTTTCCCTTGTCCCAAGGTATTTTTCATAATTAATGTTCATTTTCTGAAGACCTGTCACTGACCATCAGTGACCATCATTGTCCTGCTGTCCTGGGGGTGGCTACGGAGCACAGTAAGATCCTAATAAAAAAATTTGATAGATAACTTTTGTATTAAGCAAAAATCTCAGCACAAATTAAAAGAATATACCCTTCAAGGCATTTAATTTCAATCATTGAGCCCCTGTTATTCCTAAATGTACTCATAAAACTCAGAAAGTGAATTGCACACCACTGAAAATGTGATAAACTCCCCCAAGTTCTGAAGCTGTAAAGAGCATCCAGTTTTCCATCAAGCTCTTCCATGGTCATCCCACCGAAGGCCAGACCCACAGTGAACTCCCTCTCTGGGTTGTGGCTCCTGAGGTAATATTTCTATTTGAAGAGCACAGATAAGAAGGAAGTGGGAACTCTTGTAAGCAGCAGGTGTAAATTATTCTACTGGTATAAAATAGCAATAAATTAATCAAATCTCTGGGTACTTCAGCAAAGTTGTGGCCAGCTCTAACAAGACTATGTGCCCTGAAAGCTCTCAATGAATAATGGGAACCTGACTTTGAAACTGCCAGTTCAAAAAAGCAGCCAGATTAAAAAAGCAGCTTCCTGCCATTTTCCAGTTTCATTAAAATCTTTGTCTTTGGAATGAGACATTAGAAATGAAATGCTTAACATATTCATGAAATACAACCCAGCTGTTTGCCACGGTGACCTTTTCAGCATTCTGTGTTTCAAATTTTGATAAGCCATGTACTGGTAAGAAATCTCTCCCACAGCTTTTGCCAGCAGCCCTGACTCCAAACCCTCCATGCTCCTGTGTAAAGAAAAATAATGCAGGAATGTCAACAAGCAGCTATTTCAGAGCAATGGGATCTCATAGGATCTCACATTTCCATAAACTCTGCACAAGACTCGTGTGCAGGTTTTATAGCACGCAGGGAGTCTTGCCTCCTGCAGCCTTTATTAAAAACTACTGCACCAAAGGCAGTATCAAAAAAATGATCAAAATAAATTTATTGGGAAAACTAAAGCTACAATGCACCGTGGTTTTATGCTCTTAAAGGGATTTTTAACTTGGGAATGTTTGTACCCACTTAAGGCTCCTCTACGTGCACAGGCAGAAAACCAAGTGGATTAGGTAAAATTTAAGCACAGATACAAAAGCTGGAAGTGTACCTTCAAAGAAATCAACAGATTCTCACTAAAAATTGATCCAGAATCTTTCGGGCTTTGGTATAGACCACTGTGATTATTGAGAACAGATAATTGCTTTAAGCTCAAAAAATGGTATTATGTTCTCAAAGAATTTTTAAATCTTTTGCAGATGATTATAGGAAATGGAGATGTAATCTGGATTGTGGCAATTCTGTGTCTCTGTCCATTCTATTTTTCAGTAAAATGCTTATTACAAAAAAACCCAAACAAAGACCAAAAACCAAACAACAACCAAAAAACCAACCAACAACAACAACAACAACAACAACAAAATCCTAGGAAAAAATCAAACAGCTGTTTCACAAATTGACAGAAGACATTGAAATCACAGTCAAAATTGACTTTGTTACTGATGGTGACTTTAAAAGGCTCTGCCAGTTCTAAACTTGTTGCAGAATTAAGAATTACAAACACATTCAGACTTTAAAGCTAAATATTTAACAATATTTCTCCTTATTTGCAATCCAAGAATCCAAGCCCAGAGTTGCACCTGAAGGGCTGAGCCTTTTCTTGGCCTGGCAAAAAGCACCCAGATCCAGGTTATCCCCAACAGGAGCTGGGGTTAACACGAGGTCAAGAAAGAAATTTTTGGGTGGGTGCAAGAAATGGGGCAACTGAAGTAACCTGAAAATGAGTAACCCTGCTTAGTTAGAAAACAGATTGTTAAATCCTCAGTTTCAAAATCCATCACACCTACTGGCATCCCATTCTTAAAATTCTGTTTTCAACACCACTTTATGGGGACATGCTCAATAGACTATTCTGTTTTGCATTAAATTTGTGAATTTCCATGCATAAATTTACATTTCCTCAACATGGGCAACATCAGCCTAATACCGAAATTATCATTGGAGAGTTGGGTTATCCTACTCACTTCCACATATGATACATGCAGTTTTGGTTGGGGTTTTTGGTGTCTTTATCCTCTCTTTTTAAAATAAATCTCAATTTCTAAACCTGTGTGCACTTAAATTCATACCCTCATTACTTGCACCAGCAAAAGTGTTTCACATTTAGTTATATGGCACAGGCTGTCAAATACACAGACCCTTTTGTAGTGTCATTACTTAAACATATGGATGGAAACAAAACTAAAATAGCACTGGAAGAAATTCTAATATTGAATAAAAGACTTTCTTATCTAACACAAGACTACATTATGAAGCCACAATTTTATTATTTAGTTTTATTGTTTTAAATTAAATAGAACAAAGTGGCTACTTCATCTTGCTGATTTAATAAGTTAATAAAGCCTTCTGGCAAACATATACTTGATGTATTGTGGAACAGAAAATCTCCTTCTCATGTTGAGGAAAGTATTAAAAAAAAAATCTTCCAGGGAGATGCTGCACCCTGCACTTTACTTTATTAAGCCAATATTTACCAACAAGAGGGACTTAAGTCATTCTCTAACACAGCCTTTTCTCTTGCTTTACTTATGCTTTTCCTGTAATGATAAATTCTCTTAAAAATATCACATTTTCAGGTGGGGCAGGGATTTTTGTTTTTAAATGTTCCATTTGATCAGCAGTCAGGAAACAACTGTAACAGGAGATGCAGTAGAGCATCTCATGAGGAATGAACAAAGTCTCCCACTCTCAGGTGGCAAAGGGATCAAAGTGCCCAGATCAGGCCTCTGCCAGCTCCACCCTCAAACTGTGTTTTCCTTCCCTTGAAATCACACAAACAAACTGATAACTAAGATAATTAAAATAGTTGAGCTTATCAGATGCATCTATGAAGCTGTTATAGTTTTGGGTGTGGGATTTTGTTTGGTTTTTTTTGGTTAGGCCATCAAAACATGCAGTAATTCAGAATGTCTGTTAGGCTACTAACACAGCCAAAAAACCAGAATAACGTTTTGGGAGACAGTCTGTTAAGGGGCACTGTGTGATTAAATTCTTGTCAGTGCAGACCTGATAAAGTTTTAATATAACTAAACTATGTCTTGGTATTTTCACAGTTAACTAAACACTTTCATACAAGTGCTTCTCCTCACCAGGGAGCTGAACTTCTCTGGGTATTATAAACTGGTAAAAACATCTAGAATTATATATATGCAATTCAAAAATGACATCAAATTAAAAATGGTGTGTCATAAAGATTGCTCAAAAATGAGAGGCAGTCTGTCCCCAGACTCCAGCGATGTACGTGGGGCCTGTGAAATATGAAAACTGGAAAATAACCTTGAGCTGTCTCTGTCCCAGTTGGTGTTTGGGGAAATACTGAGAATTTCCCAAAAAAGCAAAGCCTACCTTGACTGGGACTTTTCCTTATGTAGTCCTTAGGGTCTTCATTATGCATAGCCCTTAGTATGTGATGGAAATTAATCAGGGTGAGACAATATTAGGCCAGAAATGCAAAGCCAGGCAAAAGGAAAGAAAAATAGAAACAGACAGTCTTATATATCCACATGAGGAAATTAAAACGTGACTGGAAAGGAGCAAAAGTCAATTAGAGGGGAGATAATCAGAAAGAGAATTTGAAACAAGGGCTTTAATTTTCTCTGACATTGATTCTAAAATCTTGAAGGAATGAGCACAGCTCTAATGAATGTTATTTAAAAATAATTAATATATCATAACCAAGCGTGTCAGAGAAAGATGAACATTACAGCTTTAGAAGTATTTTTTTCACTCCCTGCAGAGAAGTGCCTCATATGAAAGAAACCAGAGCTGGAGGAAACTAGAAGTATATTTGTGAGATATATAACAAAACAATACCATAAACTCATAAGTTTAGGTGAGATAAGGCAATACAAACATTTGCCCTTACAGAGCAATGACAATAATAGAATGATATCAGCTCAGTCATCTTCTCAGGAAGGAATGCAATGTGATTAAGGCAACTTTTGCATAAATAAGAATTAATTTCTGTAGTTTTTGACGATTTTAAAGAGAGGCCAAAATTAAGACATTTATTATGTACTACTCAGCCCATCAACAAAAAAAAATCCACCTGGTTTGGTTCTCCAAGTCATAGGACTGGATGATGGTTGAATGAAAACAAACCCCAAAACATCCTGAAATGAAAGGAAGGAGAGGGGGCTGAGGCAGATATTGCCCACTAAGTTCACTTTGAAAATCTGCTTTTCAGCTGGCACCAGACACTAAAGCAATAAACACCTGGGGAAGACTGGGATTAGTCACAGAGCTCGTGGGAAATTTGCCCCAAATCACAAGAGATCTGAAAGTTCAGCCCCATGAAAGGATAAATTAACTGGGAGGGAGCAAGGAGTGTAGGAGTGGGCATTTCAGAGAGCTGAGAATCACTATTTAAATATTAAAGCCTAGGAAAGCATGTCTTACAAATAAAAAACCTCACACAAGTCCAATAACCTGACTGTGAGAGGGTCAGCATCAGGAAAACAGAAACCCAAATATTTTAAGTGGGGCCAGGATTAGAGCTGGACAGGGCATTTTGTTTCCCAAGAACATGACAGAAGGGGAAATCTATCTG
Organism: Trochalopteron elliotii; assembly: GCA_024734555.1. Taxonomy (NCBI): domain Eukaryota; kingdom Metazoa; phylum Chordata; class Aves; order Passeriformes; family Leiothrichidae; genus Trochalopteron; species Trochalopteron elliotii. Next base: position 1,795,979 of record JANPWX010000239.1, read on the forward strand.
CTGGACCAAATGGCCTTCAGTAGAAGCACAGAACCTCCACAAAGATAGCAGTGAGCAGATCTGAGCTGATTAGATACTTGTCAATAAGGGGGAGCTGTACCTGATGCAGCTGACAGCAGGAAAAAGGATGAGTTTAATATTGCTGCCATCCCAGCAGCAATCCAGTTAGGCAGGGAGCAGAGATATTGGAATGAGCAGCACTGCTGCACACTCAGCTGGCCTTCAGCTGACCCCACTTTCCCTACAGAGTGCAGAGTTTGTCATATTTTGGCCACATAATTATCATGTGGTACAGGGGAGCTGCCCCTCCAACCCACACAAATGTCCTTTTTCTGCATAAAGTTCCCTTGGTCTAATAAGACCCCCTAAAATGAAGCTGCACTAATTTTGTGTTGGTGTTTGTCAGAATAAGGAATTAAAAAATACAGATGAAGGGAGATATCTTAAGGCCATTATTATTGTGGAATCCTTTGGCAGTTGCTTTTCCCAACAATTTTATCCTGTGTCTTGAACTACTAGAGTTTTTCCATTCTTGTCACTATAAAGGCCCAAACCACACTTTTTTCCAGTAATTTGGGACAGAATTTCCTCCTATATAAATGTTCATTCAGCCCCAATCTCTCCAATAGTTTTTCACTATTTCCAAACATTTTTGTGCTGTTCAATTAGTTTAACAGGGTTTACTAAAACCCACAATTTATGAGCAAAATTCATGTAGAGTTGTTGAACGGAAAAATAAAATACTCAAAAGCAGCAGATTTCCTGGTTTTAATTTAAATAACTTAAAAATACAGATGTTTATAAATTTCATAACTGTTTATAAACATTAGTGATAAATTATTAGATTATAAAGGGCAGATTACTAGTAAAAATTAATATTTGAGTCGTTCATTTCCAGAAGCCTAAAACTAGGGGTACCCAGACTGGTATTGCTGAGTTATTCAGCACATTGCTGGTATTTACTGAAGGTAAAAACAATGCAAGCACCCAGAAAACAGGGTAATGTTCAAACAAACTAGAAAAAAATTATACTTAATATAGATTATATAGATTATAGATTTTATATTTAATTCCACTCATCTAATTTTAATTTTAGAGGCATTTCCAGCTCAAACAACTTGAATGATTCATCTTTCATCTCTCAGCAATGCTGCTACTTACTTTTGTTATCTTTTTCCATCAATAGGAAGATTTTACTAGAAAGGAACTTGAGCTTTTTTGAATGAGTTACACAGGGATGGCATTTATAATTAATGCTTAGGAAAGGAAAAATGATGAACAAATATTTCATTAAACTTCATTAAATTTCTGCCTTTCATGTAAGTGAACTGCCTTTCTTTCTCGTTGTCAGAAATCTACATTTAGAATTGTACAGCCACTGCTTTCTTAATCATGATCTTGCTCAAACTCAATTGAGTTTCTCTCTGTCTCTATTTCTTCCTCTTCCTCCTGCTACTGCTAATTAAGATAAATATATCAGAAGTGCTGTTGCTGAAGGGAAAGCTGGAGCAAGTGTCATTGGTCCCTGTGATATTTCCCATTTTGCCATGAGCTGTCACCAATGATTTAGGACCAAGTGCCAAGGATTATATTAATCTTGATAAAATTAGCAAACGCTCTGTGCTGTTGATATCCTTTGGTGCTAAATGACATTCCCCTGGCTGGACTATTACCACCGAGGAAATAATACTCTTTTTTCCTCTGAGGATAGCAAATGAGGGCATAAGGTGAACACTTATTTTTTCCCCCAGAAAGTCTGAAGAACAAATTCAGGTGTTACTTGCTCTAAACATTTAACTTTTGTTTCAGCATCATTGGTGGAAATCTGTGACAGACTCTTAAAGGATATAAAAAAATCCTTCTGTGGCCAAAGGATGAAGAAGGAAAAGAATTCTCTTATATTTTTGCTTGATAAAGGAAACTGTTACACAAGGAAATAATGTGTGAGGAAGATTATCTTTGTACACAATGTCCACTAAATAAAAACTTTTTTTTTCTTTAAAAGCACAGTGCATAACCCTTCCTGTAAACAGACATATGCAAATGCCCACCTCTTGTACATCTTCCTGGACACAGGATTTTCCTAAGACTTTCCAAGCCTGGCTCTCTACAGCAGCCAGAGACAAAAATCACCTCCAGAACAAGTGACTGTGTCAGGCTGAGCAGGGCCGTCCTAGTAATTCCTTTCTTTGTCCACATCACTCAAGGCATCTCTACACATTTTTTCAGTCTGAGGGAGAAAGAACTTCTTTTAATTCTCTGTGTACAACCTCCCCCAGCCCAGGAGACACAGCAGCAAATAAACCAGAGCTTTGTTTTGCTTAGGTTCAAAGCTTCATTAACCAGCTATTAAAATCTGTTTTCTTTGCACCCCTGGGCAGGCAAGAGGTCAGCTTGTGAGATTTGTTTATCTGTGTGATCATCCATACTCATTTTTATGCTCATCATGGACATTTCCACTCTTCACAAGGGCTTTTTTTGACCTTACACATGACCAGAAACACTTCTTACAGGACCAGAGCACCAATGCTGGCAACAAGGTGCTAAATAACTTATCCCACATTTCCAAAACTGACCCCAAACCTTTCAACGTGGCTCATATCTGACCTGACAGCTGAATTAAGCTCCAATGAGCAGCAGATCTTTACTCTCTTTGAATAATTGTGCTGATATTTTAGGAGGGGTAATGCTCAGGCTCTGTCCTCACAAGAACCTGGAGCTCCAGAGTTCCAGCCTGAGTGTGGCTCAGGATTTGCAGGATCAGGGTTGCTAATGCACCTTAATACTGAAGTGACCCTCAGTAAATTCTAGAGTTTATGGACTTGCTGCCACTGTAATTTAAAAGTAGAGAGTTCCCAGCAAGGTTGAATTAACATGTGTCAGCACAGATTTACACAAGTATAGCTGATAACTTCCTGGCAGGAAAGGAGGAGAAAGTTATTTTTAAATGAAAGCCTGGAAGTTGTAAGGAAAATGCGGAATGAAGGGAGAGGTGCAGATACCTTCTCAAAAGGAAAACAGCACCAAGTGTCATTTTTACACTTCTGATTTTCATCTGGAAGGTTTCTTCTTGGGGCTTTAGAGTTATAAACATACATAAAATAATTGCTATATAAATGCTACAGAATGTGATAATGAAAACATTAAAGGAGATCCATTATGTTTGGTAAAAAGTATCAGATATGATTCTATACTCTCACGGAAACTGTTGAATTAGACTACATATGGTATATTAAATCATTTGACAAGTTAAAACCCCCATGATTTTGCCTATAAAGTTTATGTAGCTTATTGACTGGCTGTTCTTTAGTTTAATTTTCACTTTAAAAATAGGGAATGTGAAGTAGAATATCTCTCACCCTATTTAAGGCTGGCTGCTATGACTGATTAAGGATACTACGTTTGCTTCCTCAGTACATTAAAGCCAGGGATGATAATTCTTGCAATACTGATTTTTCAAAGCTTTGCATTAGCATAGAAGAGAAATCTGTTAGAAAACTCAAACCAACAAGTGTTCAGGGACATTCACATATAGATAAAAACATGCACATCAGTATTTAAACTTGAAGTAAACTTATGGATGGCTAAATACATATGCAGGAGTGTTTAAAAATATAATTATTCTATTGTCACAATTCTTATTTCCAGTGGAAAAATGTGTGCCTAAAGATCTTATAATCCTTGGCCAAATATGAATGAATGGATCATGTAAGATTCAGATTTTGAGAGCAAGGTGCTGTTTGAATAAAAATTTCTTCCTAAGAAAAATATTCTCCGCAGAAAAGCAAATATTATCTAAAATGATCTTATCAGTAGTGGAGGAGATGCAGGAGCTGGCTGTTCATACAGAATCTCTCCACTAAATCCTGTAAGGTGTTGATCCATCACAGGATCTCCTGTGATCTCCACCCATTGAAAAAGGCCACATCCTACTAAATAAAATAAGAAGAGAAATTGTCTCCAGTATTATGGTGGTACATTTAAGGACTGTAACCCACGGCCAGGGATTTTAAGGTTGATGATTGAGAAACTCTTCTGTAGAGCCCCACAGGCTCCAGGAACATCCCCCTAAGCTTCTTCAGCAGAGAACTTTGGGAATTGCAGCTCCAATCCTTGGCCACTTCAGAAAAAATCTGATATAAATTTGTCTTCTCTTCAAACTATTGGTGTTACTTATTTACTTCAATCCCAGACTATTCCTGCTCCAGCACAGAGACTGTAAGAGGTACTTATAGGACAAGTGACTTTTTTTCAAAATTTTTAAGGATAATAATTTCTTTCTTGTTCTTGTGTAGGACTTAGAGGTGGCTACAGGTTTCTTAACAGGAAACTGTTTCAATCATCCAGGAAAATCCTTGCAATAAACAACACATTTTTATGGAAAGAACAATGGATTCTGAAGCAGGATGAGGGAATACTAAAGGAAAAAAATTCAATATAGGAAGCCGCCCTAATGTCTACAAGTGACACTGCGTGCCAGCTGTTACTCAAGAGGATTTTAAAGACATTTAAAATGTGCTCAACTGTTTCTAGCAACATAACAAAAGCTAAATGCTTCTAAAATCTATGCTATTTCTTCTGAACTACAATTCCTGCTGTCAGTCCAGTTCTCAACAAGACACTCCATCAATCATTCTACTAGAAGGCAACTCTAAGTGAGTTTGAAGACACTACTGAAATAAGAGTCTCATGTTTCATTCATAACATTAATATTTATACTAAAGCTCTCCTTGTAACCATGACGAGCAATTAAAGAAACTAAAAGCTATTAGGAAATTCAGTTTGTAAGAGAAAGTTTGTCAGCTTCTATTATCTGTTTTATTTGTGCAAGACTGCAGCTGTCATGGAGCATCTCAGCTCTCACTGCTGAGGTGCACAAGTTTAAGAGCTCCCAGTCCCATCCTGGAGACTGCAATCCCTCAGGGGAGGCACAGGGAGAAAGAAATAGGATGGCTCCTGCATCACCTTTTCTCACCCATTACATGCTGGAATGCAGACACTACCATAAAAGTAACAAATAAAGAATTTTAATGATGCTGGAACACTGATGAGCTGCTCACTGCTATCAAGGGCAACTTGCATTTCTTGCAAATTAAGGACTGCAAAATCACCTCGTGTGTCTGCCTAGTCTGGATCCATTCATGGCAGGGGAGTGCAAAATCTTTCACACAGGTTTAGGATCATCCAGCTGTCAACAAGAACAAAGAAATATTTAAAAGGTTCTCAATCACAGTCCAAACCCAAACTTTGCAAAGCTGAGTGAGCTTGAACATGAAATCTGGACTGTTCTAGTGTGAGAAGGAACATTAGGAAAAAAGAATCACTGAGAAGACCAGAAGCAAAATTCAAAGTCTTCAATTTGAATCAAATAGACAGTTTATTTCACCAAAAAGCAAAATGAAATATTAAACTATTTTGATTAATACAGTTAGACTTTATCACAAAATCAAACCTGAGTTCAACAGGTAATCCAGTCATTTCAAAATTCAAATTTGTATAAAAAGCCTGAAATGGAATTAAGAAGTCATCTGAACAGTATCTTGGTTTATCTTAATAACCGTAACAAGAAAGAAATTCTGAAGGTATTATTTTAACTTCACTCTGCAATCAACTCAGAGTTTCTGAAAACATTTTGTATTTAATGAAATTTCTATTTGTGATCAAAAACAGTTGTTGAAATTTCCAGCCAGCTCCAACAAAGATGTTCTCAAATATGTTCTCTATATTAAGATCATTACTTTGATTTTATAAAATGTCAGACAGTAAAATTTAGCACAGATAATTATTTAAATGAGAAAGCCTGTAAACCCTAAATTGACATGCTGTCTTGGAGTTGGAGGAGTACTTTCAGCTTATTCTTCCACTTTTTCACTCAGTTTAATGTAACTACGAAGCAATTAACAAACCAATCAGAATATTCTGAATTTGCATTCATTCTACCAGATCTCCACTGAAATGTTCAATTCATTTAGTTTACAGATTACTATTAAAATGCCAGTATATTTGCCACGGGAAAGACTAGTAGACACCAAGTCATATATTGAGAACACCATCAAAGTTCAACCAAATGCCACAAATTACTTTATTTCAGCAAGAGTAATTACTATTTGCAACCAATGTGATGGGTTTAATAAAATTATTGATTTCTACTATTTTAAGAATAACTGTATTTCATCCATAAGACATCACACGTGGCCAGGTCTTTTAGTTCTTTCCCAGCTTTGTGTTCTTAGCAAACTTCCACTCTGTTTTCTTCCAGTCGTGCAGTTTATACAGCTTGAATGACTGAAAGAAACACCAGTTTCTCTCCTACAACTTCTCCTCAGGTTTAGAACAAATGTAAGTGCCCAAAGTATACAATTATGAGTTAATGAGAGGGATCTGTACTTCACACACACAGACACCAAACCCCCAGTCGATACTAAAGACAGGAATTCTTGGAGGAGATAAGGAGCTGGAACACAAAGATCAGCCTTACAGATGAACCAGGAGATAGCTGAAACACTCATTGATTTGACCCTCTCACCCTGCCCTGTTTAAAATGTGATACAAACATGACTGCCAGAGAACGATTGTGGACCTGATATTTTCTGAGCCTGAGAACTGCTGAGCTCTTCCCAAGGGAAACTTTTCCACAGTTTTCTTTTTCCCAAAACAACCTTGTGTAAGCATTATTCCTTTCCCATACCGACAGGTGTTGTTTGCTATTTCTGTTACTGAGCCAACAGGAGATGTGTCAGTCCTATGGACCAATAACATGTCTTCTTAGTGCAGCATGTTATAACAGGGCTGAATAAACCTTCTGATTTCTACTGCCTTCTGACTGGAGTCAAGCATCTTTATTTTGTGTCCTATTGCAACAAACAATCATGCCAGAGAGGCACTGCTGCCATCCAACAGCTTCCAGTACAGGATTCCTGGTGGGAATTTCAGAGGTAACAACACTCAGAGGGTGAATGTTGCTTTCCAGTCAATGTTTCCTTGTGAATAGATGTGCTTTCCCTATGTATGCACAGAGAGATTTTCACTGCAAAAATGTAATTGTGAATGCACCTGTCACATCTCTGGGGAAAGGAACTTCTTCCCCTCTAAATAAGAATCACAGAATCACAGAATGTGTAGGTTGGAAGAGACCTTCCAGATCATCGAGTCCAACCCAGCCCTCACACCTCAACTAAACCACAGCACCCAGTGCCACATCCAGTTTTTGTTTAAACACATCCAGGGATGGTGACTCCACCACCTCCCCAGGCAGACTATTCCAGTATTTAACCACTCTTTCTGTGAAAAGCTTTTTCCTAATATCCAACCTTTATTGCCCTTGACACGGCTCAAGGCTGTGTCCTCTCCTTCTGTCAGTTGCTGCCTGGAGAAAGAGACCAACCCCACCTGAGCACAGCCACCTTTCAGGGGGTTGTAGAGAGTGATAAGGTCACCCCTGAGTGTCCTTTTCTCCAGGATAAACAACCCCAGCTCCCTCAGCCATTCCTCATATGGCTTGTGTTCCAAGCCCCTCACCAGCCTTGTTGCCTCCTCTGGTCACGCTCAAGTGTCTCAACGTCTTTCCCAAACTGAGGGGCCCAGAAGAGATACTGAAACAAATGCAAATTGCTTCACGGGGAAGTTGAGAGACTTCAGAAAAATGTGTGTGGAACAGATGTAAAATCAAAACATTTATTTATGTGAGATCTGTGGGATCAAGATTGATTTTTTTTTTCTCCCCTATTCTTTCATTCCTAAACATTAACAAGAACCTGAAAAAGAAAAAAACCTGTCTATTTCCCATTTCCTACATGAGGCAGCTGGAATGCGCTCTTATTCACAATTAAAACACCAGAGAAATGCATTTTTCACTCCATTTGTATTAGGATAGAAAGGAGTGAGAGAAGTCCCTGCAGCAATACTGATTGGAGAAGAAAAAAAGTGTAAGATTTTAAAATCTTGAAGGTGGTGTTAAATCAAAACCAGTTTTTACAAATTCAAATCTTCCTTTTTTCTTTTTTTGTCTTGCAAATTTCTTACAAAAACCCAAGCATATTGTTACACTCCCAGCTTATAGTACAGTGTAGTTTTACCTTTGAGACCCAGATTATCATTGCTCTAGGAAAAAAACCAAAGAGCCTAATTTTTAGGAGTGAACACACAGAATTTGTGCTGGAGTCAAGTATAGCTGTAGGCATTCAAGATCTCTTGAAACAAAATGTATCATGCTCAGCCATTGTTCAGAGTCTTGTGCCTGTTTACGTATAAACAAAAAAGAAAAAGGGTTATTCCCATAGGATGGACTAGGTTTCTTTTTAATTATTTTATGCCAAGCATAGATATTTTGCCAGATTTCAAAGAAAAGTCAAAATTCTCTTGAGCACGGGTTCTCGGGGCTCCTTTCAGCATCAGGTATTATTTCAGAATGTCTTTAGTAATTCCAGGTGTGTCTCAAATTAATTAGAAGAGAAGTGAGGTGTGAATGCTACATTTTTATGATCATTAATCTTCAGGAAGATGCTCCAAGGGCTGCGCCCCTCTCCTCTGGGGCCAGGCTGGCAGAGCTGGGGGTGTTCACCTGGAGAACAGAAGGCTCCAGGGAGAGCTCAGAGTCCCTTCCAGGGGCTAAAGGGGCTCCAGGAGAACTGGAGAGGGACTGGGGACAAGGGATGGAGGGACAGGATAATAGGGAATGGCTTTCTTTGCTAAAGGAGCTCCAAATTTAAGCCATCCTGAGATTGAAAAGAAAGGCTGAATCAGTTAAAAATAAACAAAAAAAAGCTGTTCACATAAATTCATAGAGAACAATCACCTAGCCCAACAGATCACTATAAGCAGAAATTGCAGGGGGTTTATGATATGTTTTAAAGCTACTTTCTGAAGGATCTGGGTCAGGAAATATTAGCAATTAATATGGAATGGGTGTAAAATGCAAGTGGGAAATCAAAATATTCAAAACAGAAAAATAGAAGTTAGTACTTGTCTTATATCATGGAATTCCAGGTGGATTGCTGAAGTTCATTGTATTTTCGCTTTCCATCTTTACTCAAATTTTCTTTTACCTCTGGAATCCCAAAGCCTCACTGTTAGAAACTCTTGAAAGGTTTTTTTATTTGCTTTTCTCCTTTTGCCATTAAGTGTGGGTGAGGACTTTCTGCCCACAGAACTGGAAGGTGTCATCTCTGCTGATTGCTTGGCTTTGATATCCATTACATCAGCCCTCAGCAACCTGTCACATAGCTGCCACGTGAAAGAGGGTGTCATACACTGAAAGATTAGGATCCTCTGCAAGGAGTAAGGAAGACGAACAAAAGTGGTCCTTGTGCACAAGGGCTTGCAAAAGAAACCCTTAATATTGCAGCCAGAAGTTCTCATATGATATGTAGGAATGGAAACTGCCACCTCAGTATACATGTTTTTCCATTACTCTGTTTTCTTTCATAATGGAACATTTTTTGCACCATGACCCTCAGATGCCTGTTCTCAGCTTTTCTCCCTGCATACTAATAAACTAATAAAGCTGAGGTTGAATTCACCCTGAAAGGTGCAAAATTAACAATAAAGGTCAGGCCCTGACTGGGCATGTGGACAGGATGTGCCATGTTTGTACCCTCACCAAGGCTGGTGGGAGCCCAGTGCACAGAGAGCACTCTGATGGGTTTGGAGAACTTCCCCTGTGCTGCTCCTGGGAATCCTTGCCTTCCAACCTATCCCCTACAATCATTATTGTGTGTTATGTGTGTGAATAACTCCCAGTTGAAAGAGGACCTTATTGGAACTCTGAAAACACAAACATCAGGATTTCAATCTGATCAAGTGAGCTCTGAGTTCTGATAAACTCTTGCTTGGGGCAGCTCTGATTTTCAATGATTAATAAACAATTTCATGATTTCTATAGTTCAGCATTTGCCAAGAAATGAGGGAGCAAACACCAGTCACTGCACTGTGCATAGGGAAAGGGAAGTCTTGTAACTCCAGCATCCATCTCCCTTATGCCTTGAATTACATCCTCCCCAAAAGGCACAAATGCTTTCAAGCAATGGTGCAGATAGGAGCTAATGCAAAACATTAGCAAAGATGTAATTTCATCTTGCCCTTCTCTGTGAAGACTTGCAGAATTTCGTTTCCAAAAGGACTGAAACAGTCATCAACTCGTGTCCATTTACACTGCCCAGTTATGAACACTTCTACTGTGCCTTATTGAGACAGAAGATAATTTAGCAGACTGCAGGTCACTGGTTCAGAGGACTCTTATTTAATGCTAGTACTCAAAAATACATTTGTGTTGAACATTTCTGTTGGATCTGAAAAGTGTGGTCCTACTGGCAAGAGCCTTCCAGGACTTAAACTGATTTTTCAGATATACGTGCCTACTCAGCTAATTTATCCTTTTCTGCCTGGTTTGCTTAAGGGCTTTAATTCAGTGACTGTGCAGTGTAGTCCAGAAGTACTGTTTGAGGCTATACAACTGCATCATGTTGAGGAGATGATTTTCTCTCCAGCTCCTTGCTCTGCTGGGAGCTGTTTTACACTGTTAGTACCAGCAGCTCTCCCCACTTTGCTCCTGGGCTCTTCAGTGCATTAAACCCACCTGCTAGGTAGGGCAGAAGGTCCAAGGAGTCACAGGGATTAATTGGATAAGCTCTATGAAGTTAAAGCTTCATAGACAACTGCCAGCTCCTGCCCTTGGACACGTTCCCCCTCTGCTGTCCTGCTTTTCCCTGAAGCCCTAAGCATCCTGATTGTAAATTGTGATCATTACTTCAGCTGTTTGCTGCTGGAGAGCTGTGTTAACTCTGGCTCTCTAATCTAGCTGAAAGAGCCAAGCTAATCTCACAGTCTGGTGCAGGGTGATTCCCACACATGGATGATTTGATTTTTGGAGCTTGAGGTCCTAAAACTTGGACAGCATTTTCTTTTCAAACTCAGCTGTTAGGCCAGATTTGGAGTGTCAGCTTCAGAAAGCACAGCCCCATGTTGTACCACAGCTGCTGACCTCAATGTTTGCCATTCCAAAAAAACCACAACTGTTGTGCTATATTGGCACAGAAACTCCTGGAGGTAAATGTCAGTATTTCCATTAATAACCCAGAGAAGCACTGGTGTGAAATCAGCTCATTTTGGTCATGGTGTCAGCTGGTGTTCCTCACCCTCCAGCATCAGTGATCTCGGCAGAAGCACATTGGACAAAATAGATTTCAGGATTTACCTTTAACAACCCAACCAGAGCCAGACTCCAAGCCCAGCAGGCTCTGCTGAGTTCTGTCCAGCTTGGTGGAAGGCCTAGAGGAGCCAAGTTCACACCGAGCTGTTCCACAAGCCCTGGCTTTGCACGTCGAATATTATCAATATTTGGCAGCAAAGGTCACTTAATTAACAATCTCTTACTTTAAAAACAGATATATTCTTTTAAAAACACTCCTGCTGCTTTGAAGAATTCAGAGAAAGATGAAGCTGGGACCTGATGATAATTCCAAGCAGCCTCACTGTACCTTCTTGGCAAAGCAGTTCAAAAGCCCTGTTTCACTCCTGCACTGATCAGTGCATTGGGTGCTCCAAGCTATAATACACATTTTGCTTTTGATGATGCAACGGAGAAGTTGATGTAAATAAATAAAAGAGGATGCCTTTAGAAACCAAACTTTTGGGGAAGGAAGGTAAGATCACTTTGTAGCAAGCTGGAAAGTGTCCAAACTATATCACAGCACACTCATAATGGGATCTAAGATATGCATAGTTTCAAGAGACTTAGATTTCAAAGAAAAAGAAAAGCTATTAGAATTGTTAAAATGTTTTTAAGAGAATATGCAACAATGTGGCAATGTTTTTTGCTCTCATTTGAGGTGTCATTAAGACCTAGAAAACTCTTCCTTACTCCACCCACCAGCACTGATACCCCCAGCATGGCAGGAGCCTTGAAAGGGATGACAAAACAGCTCTGAGGTACTGGAAAATCTCAAACACACACAAACAAAACCAACAAACCACCAAAACCCAAATACCAAACAACAGCTACCATCACCAAAATAAAACAGGTCTGGGTTTAAGAAATGCAACTCATGAAATGCTGGTAAGCAGGGACACGCTTTCTGCTCTAACATCCAGCTTTCAACATGGGTGAAAATTCATTAGTCTAATCTCCTTAGGACCCTAAATTATCACAGCTTTCACTCATAATCAATGTGGCAGATGGCTTGGTTTTCCTAGATAGATGACAGCATTAGAAACATTTTGAGAGTCATATATTCACACATGAAGTTAGCACATATATTCACACGTGTAGCATTCTTTTTCTAAAGATGTTTACATTTCCTCTACAAGCTCCTAATAGCTTCTCATAAAATTAAAGACATTCATTATTAGCAACTGATCTCCAAAGATAAATTACCTAAAGTAATTTCACTTTGATCCACATTAAATCCTGCATTGTGCTATTGATTTCTCTTAGGCTCCACTTACAGAATTTACATTTAAAAAATAAGGAAGGAATGATTGGCAATGAATTGGAATTACACTGAAATGGCTTAAATTCTCATCACCACCCACAAAGTTTTTCCATACATTTAAAATACAGTGATTCCAAGAGATTGTAAGAGAGTCACTAATGCACACTGCAAATCTCCCTCCTTCCCATCCGGGAATTACAGTTCTGCCACACAAAGGTAGGGGGGAAAGCATTTGGGGTGAGATGGGAAAAAAGGGTTAACTAGCACCCTGTCAGTTCAACAAAGAGTTGGAAACAAACTGCTTTTCACCTCCTCAAGTTACAGATTTTCAGAGTTAGTACAAGGGATTTTGCATAGAAACAATTATATGAGAGTAGAGTTCAATCTTCAGTTTTTGCTAGAAAATTTGCTAATTCACCATAGTTTCTTCTCATGGGTATTTGCTTTATAGTTCAATAATGTCAGGGCACAGGTCAGTCACTAATGCTCTGCAGAACATTTACCACGAGAATACTAATTAAATTAAACAATTTACGTAATCTCACTTTCCAGTCCTCAACCTGAACATGAAGGCAAGGCAAAGAGAAAGAAATTAACTTCAAAACAAATGCCTCATAATTAAACTTTAATTTTCATAAACATGAAGAAAGTAAACGGCACCCACTGTCCCAAAGTAAAGAAGTCAGCCTGCTCGCTTTGTGCACCTGTGACATCAACCAATAAATTTTAATGCAGGAGTAGCAGTTCTCATAGGCAAGGACTGTAATCCTCCCTCCAAAATCACCTGTTCCTACCTGATCTTGTCTACCACCATTCAATAAGGTTTGTGCACGGTTTGTATTCAAGGAAAAGAGGGAAGTAAAAATAAAAATTTAATAAGGCTCAGTTAAATTGAGCAAAGATAAAACATACCATTATTCCCAAGAATTAATTCAAATTAAGAGCCGGTCTGCATCAACCACAGTGATTTTCATTTCTTGCTTCCTGCACACAGTTTTATAAGAAGCAATTAGGTTACTTATAGGAAAGGTACTGAATGACAAGAACAGGAAAGCACCTCTCCCAGCTGCAATAGCACAGTGTAAAATTCAGCAGGGTCCCTCAGCCTTGGACATCAAGTCCTGCCTGTGGAAATGTCTGCTGCCAGAGCAAGATACTCTCACAGTCCAAACACAGCCCCCAAAGCACTGCACAACTCCCTACTGCAGGTAAAAGTTTGGAGCATCACCTGCTTAATCAACCAGCTCATGAGAGGATGAAAACAGAGTAAATACACCAGATGCAGTTTTCTAGAAGGGCAGTTCTACTAATATGCTTACCCAGTGTAACTTTCCAAGTCAATAAAAGCACCCAGACAGAAAAGCTTTCTGCTGCAGATAGAGACTTGCCTTGCAGGTCAGAGCCATGGGCATGGCACAGAAGAGAAATACCAAACAGCACAGGAGAAGCAGACCTATGTGGAAACATTTCTCTTGTTGCATACCAACAAGTTACACTCCAACAGTGGGACTCTGTCAAAGTTACTGGCTCTGTCAAGCCCATTTGCCCAAGCAGGAAAAGTCAGATCAATTAAGGCACAACTTTTATTGCCCTCAGTTTACAAACCTGAAAATGTGAACCAGAGCTTTGAAAGTCTCAGAAGGTTCCTTTATTGACGTGGAATTGGGAAAATGAAATCTAAAAACAGTTATAAAATTCCAGCTTTTTTTTTTTTTTTTTTATGTGTGTGGGATTAGGTGACAAACTGAGAGCTCCCTTAGTTTTGTACAAGTCACAAGTCTCAGAACTCTCTCACTGCTGACTACATGGACATCAGGCTGCCGTGAGACTCAGCAAGGACCAAAGCAGTAGCAGAGCATTTTTAGTGGTTTGATTATTACTTTTCATTATAAAAGATTAGAAGAACTGCCCTGCTTCACTAAGGAAAAAATCATTTTAAGCCAAAACAGCAGAACAAATCCACCAGGAAAAGCTGTAACAAAGGTCAACATAATTCCAGCATTAAACATTTTGAGATTTTTATGCAAGAACAATAAAACAAGTAATTCCATAAAACCTGAAATAAAATGCACTTATTTCAATGAGTCAAATATTTGATTTCTTTCTTTCCAATTCATTCCATTAGCACAGTTTGAAAATATGGTTAATAATGTGTTGCACCCCTTGGGGATGCCCAGTTATATATTAGGAAATTATGCTGTAATATTCTCCTGGTGCAGCACTCAGCCTTTTTTTTGTTGCACTTTATCTATTGCATAACTACAGCTCCCATAGAATTCTGCATGAATCCTTGCTAAAAAATAGCAGCAATAATTTTTTTTTTCCCCAAAACGCAGGTAGGAATCCAGAGTCAGCTGTTTTAAAATTTATGAAAAGAAGCAGTAATTTAAACATGAGATGGGAGCAATTTTATTCCCATTTCGACTAATGCTAATGTTCAGATTTTAGTTATTAAAATTAATTTGCTTCAATTATATTGAAATCGGTGGAATTGTGTGCCACTGTATTGATGGATAATAGCAATAAGCACTAAGTATGATGTTTGAAACCTCTACTCAGTGTCAGCAGGAAGCATAAATGCAGCCACAAAGGCAATGGAAAATGGAAAAGAAAACTCATCCCTCTCATAAGACAAAAGCAGAAAACTACACATGAAAAATTGATATCCAAAAACGAAACTTCTGCCTGCATTTGAGGTGAATCATACTTTGATATTGATCCCATATTCATGGGCTTACTGAAGCCTGGACAGCTCTCAAAATTCATCTCCTACAAAGTGCTCCTGTGTTTCACCTTATGACACAGAGTTAATCAAATTCTCCTGTGCACTTCCTTTACATCAGGTAAAGCCAAAGACTTTGGATTTCCCCCCTTGTCATTGCCAAAAACAGAGATTTTAACTCCCAGAAAAATGTATGAGTAGGGCTGCAGAGCAATACTTGAAAAAAAAACCCCTTCATCATCTTGCTAATGTTTAAAGGAGCTTTGATTGATCTTATTTACAAAAGGTTTGCATGGATCTAGTTTTACTTAAGATTGGAGAGCATGTAATAGGAGACCATAAGGCTAATGGGAGTAAAATTCTTCAATATTGCGATCAATTACCAGCTACCTTACATTTATCACAAGTGACTGTTTTTCTTTGAGCTGACTCTGAGCCCTTTATCTTCTAGAGTTCCCTTCTTGCCATTTTTTTTTTTTATTTTTAATAAGCTTATTGCATGTTTAGAAAACCTTCAACAGAACACAGAAGAGAAATGAGCTGGTAAAGTATTTGTGCATTCAGGCAAATCCAACTGAAAACCAAACCCTCTCCTCATGGATGCAGAAATCCTTCTCAGCTCTAACATGGAACAGAACTGAATATTTAGGAAAAACCTGCCACAGACATAATATCCCTAAGAAGACACTTCATTCAGTGACAGCTGTAATTCATCAAGCACAGCCTCTTTGAGGATGATGGTATTATGGGACAAGTACTCGTGTCATCTGCAGCATTTCCTCTTGCTCTTGTCTGAGCAGCAGCACCCACAGAGATCCACAGTGCTGGGAGCTAGGAGCAGACCCTTCCAGATCTTACTGGGGTAATGATCCCAAACCTTACTAAAATACCTGCAATTTTGCTCCTGAACAAGTTTTTTTTGTGACTTTCTTTTACAGAGCTCAGAAGATCTCAGCTATGCTGCCCCACGGTGCTGCAGCAGTCACACCCATGGTTTTGTTCATCCCCACAGTCCATCATCCAGCCACACCAAGCAGCAATTTCTCAGTCCTCCAATGCCCCAGCTGCAGTCACAGCAGTTCACTGAGCAGCTCATCACTGACTTTGCATATAGGGAAGAACAAGCCCCAAGGCTCCTGAATTCAAAGGAGGAATTATTATTTTCTACAGCTCAAGAGACTCTGCAGCTGTAGAGACAGAACCAAATGGTGACAGCTCAGTTAACCAATCACTCACACAGCTTTGAAAGAAGATGTGGTACTTTAGAATAGGGATGGCACCACTTAGAAAATCTTGACTCAGAGACAGTAAAACAGAAATAAAGATTGTCTGAATGATTGAGAACTTGCACTTGTATGTTTTCATATCCTTCCAACCAAGACAGCCTTTAGACGAGACAGTCGTGCAGAAATTAGAGTTTCAGAGCTCAGAATTAATTAACTGGATTATGGCAGTTTTGTTTAAAACAGTGTTTAAATATGCAGGTTGTTCCTAAGCAACATTAGTCCCTTAGTCCCTAAAGCTGAGGAAAGATCTGCTGGATTGTAAACGTCCCCTTTGAACAGATCATTCATTGCACCAGGGTTTTCAGGCATGATAAATTATTCCAGCCCAAAAGTTTGCATTTACCACTGGTTTTCATTGCCCTTTACTTCTCCACGGCAGCATTAGAGGAGCTCTCTTTAGGGCTTAGGTATTATATTGCAAACTAACATGGACCTTTGCTAACATTTTGATTTATTTGTAGTGTGTTACAGGCCCCTTCAATGATATTGAATGGCCAAATGATGTGAGGTCAAACAGAGTTTGCCAAAAGCTAATGCATCTCATACCAGACTGCATATGAAACGTGTCTGCTATCATTCTTCCACCATATTACTTTATTACCATTATTATCTTTGTCTTCTACCTTTGGAGAGGACAAGACAGTCAATATGGGGATTCATCACACAATAGGCAGGCCTTTCCCAAGCAAGGAGCTTGCTAATGAAAGTATTGCAGAATGGTCTGTACATTTTAATGAACCTTGAACAAAGATTTGAGCTTTTCTTTCTCATTTTTTTTAAACACCACATGAATTTTTATTAGTATATTACTTCAGACTTGTTTTGAATACGTAGGGGTCACCTTCCTTGTTGGAGCCTGCATAATAGAAGAGAGGGCAAAGTGGAGTGGAATGAATAAATAAGGAAAGATTACACTGTACCTTTCAAGGACAGGAACTACAAGCAAAGTTTGGGGGGTTGTTTGTTTTGGTTTTTTCCCCCCTCTCAGTTTTAGCCTTTTTTTTTACTCTTTAAACCCATCAACACCTCATGCACTGTTAGGAATGGCAAACATCTGTCATACTTTGGGACTGGCAATTAATCTTTTTTTTAATAATATAATATTTTTCTGTCAACCAGAAGCAGTCTTGATAATTCAGCCTTCAAATTAGTTTTTGCCTAATGTTACCAAATAAGAGCTAATGACAACTTTGTTACAGATGTCATAAAACATTTAACCTAGCCACATTAAGCAAAGCCCACCCCACATTCTGCAGTCAGCCAGGATGAAAAAAGAGCATACTCTTTGAAGATAAAACCTGATATATTTCCCAAAAATCTGGGGTTTATGCAAAGAGAAGTAAAGCTTTACCACTGAGAGAGTGTAGAGATGTAAACTCTCACTCTTTGCACTGGAAGGAGGATGCATAAACATGAATTGACCCCAAATGCCAAAGCCTTGGCCAGCAGTGATTAATACCCAGAGCATCCTGCACCTGAACTCCTGGGGACAAGGGGATGTCAGGCTCACAGCTAAGGAGAGGGGGGTGCCCAGACCTCAAAACTCCTCCAACAGCAAGAAGGATTAAAAAAGCCAATTCACTGCCAAGAGCAGGTTGTACATGCAAAACCTGATGGGATCTCAGGATTAGGAAAGAGGAAGCAGGAAGCACACAAGGAAGTGGTTCAGCTTTTTAAATAATAATCCAGATCACTATCATCCTGGATGTCTCCATAGCAACTGAGCTGGATTGCTTTGGAATGCAATTGTGGGTTACCAGTTTTGAACCCTTGTGAATAAAGAGGCATTGGAGAAGCCCACTTAGGTGCATTTGAAACTGATTTTCATCAAGGAAGTGACTTAGAACACATGTACTTTTACAAAAAAATATTACAATTACTTTTATTCGCTGTTGGAACCAATAAATATAGATGAAGTACTCCCAAAACCTTGAAATAAAATATTCTGCACAACCATTGGCAGTGGAATGTGAAAGTTCCAGTAAACATGGGTTTAATTGTAACTTCCCCAAAAATTTTTTAGAAAGTAATTTTGCAGCCACCTAAAAAAGAGATAATATTTTCTGCATGACAATGGACAACAGAACCAGGTAAGTGTGTTCCCTCACCCTGGCTGTGTTGAGATGTTCCCTCGATATAAATAAAATGCAAAGCCATGCAAGGATCCACAGCCATTAAACGGCAGAAAAACATTTTTAATTGTCATACTTATTGCACCAGGGGTTAAATCAGAAACCTGTAACTCTTTTCAAGCTACAAGTGATGGAGCCACAAAAAAAAAGAAGAAAAACCCCCAAGACTACAACATTGTAAACTCTTGAAGCTGAAGAGCACATTTTGCTGTTTCTTTGCTAAACATGATACCATAGATTGTAATAAATGTGGGTCAAATTCTGAAAGGTTCTGAGCACATTTGATGACAAATTACTTATCCCTTGACACACACAGCTGAAGAGGGCAGTAGATTCTTTATGAGATTCTCTGTGAATTTAGGTAAGATCAGAGTTATATTTGACAGAATTCCCACATGAGGGATCCCTCTCCTAAAACAAGATCTACTAGTTTTGCCATCAAGTTTGTTGTCTGTTTTCTCTTACTTCAGGGGCTGATCCAATGAATTCCTAAATTTCTGGTGGCAAGGCAGTTGAGACCACTGGAAGAACATTTATTGTGGCAAGCAGAGCTCAGGCATATCTATACCAGAACAAAGCCCCAAGTCAGAGTAAATCTATCAGCAATGTGCCAGTCTTTGCTTTGCTCTGGCCATGAGTTAGCTGTTGGACACCTGCTCTGCAATTGAACATTTTCTCCTTGAGGAGAGAAAAGTAGTCTATTTTTATCATTTTAACTGCCAAAAAGAACTAGGATCAAGCTTCTGATTTGTCAGATTTTTGTTTTAGCAATCCGCTGAGCCTCGGTTTCATGGAAATAGAGTTGGGGTTTTTCTGACCCATGAACATAGTCAGGATTCACAGCTACCCATCTTCACTTGGTCATGACATGGATGGGAATTGCCTGATTTCACTCCACTCAAGTCAACATTTTTGGAGTCATTTAAAAATCATGTAGGGACCTGTCCTCAGGTGTAGTAACAGACTCCTGTTTTGCTCCTGCAGTGTAAACCAGACTCAAATAAGAGTCCCTTATTCCACATCACAATTTATGAATTCATCAGTTTGAAAGGCCATTATCAGAAACTCCACAGAACACAACGTGGGCTGTGGTACATGTCAATGCTGAGGTAATTCTGCCATGATTATTTTATAAAGTGCTTATTAGCAGCAGCCAAATTTGCCTCACAGTCAATCCTTTGGGCAAAAGGGAAGAATACAGCAAAAATGAAAACATGCTGGAGGCATCTTGCCACCCTTAACGAACTGTCATTAGCAAAACTGCCTTTTCTTGCTTCAGAGGTGTCACAATTTATGCTCTATCCAGAGACATTACTTGAAAAACACTGTCACTGCCACATGGCAGCCTCTCATTTTATACCAGCAAAACCTCCTTTAGCCTATGCTGAGGGATGAGCAGCTGTGAGAGTTTGTGCTGCTCTTGCATCTCTTTGCACCTTTACAGGAAGTCTATCTGTATTAGAAGATTTTAAAAATCAAGCCCACTTTATTGTCTCAAATTCACTAGCCTGAAAAAAAAAAATCATCTATTAGAAATAATTGAAGATGCCTCATACAGTTATTTAAGGTTTTATTTCTCTTCCAATCATAGTTTGATAGATTATGACATCTATGGATATGATATCTATGGACAACCTTAATTTTCATCAAATATCACCTTAATTATGTCACACATCACATAAAACCTTCCCTAGGAGTACAATCACCCCAAACTGCACAGAGATGTCTACTTAGGGCTGCCAGAAAAGGTCGCACTTCTCTTAGGCTGCAACAGCAATGTCTGCTCACAGCTGCTCTAGATTTCTCCATAATTTTTCTGGCAGTTTTGCATATTAATTTCTGGTATTGATTGTGCAGAGCACAGGGGTATGTAAGGGTTTGTTTTGAAAGTGAAATCTAATCAAAATACTTAAGCAATACCTGTCACTTTTTAAGCTTCTGTTTTACTGTCCAGAGTTCTTGCTTATGATATTGATCATTCTGTAAGTTTCTGCCATGACTTATCCTTACAAGTCTCTGAGACCCATGAAATAGAATTTCTATGAAATACTAGGGATATTATTTCACCCACATCCCACACAGACAGGTTTATAATTTCTGCCTTCAAGTCCTGCTCATCAGGAATTACAGACATCAGGTAAAAACTCCTGTAAAATGTCATCCCCGATTCTCTATTTGTTTTCAGGTGACTTTTAATTAAACATTGATGTGTGAAAAATGTCAAAACCACCTTTCCACAGATCCCTGAATGCAGTTGTGATTAAGTTTTAAATAAATAAATAGTTGTCACTTTAATCAACCTCACAAAGTCCCGAGAGCTGAGGCAGGGAGCAGTGCAGGAGCACATTCAGAACACAACACAGGTTGTGTGACAGGTGTCCCAAGGCCACTGCTGTCAGGCTCTTCTGCTCTTCAGGAGTAAATAGATCAAGCAGGAGGAGAACTAGAAGTCAGCAGCCTAAGAAATGGTCTAAGTTGCTGGTAGCTGGTTTTCCAGAAACTGTAATTTAGTAAAAAAATTCATGGAATATCTAGCATCTGCATATTCTTCTCAAAATCTAACTTGATTACAACTTGAGTCTGCCAGCAGACTGAAACAATGGATATACATATATATATATTTATGATGGATGTGTGAATTTATGTAATTTTAAAGCTGTCAAGAGGACATAGAGTTAAAGAACTGCATTATTTGGTTTCCAGCAGATAAAGAAAAAAAAAATTAAACAGGAGTCTTGTGTGCTGTCACGGGTGGGTGGAGCTTGACAATGTTCATCAAGCCCTCACAGCTAATTGGCATAGAGATAATGAGCAATTCAGGGTGAAGGTGGCATGGGAGCAGACAGAGCTGCAGGAACAAATTCCTCTCCTCCTCGAGTGTGTGCCCAGAACAGTGTCAGAGACCCTTTTGCCCAGTCATTGGCCAGCTCTCATTTACAGTCCTACACCACAACATTGCCATAATCAGGCAAGATTTCATACCCAACTCAAGACCCAACTCCCCTTGCCCCATCTCTCATTCCACTCATTATTCCACAAAAAACCTTAAACCAAGGAGCATACAAGTCAGTCAGTTAAGTTTCCTCTATGAAAATATTGTACTGTAGCTTGAATACAGATATGCTAAAATTTAGTCCAGTGGCACTTTGCTTTAATTCTACAACGACTTCTGAATTAATAAGTTCTTGACAACATGAGCTCTGTTCCAAGTAGATCTCTTAATGCCACCCATATGAATGGCAGAGGTGTTACCAGTGATTAATGTTGATTGGTTTGCCTGCTATGTTCATTTTGTTAAAATGCAAGAACAACTGGCCTTATTAAAGCACATGTTTGGGTCTCTAACTTCAGTTACTAAATCAATATACAGTATTTTCTAGAACTGAGAAGTCTGCATTGTATCATAGAGGTCTCATGCAAGCAAATTAAGTTTAAATAAACAACTAAAGAAGACTATCAGATATATTAAAAATACCCTTATTAAGCCCAGTTTAATATTTTTTCATTTGGATTGAATCCTAACAAATAAGGCAGGTGATCAACAACTCCATTAATAACACAAGTGCCATCCTCACACTAGTACACTCTCACACAAAGAGAAAATATGTTGTAGATTGGCCAAATAAAAATGTTCAAAAGCATGATGTTGATAATCAGAAATTAATAAATTGTTCCTACAATGCTTTAGAATGCATCCCACAATACTCGAGTTCAATTGAGTCATGCTCCTGTGCAATAAGCAGAGCACTTTACATTTAAAATGACCACTGCCCCTTCCAACTGGAACTACTGCAATTAAAAAGGTGTTAAGAACAATCAGAATCTGGTTCAGAATTAAATCCACCTTCACGCGGTGGTTAAGGATTGTAAATTAAACAGAAGATAACTTCTCACTGCTGAAATCTATAGCAGCATTTCTCATTAATATGAGCTAATTTAGCCCAAGTTGACTAGAAATGCCCTGAAATCCCCATCACCAGATACTTCCTGTAGGTAGGACATTGCTCTGTTAGAATGAGAGATGCCAGTGCATCCCAGGGTTACACACAGGTTACAACAGCACTGCAACCTGGAGCAAAATGGTCCACAAACTTGCACATAACAGCAGCTGAAGAGGTAAAAAGTTACAGCTGACGCAAAGGACAGAGAGAGCTGTCATTCTTCCTGGGAAAATAAGATGGGGTCAAAATAAGCTTGAATTACTCAATTTACAGAAGGGCAGAGTAGCCAATTTGAACACTCTCTTTGGGCCCAGGATCTATAAATTTTCTCATGCTTACATTCAGTTTCCTCTGGCCCATATTCAAGCTTGCATTCAAATGGGTTTTTCCTGTGTCAGTGATCACACTGATCAATAGATACAGGGCACAGGATAAGGTCTGAAGCATATTTATCTATAAGAATCCACAAGACTTGAGTTTATGTAGCTGGAGATACTGAATTATCTACATCAAGACATTGTCAGAGACCATGTTCTCCTCCTTTAATTAAATGGAGTATAGGTGCCTTTAGATGCCTAATTTTGATTAGAATTCATTGAAAACCCAGCAAATCAACCATTCTTAGACCTGGCCAGGGATTGTTTAATGCCATAAAATTGAAAGGCTAGAAGCAGCCAGAGACAAAATGGAACAGCAATTTTGAAGCCAGAGAAACACAAGGGCTGCATATGGACAAGCAAAGGAGCTCAGGGGATACTCAGTACAGTCAATGACTTCTCAGAAATATTGGTTAGAGACAGAGTTTGTCTATGGATCAATGATAGATGCAAAGCAGGGGAATGAGGAGGACATTTACTGAACCATAAACAGTAAATTTTATGCAAAAATCATTATTCTTTTTTTAAGCCTGTTTTATAATATTCATAGAAGGGTTTGGATTGGAAGGGACCTTAAAGCTCATCCAGTTCCAACCCCCTGCCCTGGGCAGAGAAACCTTCCACTGGAGCAGATTGCTCAGAGACCCCCAACCTGGCCTGGAACACTTCCAGGGATGGGGAATCAAGAGTTTCAGTGGTCAGCCTATGCCACTGCTTCACCATCCTCACAATAAAGAATTTCCTCCTAAGAGCTTGTTTAAATCTACCCTCTGTGAGTTTGAAGACATTCTCCCTTGTTCTGTCACTGCATGCCCTTGTAATCTTTATCTATGGGGAGTAGCCTAATCTGCAGAGCACACTCATCAGACCAATTAAGACTCCATAAATACGAGTCTGAAAAGGAGCCTTTCCCCAGTAAACATCCACTCTAATATGATCACATCTCAATGCAAAGAGGGAGGGATGAAAAAGAATGCCCATGGTTTGATACATCCATGAATTTAAATTTTAAAGAGCCCTGCTTAAAAAGGCTGTAGCTCCACAAAGAATTTCAGCAGTGGGGAACAAACTGACACACAAAACCTTTCATCCCTGCATAGCTGGGGGTCATTAACACAGAGGCCTCAGGCTAGGGCATTAATTTCCCCAGCTATCTAAGAGTGAGGTGTACAAAATAAGCTTCTCATTGCACATTTGAACAGTACTAGATTATTAGACTGCACCAGGACTGTGATTTGGAGTTTTGGCTCAGTGGGGTGTGTATGTGTGGTGTTGGTTTATTATATTATTGTTGGTTTTGATTTTGTTTTTTTATAGTCTAGATGTTTTTATCCAAGTGAGTATGTCCTGCATTCTAAGACAGTCACATGTGGGTCTGAAATACAGACTGGAGTTTAAGTTGCCCACTTTTAATGAAACTTTAAGGATGATAAATTCACCAAAAGCTTTTATAGTCCTTGCCCTTGATAATTCCTCAGAAATATTTTCTATGACAAAAGATTGTCAGATGGGCCAAAAATTAATAGCAGATACCTGTATTTGCAAGTCATTTGAATTCTTATTGCCATCCATTCTGGATTTGCCCCACAAAACCCACACAAA
Source organism: Trochalopteron elliotii (assembly GCA_024734555.1). NCBI lineage: Eukaryota > Metazoa > Chordata > Aves > Passeriformes > Leiothrichidae > Trochalopteron > Trochalopteron elliotii. The sequence goes on from JANPWX010000239.1 coordinate 1,820,467, forward strand.
GTTGGGGCATAGACATTCCAATCATGCAAATGTGGACAGGAGCATCTATTGCATCTGAAAGGCAAGGGAGAAACAGGAGAGCTGAGACCAAGCACCAGTATCTCTGTCTCCAAGTGCTAGACCACCCATACCCTGATAAATATGGGTATGACAGCCCTGAGTCATTTCCTCTCAGTCTACTTGGCTGAACCAGCTCATTATCACAGTTTATTTGAGAACCTAATAAAATCACAGCATTTGTAAAAGGTACCCTGTGTCTGCATTTCCCACAGAAGGACATTTTTCTGCCCAAGAAAAGGCTATTTTACAAAACCTAATGATAACATGAATATAAAGAAATGCTTCACAATTTGAACAGGAGGGGAAAAAAAAGTGTAGGTAGTTTCATCAGCTTTTTTTTTTCTTTTTTTCAAGACTGTCTCTGAGATAAAGAAGTTGCAGTGGTATTTTGAATGTGTTGGCCAATTGAGTGGGTTTGCAAAATAAAGCCAGATGGCAATGGATTACCCAAATGTTTCACTGTGGGGAGTCAGCCATTTGCTGTGCCTCCAACAGGATTGTTTCTCAGATCCCACCCTGCTCAACACTCCCACAGCTTACACACCACCTGCTGCCCTGCTCTGGGGTTTATGGCATGAAGAGTGGCTGGTCAGGGGCCAGTTTCAGGTGGCCACTGCTCCATCAGCTGTGGGGACAGCAGAGAATGGAGTGGAGACTCCTCCACACACACTTTCAGGGCAAGGTGGGAGTACCAGGGGCCAGGTCCTACTTGCTTTGAAGCCACCAGAAGCTGGCATGGCACTGAAAGCACCAGTTTGAGGAAATTGGTGGTGCCCTGGGTATTTTATAATTTTTTGCAAGTGTATGAAGAATCAGGTCAACTCAGAACTGAGCCTGGATTCTTCACTCACAAAGTGGTGCCAAGTGGATCCAGACTAAAGGGAAAGCACAAAACTATAGCCTGTGTCTGGCTAAGGCACTGAGGAGTGCAAATCACTGCACTAACACACTTTCCAGGATGATCATCACTCAAAAATGCACCCACTACCTGGGCAAAGAAACTCCCAGGCAACGACATTCTGGGAATCCAAATCTTTGTTGCTCCCATAAAGCAGTCTTTTTAAACAAAAGTATATTCAAAAATAATCAATATTGGAATATCAGTTCACATATCTGGTTCTCTTCCACTACAGCACCAAAAAGGCTCATTTGCAGGGCTGCCTGATGGAGTAATTCAGATACAGACCTGGAGTGGACTGTTCTTCCCATCATTCTTTCCTTTAAGTAGACTGACCAAAAGACAGTAAAAGTTCACAGTCTCTAAAGCCCCTTTTTATTACAAAATACAGATATGACAAAGCAGAAGATAAGTCCTCAAATATAAAGAATTCCCAGGTCTGCTGAGGGAGACAAAATAAATAAAAGGCTCAGAAACAACCCCCTTCAACAACACCAGGAAGGATGACTCGAGTTCTTTGTGTACCAAATTTGTGCATGGCTTGCTCTGCAAATTTCTTCCTCTAACAAGGCTCTTACCATGTTCAGGCAATGTTTTTATTTTTTCAATGCAATTAATCTATCTTGTCCTTTACACAGTCATTGCAGGTGACATTCAGACACCTTAAATTTCTCCCCCATAACAGGGAATCATTCACTTACATGCTTGAAAAGCAGTGTGGCTACTTAAAAGTTTTCAGTCCAAGCTGTGGACAAACCACATGGGACATTGATCCTCGTGTCCCTGTCCTCTGCCACCACCAAAACACAGCAACCAACTCCTGGTGAGCCATGGGATGTTCAGGGCAGGTGGTAGCTCTGCCCAGCAAGCCAGAGGTCTGTAAAACATGCCCAGTCATCCAACAGAGCTTCCTGGGAAAACAGCATTTTAGTACCTGTTTGTACAGATAAGCCGAGGCAGCTTTAATATTTTTTCCTAGTACTGGTATTTCATACTGTCTGTGCAGCCTCAGCTTCAGACAGAATTCACACAGGCTGTACCCCAATCTCTTATTTTCTTTCTTATATTCACACATAATAATGAAGGAGGAAAGGGGCTGTCAAATGCTATAGGAAATCAGGAAAAATAGCTTCACATTTCAATTACTTTTACATATAATTAGGACTGCTTCACAAATGTCTCCTTTGCAATTTCAGGAAACCATTTAAATCATCCCCTTCCAAGAGCATTAATTCAGATATTCCTACAGCCAGGTAGCCCTAGAGTGACTATCTTTGCATTAAACCACTGAAACTCCGAGAGAGGAATTTAGAGCAGCCAAGTTATAAATCTCTTGTTGCATTAAAGGCTTTCTTCTTAAAAAAAAGAAGAGGCTTGTTTCTCTCTTGTGCCATGACTGAGCACTGGGATCTTTTAGTTTAGGTCATTAACACACCAGTATAAATCTATTTCTTTACATTCTGTTTCACTCATGATCCCTTTGACAAAATACGAAGATCAGGGATTTCCAGAATAAAACCATCAGTCAATTCAAGCAAACTCATAAAGTATTACAGAATAATAAGAATGCATAAAATGTTGGCTTATAAAATTATTGTTTCAAAGGAGCCTTGAAAGTGCAAACATTATTAAAAACAACAAACGTGCAGCTATTTTATGCAACATATAAAACATTTTGCCTTCGACAATGTTATTGCGAGGGCTGAGACTTTTACACAAGCAGGACCAAAAAGCCTCACTATAAAACTGTCAGCTCCACTTCAATAACAACCAAGTATCTGAAATACTCTGTTTCTTGGGGAAGAACAGAACTAAATTGAAGATGCTGAATTAACCATTGCCAGTTTTAAATGAGATTGGTGGGCAGGGAATGAAACACCTTTCCCACAGCGTTTCAAACTTCTCTGCCTTGTGCCCTTGTGCTCTTTGGCCACAAAGGCAAACAAAGCCTCATTCAATGCCTTTGACCTTTACCAATGGTATCAGAGGCCACATTACTATATTCTTACCCCATTCGCAGTTAATCAGATGAAATGAAGAGGATCATTGGGTTAATTAGGTAAACAAGGCTCACTAATGGTAATAAGCAAGAGAATGCACAGAGCAGGCTTCAGTGGATAAAATATAATGGCAGCTGCTGGCATGGAGCATCTGCAATTATTTAAATCAGTTTCTGTTGAAGAAAAGGTAAAGGTAAAAAGTTCTGGTCTAGCAGAACACAAACACCACAGCCAGCATCCTGGCCTCAGTACTCACATGACAGTCAGGCCTGAAAAAGAGTTCTTGAAAAACCAGCACAAATTGCAACCTTGTTCTGTGAATCTCTTCCTAACTTGGAGACAGTTCCATTAAATTTCACAGGCAAAATTTATAGTCTGGAGTTATGTCAAGGAGAAAGTAAAAGTTGCCTAATTTACCATGTGCAGTTTAGCTTTGACTCAGATTCTATTCTTGAGCATTACATTATGCAAACTACTTCATAAAGCTCCATAATCCCCTTAACGCAGCCCACACTGGTTTAAAAATTAAAAATCACTATTGTTTCCATTATCCCTTTAATTGGATGATGGCATGACTAATATACAATATAAAAGTCAACTATTTAATCACACATAATCATCCAGTTTTACATCTTATTCATGCCAGGTATTTCTAAATTCAGATGCTATAATGTCAATCAACATAAAATTTATATCCTTCAAGATTTTCAGACACACATTACCTCCAAGTCAGTAAAAATATTGAAGCATGACTGAAATGCATGGCAGGAATGCAGTGTAAAAATCAATAATTGCATAGCAATGAGTGAATGTTATAAACATTTCATGTCAGGTTGTTGTGATTGCTCCGTGTGTGTGAGAGTGGCAGAGGGACAACACAAGGAGCATTAGCCCTAATAACAGGGCTTGTTGCATTGGCATCAGCTGCAGCACTCCTGGGAAACCCAGGAATTCCTTTCTGCTTCTCTAGCAGAGGATGAAGGAAGAAAAGAAGGAGGACAGCACATAAGCCCCTGCTTTACTCAGGGACTGATGAGCTGATTCCTATGGTAAATTGAGCACCATGCAGGAAAAAAAGCATCAGAAACTCCTCTAGCCATGCTCACTTTCCAAGAGAAATCCTTTCTGACTGAAACACAGTCCCCCCATGCAGTATTACATGGATACTGCAAAGATATCATCTGGTATTTTAAAGTATTTAAGTGGCTGACTACATAAATCATTTGGTTAGAGGAAAGACTGCACATGGATTGTAGCAGGGAGTATCAAAACAGAACAAAAACATCCCAGATTAAGGTACAGAAGCAATTCCTTCTGATTGCCAACAGAGAGGCCAGACAGTACATTCTTAGTTAATGTTCAGTGGTCTTGTCTGAGTTATTTTCTAAAACATCTCCACTAGATCTGCTCATTATTTTAAAGTAATTCTTAATAAATATTGATTTGCTAATCATTTTTGTGGAAACGGTTATGACATTTTTAAAATACATTTTCTTGTCATGCAGATTAACTTTCTCTTCTGGCGGAGAAGAAAAAAGCAAACAGAAAACGATTAAGTTGCTGAAAAGTCATGTTTTGACATTTTATAACCAATTTCTTCACACAGACTTCAGAATTACAGAATGTTCTGATGTTTTTAGGTTTTGTTCGAAATGTAGGACAATAACTCAATGAAGTGCCTTGATTAACTTACTCCACTTGTTTATATTCAGTTGACAAACCAAGGCTTGAACTTTACGCTCCTGCCTCAGAAATATTTTTTTAAAAGATCAGATGTTCATTAGACAGTAAAGCTTTTTATAATTCATTCCAGTTCCAGCCTGCATTCCCTCTTTAAAAGACAGCCTTGCCTGTTTTCCTCATGGTGAAATATTAATGGATCATAATTTATATAAAGGAATTAAAGATAATGCTTCTAAGTTTCTATAAAATATAGTACCCATTTCAATGGTGGACAGCACACTGGATCTATAGGGGATGTTTTTTGGGGAGGTCAGTGTATGAAACATCTCAAACACCCCAGTATTTAATAAGAGAAACTCGAGATTTATGCATTAGAATACAGTTTGGAGTAAAGGAAAGAAGGTAGCATTTTTCATAGTAAGGTAAGAATATGTAATTTGAATCATTAAGCCATTGCAGAAAGCAGGAGTTCTTAATGCCTATATAACAGTGCTATTGCAAAAAGAAAAAAAAAAAAAAAGGCAAGCTGTTGTTATTAGAAATAAGTAGTAACTGGCTGAGCTGTACAATTCCAAAGCTGTCAGATGAAGTCACTCTCTTCCTAAATTAAATAGCTGCCACCTACAAAGCAGATACAAAACCACTTCAGATGTGCAGAATCAGTGTAATCTGAAACAAAACAAAGTACACCAAAAACACACTAGTGACAAAGTAAGATTGCTGAAAACTAGAAATACCAAGTTTCTGCAGTATTTGCTAAACAGTTGCTACAGTTGTCCATGACAAAGAGGAATCAACAAAGCTTAGGTGTTACCAGAAGTAAAAGAATCTACATAAATGGAGCAACAATAAAATATTTGATTGAATTTGGGAGTTTTTGGGGCTTTAGTTCATTTTTCTAGCAAGAATTGCATGTGTAGTTTGTTTTTGAAAACTGCCTTGCCAATAAGAGGTTTATCTTTCATCTGTGAGGTATTGTAGCTAAAATCTGACAGTAGATCTTGCAGAAACTGTGAAAGTTGGAAGTTATACACTGATTCCAAAAGTTCTTACATGGAATCTATGGCCTGTGTTAGGCAGGAGGTCAGGTAAGATGATCACAGAGCTCTCCTTGGTCCATAAAACCCAAGAGCAGGTGGGAATGGGAATGGCCTTGGAGTGTCAGTGGCTCAGTGTAGCCCTGGTTTCGTGCCTGAGATGTTTTGGTTTTCTGAAATTCTTTTCCCAGGGAATTTTCTGTAAACCAAAGAAGTGTTTTTGTAACTATAACTTTGTTTTTCATTCGTTGTCCTAGGAGGGACTTCTTGATGTCCCTCTGATCTGACCAATGTGATTGAAGAGGTTTGTCTTTGTTTCACCAATCAAATTGGTCTGTGTAAAATAGTATAAAAGGGAGACTCATCCCAAAAACAGAGGAGTCATTTTCAGCCTTCTGAAATTCAGAGTCTGTGTTGTTGTGGTGTAAAACAGCATCAGCTCAGCTTTTCCCCTGACACAAATATGGAACAGAGCCTGTTTCCAGCTCCGTCCAACAGGACCAAGGCATAGCAGCCCCCACTGGGACAACTGGAAACAGGGCTCACTTTAGGGGAATATATTCCCCTGTGACACCAGCACTGTTTGCAAACCAGATTTAAAAGCCAGGATTCTCCTTCCCTTTTTGATCCCAGCACAGAAGGTTTCAGATTTATGTGGCAAAGGAGAGTCCACCTCAGTCCCCCTGGTTCCAGGACCATGTCAGTGTGACTGGTCAGAGTTTCCCACAACACAGAGATTACAAACAAGCAGATTTCCAACCCCCTCCTGCCCTACCCTCTGCATGAAGACAGAAAAGGAAATTTTCTGGTGCTTCTATCTACACATTCCTTTCCTCCTCAGCCTGGCACACTCCCTTCTCCCTGTGTTCCCCATCCACTGCTTTGATCACCTCTGTTAAGAGAGGTAGAATAGTTGAACTTTTGAGCTTTTGCCCAGGTCAGCTGTTCAACAGGCCCCTGGGTATGTCCTCTTCAATGCAAAGGCAAAATACCTGCCCCAAAGTGTTAAAAAAGCCAAATCCAAACCTGCTGCAACAGGGTTATTGTCCTGAAGAAAAGCTATAGAAGACTGGATGAAAACTGTTATTGTGCCTGGGAAAGAATAAAAGCCTTTCCTGAGGCAGAAACAGATGAGTGTCAGAGCCTCAATGGCAGAAAAAAGAGCAATAAGGGTTAATTTTTCCATTGATTTTTCAAGCCAAACTGACCACTCCATGTATTTGGGATGAAGTCAACAATAGAAATAAATATTGTTAATAAATCTTTAATTAGAGTTACATTAGACACCATTGTGCTGTGCATACAGGGTAGGGAAGTATATCTGCCCTGAAAACATCTGGCAAAGAAGGAAGAATACAATACATGAACTGATTCAAACAAACATCTGGTCTTTTTCTCAGGTCATGGGAGGAGTTAGTAAAGGAATACGGGAAAAAACAAACAAATAGAACCCCCAAACAAACAAAAACAACAACAAAACCCCAAACAAACAAAAAAAACCACACCAAGAAAAGACTAAGTGAAACAGAACTGAAGAAAGAGCAGGCCATATGAAGTGAAAAATATTAAGGAAATAGTCAAGCAAACTGAGAGAAACATGCTAAAGTCCTGCCTGGTTGCTTCTGCTACTTCTCCTACCAGCTGGGGTCTGGCTGGCTTTCCTATGAGGAACAAAAAAAAAACACTGAAAGGAGCCCACACAGCCTCTTATCCAGGAAGGATATTTCCCAAATCAGCCTTAGAAAATCACAGAGCATTTACATGATGAAAATGCCACATATGGTCCTCTTGTTTATAAACTATCTTTACTAGTAAGAGACTCTGAGTAGCATGAGCAGATTTCAAAAAAATCCAGCTTGGCTGGCTTCCCTACAGAACTGCAGTGGCAGAAATATTCCTTCACAGTAAAGGAACAATTCAGAAAAAAATAATGAAACATTTAAACATGTGAATCAAAATGATCCTCCTCCCTCAGTGGATCCCTAAAGCAGCTGTATCCTGAGTGCAAACCCCTTTCTCCATCCCAAGGATAATGTGTTTGCAGGCTGGTGAAGGCTCAGTAACTTGCTAATGCAGTAAATTATTCAGTGGGGGAAAGTGAGGGTGACAGCATCCAGTTGTAACACCAGCCACACAAAATATAGGTAAACAGTTTAATTACCCAAACCTTGTCAACTCCATGGAGAAACTTGTGAAAGATTAAATTCCTTTTTTATCCCCTTACATTTCCCCCATGTGAACATTCCCCTCCGAGAAGTACAACCCTTCTGTTCAGTTAAATAAACACAAACACAGCCTGCCCATTTCTTCTCAGCTTCACTTCAAATCAACCTTGTACCACCCCTAGTCCTTCTCCTTGTCTCCTGGATGAACAAATGTGTTTGTGGTAAATCAGATTTTCCTGTTCTTGGTATACAGTGGAGTCAAGGGGAAATCATTCTCTGTGGAAAATTTTTGCCACGCATAAATAGGAATTTAAGGCTTAAATAATCACATATCCTACAAAACATCAAAGTGGCACATGACCTATGCTGGTCACAGGCTCCATTTTGGGGTTTGGTTGTAGCTCTGGTTTCATGCCTGAGGTGTTTTGGTTTCTGAAACTCCTTTCCCAGGGAATCTTCTGTAAACAAGAGAAATGTTTTTGTAACTGTAACTTTGTTTTCATTCTTTCCCTGGGAGGGACTTCTTCTTGATGTCCCTCTGGTCTGACCAATGTGATTGAAGAGGTTTGTGTTTTTGTCACCAACCAAATTGGTCTGTGTAGAATGGTATAAAATGGTATGAAAGGGTATAAAAGTATACATATCCCAAAAATAAAGGAGTCATTTTCAGCCTTCTGAAGGTCGGAGTCTGTGTTGTTGTGGTGTAAAACAGCATCATTTGGTTATGGTGGTAACAGCAAGGCTGATAGAAATTTCAGCTGAAACACAACTGATCCACTGCCCTCATCCCTTCAAAGCCACTGTCCCCTCCAGGAGCTCTGTCCCTTGTTCACAGCTCCCAGCAAACAGCACCAGGCTGTGCACTGTGAGGGAGCAGAGACCATTGTTCAGAGCAAACCAGGCAGTCTCTCCCAAGCTGAAGAAGCAGATTTTACTATGCAAATGGCAATTGCAGCAATCTTTACAAAGAAGCTGTTGACAAGCTTTAGGCAAGGTAAAAACAGACAGAAGAAAGCAATTAATTTATTATTTTCCTGAGTCAAGAACAGTGTATTGGTAATGGCCCATTGTAAGCATGAATAATACCGAAGCTGGGAGCAACATGGTATAATTTTAACATTTTACAGCCTTTGTTAATCAATCTTATTGATGTTCATCACATCCATAAAGCTGAAAAGAATGGGTTTACTAAACTTAAGGAAAATATAAGATCTCATTTTGTGCCTTTCAGTTTCTTCATTATGTTGCCATAATGTCATCAGTGTAATATATTTCACCCTTTTGCCTCTGTTTTAGCATTCATTTTTTGATTCTGCTGTGATCATGTCTGGTTCTTTGAAGCAATGAAATGAATTATGGATATTGCTGTTACTCCACTGCCACATCCAGGAGAGGAGCAGGATTTGCTGAGAGGAAAAAAAATGTTCCCTGCTTTAGGACTGGGAAGTCAAGACTAAAAACCAGAATATCTCATCACCCTCCATACTGTGACAGGTACACCTGGAACCAGTAGAGCCACATTGTTCTGCAGGAAGACTTCAGGCAAAGATTGGCCAGTTTACAAACAAAATCACAGAATTGTCACGGTTGGAAGAGACCTGCAAGATCATCTAATCCAACCATCAACCCAGCAGGACCAGGACACTGTGCTGAAGTCTGTAGTACAAAATGAGATCCAGAGAACTGCATTATTGCCAGGGCAGGGAGGTCAAAGGATCTGTTACATCTTCCCACCCCAGACCTGTGGGCAGAGCTGTGGAACAGCCACAATGGTCATTGCTGTCAGTGTCCAGAGCCCTGTGGCTACACCTGGACAAAGACTGCAAGATGAAGTTTATTTAAGCCAGTTCCTCCACAGAAGAACTGTGCTCTACTGTGCTCTACTGTGCTCTACTACAGGCACAGAGGTATTTTGGTTATGAATGCCTCATTAAAAGTCCAAATCAGGCAGAAAAGGCATTTAAACTGAGAGACTTTAGCCACTGTGGCTTAAGGCACTCTTGCCAAAGTCCTTCAGAGTTCGTTGGGGAAAAAAAAAATGGTGCTAGGGCTCATCTCATGTTCTCACCTCTCTGTCTTCCAAAGGCCACCATCCTCTCACAAAACCAAGAGAGATCACTGCACAAGAGCTGAGATTTAATTAAGAAAATAAACTAAGTTTGAGAACTGAAATACGTTGAATTTTGTCAAAATTTTCTGCCTGAATGAAATATCAGAATCATTTTAAACTTTCCTCGCAACAGACACAATATAAAAGGTAAAGAAACAAAACAAAATGAAGATGCACATACAGGGAAATGTTATCTGAAGGATTTTGTTTTATGCAAAAACTTTGTGTTTTACCTGCAAAGTTTTCAAAGTCATTACTTAGCATCTTAAATGAAATTATTCAGATGTTGTTTGCAACCACATGCTTGCCCTCAATCTGCCTCATCTTAGTTTGTAAATCTTTGGGGAGAATGACACTTTTTTAAAAAACAAAAAAGCAGAAAACAGTGTATTGGAATCTTGCCACTTTCTTATTAAAAATGAGCATTTACACCCAACTAGTTGTGTGCAGACCAAAAAAAAACCAAAATCTGAATACATAATTTGAAGCACAACAGCATGCAAATATATTCAACAATTCATCTTGCTTAAGAAGCCTGAGGAAAAAGTCACACAAAACAAAAATGTGTGTGAAGCATTCCAAGTGCATCCTGCTACGTTTGTAGTGATCCCTTAAAAACAAAAAAGGTAAAGAATGGGAATGATGACTCATTAAAATGGGAATCTAAAGAGAAAGCCACAGTGAGATATTCACCATCAGTCTGGTTACAACAGCTGAAGCAGCAGCTGCCCTGCCCTCCCTCTGTTCCAAGACCCCCTAAATTAATTCACACATCCCCATGGAAGGAGGGATGAACACCTTGGGGAAGGAAGGCTCCTTTAGCCTGGCACAAAAGTTCACATGTAACTATAGGCTAACAAACTACAGATGAAATATTAAACTCCTAAATGCACATTTTAATAATTTAAGCCATCCAGACCTTTAAATTAATTTACCTCCATCTAAGTTTCAATTAATATGATTCACTGGTAGATTTTTATCATGGCTTAATGAGTTTTAAAGAAGCACCCTGAAGTTCTGAAGTTTTATTTTGTTTGCTAAATCAGATATTTAACTATTTTTCAACAGATAATATAGTGAAATATGTAGAATTAGAAGCTTTCCAGGTAAGGCAATTAGCAGTTTTACAGATCAGCCTGCTCTGTACTGGAAGCACAACACAAACAGGCACAGTCCAATGGCTGTAGTGTAACACACACTTACCCAGTCAAAACTCCACATATTTCCACGTTAGGTGGTGAAACCAGCAGGTGCCAAAACCACTGCCTATCAAAGCACAATTAAAAATCCAAGCTTTGGATATAGCTTAATACAAGTTTATATGCTGTTCAAGCTTTTAGTTGCTCTCAGGAATCCAATTGTTGCGTAACATTTATATACCTGTTTCCTTGAGTAAATAACCAGGTAAGTCCTCAGGGGCTTAGGCAGCAATGGTCAAATGTGCACCACATCCACAGTCTTATAAGTAGGAAGCAAATCCCAAAGTGATCACTTGTAGCCCTGGTTGGTGCCTGAGGTGTTTTGGTTTTCTGAAATTCTTTTCCCAGGGAATTTTCTGTAAACAAGAAAAGTGTTTTTGTAGCTGTATCTTTGTTTTTCATTCCTTTTCCTAGGAGGGACTTCTTGATGTCCCTCTGGTCTGACCAGTGTGATTGAAGAGGTTTGTCTTTGTTTCACCAATCAAATTGGTCTGTGTGGAATAGTATATAAGGGAGACACATCCCAAAAATAAAGGAGTAATTTTCAGCCTTCTGAAGGTTGAAGTCTGTGTCGTTGTGGTGTAAAACAGCGTCCACCAGTCAGGGAACTGTCATATTCTCCTATGACTTATAAGATAATGAAATGTTCCCCAAACTTTTCTTCTTTTATCAAAGTGCATCACAGTGCCCAAGACTTAAGCACTCAACATATGCTTGCAAGAAATCTGTCTCACTTAAGGCAGATGTTTGTTAAGAAGGTTTTTCATTTGGATAAAGGTCACTGACTACAGCAGGACAGGTCACTCTGTGCCACATGGCAAATTGTTTCTTTGACTCAACACGAGATTTAATATCCTGTGAATCAAAGCAGAACACGCTTTTTGTTTGCTCACAAAGAGGTTTATTACCAGCACACACCAGGGATCACTGGCAGAAGAGAGTGTAATGACAGAGACATACAAACCTCTCTGTCCCAAAAGCTCCAAGCACTGGGCAGTTCCCACTAAATGGTCACAGCACAGGCAAGAAAAGGGATGACTCTGACCATAGCAGTAGGATGGCCTTTCTCTATTTCTTGTATCACTTGTGCTCTTGGCCCCCAAGGCTTTTTCCCTTCACCACAGAGACAAAACCAGAAACACTCAACTGCCTTGAGATGTGTTTGGACCAACATCTCCCTTGCCTTCACCAGTCCATGGCTCCAAACAGAGACTCATTCCCAATTTCAGTGGGATTGGGATAGCTGGCTCTGGAGGTGACACAGGTGAGATAGTCAGGCACAAGATGTTTCTGGGATGCTTCATGACCCTGATGTATGAGTTTAGTCAGCCCTGACAGCATGAAAGCATAGCAAGTTAGGTCAGAAAATGTAAACTGATTTCTTGTGTGCTTGGATATTTTCCAGCCTGAATTTAGGGTAAAAGATAAATTTAATACTCCACAAAAAATTCTCTACTCTGGATTTTGCTGTTGGGATTCCAGTAGAAGAGCTGCTGTGAACAAAGGAGAGTTCGTGTTGCTTTTCTACAATATCTCAACACCATCATCTGTTTTCATGGATCTATCTTATTTTTTTCTTATCTTTATTGAATGGTTACATGGAGGGCAAGATATTTCTCTCCCATATCCTCTATCTGGACAGCATGAAATGAATGAGTAAAACCCATGACAGTGACATTTGTGGTGTCAGGGAAAACTTAGGACCTGAGAACTTGATGTAATAATAGTAGCTGATTAAATGCTTGATCTCTCAATTATTTTTGCAGTTTATAGAAAATGAACACAAGAACCTTGCAGAAGCAGATGACTGAACTCAGCCCCAGGTATTTCAGATCTAGTAAAACTTCCATGATCTTTTACTACCATTTTTTTGTCCTGCCTCAGTCTTCCACAGCCACCAATAACCCCTGTGCTGTGAGTCCACCTTGTGAAAATTCCAGGGAAAGCACACCACTGGAACAGGCTGAGTCTGTCCCTACAGACAAGCCCCCACCCCAGATATTTATTTTGAGGTGTCATCAAGCCTTTTAGTGCATTAACATTTGGTTTAGATATTAGAAAGGACAAATATATAACTGCAACAGAAGCTTTCTAAAATTAGGCAGATAAATGCAGCAGGTCCTGCCTGTCAGCAAATCCCAGACCTGTGGCTGCTTCTCCCACCACACTTTGTTTGGGAGCCCAAAACTATGAACACCAAGTGCCTTTTGTGAAGCTGAAGGCACAGAGATCTTCATGACCAGGAAGCTGAGGGACACCTCCTTTGACTACTGTAAAGTGCCCCAGGGTAGAAAAGCACAGCAGCACTCAGACAAGGAGATGGTTTAGAGCAGGAGAGTCTTAGGAGATAATTAGCCATAAATCATTTAAAGACAGAGAGCACCCAGAGAGCAAAGAGACTTATTTTGCAACAGTTTTCCAAAAGATAGTAATAATAATCTTAATATTTAATTAGCAGTGTTCTTTAATGACCTTGTATTCAGTTTCAAGGTCTTACATTCACAAAGTATTTTTATACTCCATCTTCTGACATTTCATCTCAGACATTTTACAAGCAATCACTGATCTAAATTCCACTTGATTTATTCTTTACAGCACCACACACTTAAAAGGTATCAAAGTATTAAACACAGTACAACAAACACTGGTATTTAATCTTGTTATATAAAATATTTTCATCGCCATCCAAAAAGATAATGCAGATAGCAATTATGATAATAGTGCAGATTATAGACCACAGCACTCATAATTTACCTGCCACACTTTTACTAAGGCAAGCATTCTGTAAGTCTCCATACTGCACATCTGTTTGCAAATTCATTGTTCGACCTGCTCTGGCTGATGTTCTACGTATTCATACATATTCAAATGAAAACTGAGAAAAGTAAGTGTATGACTGTGAGTGCTTATTAGAATGCATGTCTCCCAGCAGATATATTAACAGAGAGCTTTGGGTTATTAGCATTGCCAGGGCAGGACTGCAAAAAGGAGCATTGTCAGCCTTGCTGTTCTGGACAGCTTCCAGGGCTGGTAATTGCTTTCTGCATGCTGGAATCATCCCTGCATTTAGAGTCAAGACCTCCAGGGCCCAAGTACTGTAAACTGAAGAAGACTTTGCACCAGCCTGCTGGAGGGACTATAATGTGTTAAATGACTACAATATCACAACAGAAAGCAGTGTCACAAGCCACTGTAGTGTACACTGCAGAGATCAGAAGCCTCTAAGAGTAATTTAAAGGTGGTAGTCTAAAAGGAAAAAAGAAAATGGAGGGGAAAAAAAAGAAAAAAATTCTCTTCAGTTCACACAAAGAGCTTCTTTAAAATCTGTACTATTAAACCAGAAGTAAACCACAGAGAAAAGAGATTGAAAAAACCAAATCCTTTCTATTCTTAGTGACTTGGTGGACAGTCATCATATTGGTCTTCTTGGCAAATGTTCTTGATTAGTTTGTCCTCAGCATGGTGGAGGAAAACTAACAAACCAGAGAAAGATAAATATTTCACACTTCTCTTTCAAGATCTCTTGTTAACCTCAGGGTTTTGTGTTGAGTGTTTTGGGTTTTTTTTGCCTCAGCTGAAAAGAAAGTTAGAACAAAGAAAATGTCCTTACTCCACATCACCGTGTAGGCACCATATTCTGTCAAAGTGATGTGCCTCCAGGATTTGTTAGAGAAGCTGACACTTCAACAGGTTTTAAAATAAATTTTAAATTAAATGAGGTTGAAAAAGAAGAAAGAGATAGCAGGGAACGGTCCTCAGATAGATGAATGAGAGCAGCAACACTGAAGATTCCAGAAAAACTAAGTTTCACTCAAGCTAAAGGTCTCACATATTATTTTTTTAAGGTAAGTGAAATTCACTGCTCAAAGGAAAAACCTTGTAAGATGATTTACAACAGCCCATCTGAGCCATTTGCTTGATGATGAAGCCACCCAGGCACATGAGATGCTTGACTCCACGGGGAACAGATTCCCAGAGTATTTATGCAAATTATGTAAGGTGCCTGTCTGCATCTTTTCATGTTTTATAAACACCTCTGTGAATTTAGCCTTGGGTACAGTACAGGAAAAATAAACCCCACACACTAAAAACTACAACAAAGCCAATTAAAAGGAGGCTTCCGAGTTGTATTTTACTTTTTTTTTCCTTTCACACAAAAGTAGAAGATATAATGTTTTACCTTCCTCAAACAAATGTATTCTAGAAGGGCAAAGCATTGTATCCTACACTTTTATTGGACTGGATCTCAGAACACCCTCCAACAATAATTAATGAACATTGCCTCACTGCTCTTCTTTAATCTAGATAAGCATCAGCAGTATTTTACACAGCAGGGAATAGGGGAACACAGGTGTTAAGTGCCCTACCCAAGGTCACAGAGCATGCCTGGACCAGAGTCAGACACCCAGCCATGACTTTCAAAGATGCTGCTGAAGTGATGCTGCTGCTCTTCAATTACAAAGCCCTGTAAGTGCTCATGTGCAGCCTGTGAACATTTTTAAAATCCTTCTGAAGAGAAGACCCTTCATTTCTCTATTGTGCTGCCTGAAGTGTGGAGCAGAGCTGAGGAGAAGGGGAAGGGCTCAGCATGTGTCCAGCAGTGCTGTACCTTCCCTTTTTTGCAGCTAAGTGAGCACCTGACCTGGCCCAGAACTGTGCATGGGAAGAAGGGAAGGCCAGAGGGAATGGAATGTGCTGAGGTATTGCACCACTCAGTAATCCCTCAAAAACTAAGAATTCTGGACTGTATTAATCTTCCATCACCCCACCTTGCTAGTTAGGCACCTTTCTTCAATGTGGAAAAAATGGCCACAGAGCAGGGAAGGGCCACTGGATGTTACGGGGACATGGCAGATTTGGGGGCTTTGTTCACATGTCTATTTCTTGGAAATGGGAGAACAATCTACAGCAAAAGAGGGGAAAAAAAAAACCCAAAAAAACCAAAAAACAACCAAAACCCGAAAAAAACCAAGCAAAAACAACCAAAACAACCAAACCACCAATATATTATGGTTTTTTTTCCTAAACAGGTTCATGATCTATATCGTTAATGTAATGACATAGCTTGTTCCATTCTTCAACTGCTTGTCACCTGAACCTGGCAGACTTCAGAAGGCCAGAAATGGAGAGGAGGCAGCCAGTAATTACCCAGGGCAACCCTCCCATGTTACTGGTAGTAGAGACAGAAAACATTAATTATTGGATATCTATCTATGGAAAGAAAGTGGCTAAAGCTTCATAACAATATGCTTCTGTTATTACGTAACATCAAAAGTTACCAAAACCATATATTTTGATGAGTATTTTTCAAGTAAGAATAAGAAATGTGTATTCCTTATGGTCTTCCAGTCACATGCTTTGTTAGCTGTCCCCTGTTACCCAAACAGTGTTGTATCAATATTGGGTGTAGAGTTCAAACGGGATTAAAGCATTTTGTTGCACAAAGGTAAAGCAGTGGGATTTTGTTTTATCTGCTTCACAGCTACTAGGAGTTTTTAATATACAGATTTATCCTCCTTTAGCAGTTCCATAATATCTTCCCATAGTTCATTAAAAAGTAACAAGACTAATTAAGCATCAGTTTGAAAATTCATCATCTGCTAGGGGGAGAAATGTTTCCAAATATCATGGAATTTCTCAGTTTTCCATATTAGAAAAGTGACAGTGTCTGACAGAGGGATGAGTTTTCAGCTCTTTTGACTGCCATAGCTGTAACCAGACTGTAGCTGTTGGTGTTATTTACCATTGTTTGCTACAAGCTAACACTTTATTCACAAGAATAGTTCTTCATAAATACAAGCAGAGATGCCAAAAAATCAGATTTAAGGCCTGTAACTGAGCTCTTTATGAATAAGGATTACTTGCAAGAGCAGAAGGTGCCCAAGGAGATCACTAAATCAAAACACAGACACAACCCCTAAAAGGAATTTATTATAAAGAGAACAGGAGAAAAGTAAACAGGGCAAATATTTGGTGTTGGAGAAGTGTGGTAACAGATAGTAAACTGCATCTCCCACATCCGCAGTAGTGTAGAAAGAATCAACTTTGCCTGCTGCTGCTGGAAGTGTTGGAATATTGCTCCATTAGCACTGTCCCATGGCCTCAAGCCTTGTCCTCTCCAGAATTCCTCCAGACATAACTCCTCTCCTCACCTTTTCAGAAGCAGGGGAAAGGGTGGCTGCAAACAGCTTTCTGATGGCAGAGATTTTCTCTTAATCAGGAGAATTCCCCAGACCACTTCTCAGATTACTTCAAACAGACTTTGCACTGTGTGATTCCACTTGCATCACATAAATTTGCCTAGTAAATTTAAGAATTTGGTGCTGTACTGTGAAAAGATGGGAATCATCCAAATGAAATGCTGAAAAGCCTTACAGGTATAGAAGACAATAAAAATTCACCTTGTCAAGTCCACAAATGCTACATTAGTCTATGTAACATGGCAAAATTTACAGAAAATAAATTGCAGATGTTGCAAATGGCACCTCTAAGAGGATATTCTTATACAAGCAGTAAGGGGATTAGAATAACAAATATGAGGTTAGGGTAGCTGCATTTCAAGCCTTCATAGTTTTGTTGAAATGAAAAATCTACAAACTTACCTTGTGGCTGGATTACTGGGACAGGTACTAGATCTGAGGTATGATGATCACAAAATGGTTTTTACTGATTTTTACTCATTACCAAGACTCCTGGAATTCCAGCATCCACATCCATGTTGAGAAACTACAGGAAGTAGAAGTGTGGGAGAGGAGAATGTGGAGAAAGTGAGATGCTGCTGGATTATCATCCTGGCTGATAATGTGTCCTACCCATTCTCCAGTCAGCACATCTTAATGACAAAAGAGGCACACTTCACAGTGAGAACAGTCTTCCCACAGCCAAACTGGAAAACTGGACAAAGTCCCAGCTGTTGCTCTATTTGTGTGTTTTGGTTTTCCCCTGAAAACAGGTTCATGGAATAGAAACCAAGTAGGAGAGTGGGGAAGTGTGACTAGACCTTTATATTATGAGTTATTCCCAGATCCTTCAGTTCAGGTGTAGCTTTTGATAATGCATCACAGGTCACCAGGACTAAAAAAATGCATGTATGCCATACAACTCATAAAACATTTAATATGATTGTACTAGAAACCCTAATTACGTGTGGAGAGTTTAAAGAGAACCATCCAGATTGGATAGTGACAATTAACCAGCTGTGATGGGGAACAAAGGGAAAATAGCCTGGACTAAGGAGCAAACAGCAAAGGCATTTACATAATTTACATATACCCTGATCATTTGTAAATAAGGATTGGAAAACACCAAAGCTATTAGCCTCACACAAGGTCACCAGGCATTTGTGTTTCCATCCAACACTTGACTCTGAAGCAATATACACAGGTGTGGGCAGGAATGAAAGTCATCTGGAGCTCAAGGAACTCCAGATGTCATAAAAGTAGAAGAAAGCAGCCTTATATTTATGAAATTAAAAGTTCCCCTTCAAACTGTAACCAGTCAGACACAGCACATAATTTATTTTGGTTATATCTGAAAGGATTGTATACTGATACTGAGCATTTCCTGAGAAGGTTAAAAAAAAATAAATGGTCTCTTGATTACTTCCCATTGAGACAATTCAAAGAATCATAGTTAGTAAGGGCACACCAAACTTTGTCTGAAAGAGTAATCAGAGTGGAACAGGGGAGGCCCAGGGGCCTATTAACAAAATACCTCAACTCTGGAGGAGTCAAGGCAGGAGAGGAGAAACACCTCTCTAGATCAGGGTGAGAAAAAGTATTTTAGTGCATTTCTTCCCATGGACCTTTGCAGCCACATGATAATATCTTTTAAGTTCTGTTATATTATTGGCTAGTTAGTTGATGTCACCCCTGTTCAACCCCTGTTTTGCCATTTATGTACCGTTTCCAGAATGTTCTCCCCTCCCTTAAACCCCATTGGCCTAATTTTGCCACCGTGCTCTGCCCCTGTTATTCTATTGGTTCTCCTGGTTCCTGGCCACTCCCCTGCAGCACTTTACCCTATCCCTATTGGTGCCTGACCCTCAGACCCACCCCTTTTGGTTTGTATTTAACCCTGTGCCCTCAGCCCGAGTTCTGTTCTCATTCCTGAAACTATTCACAGAATCACCAGGTTGGAAGAGACCTTCAAAATCATCAAGTCCAACCCAGCCCTGACACCTCAACTAAACCACAGCACCCAGTGCCACATCCAGTTTTTGTTTAAACACATCCAGGGATGGTGACTCCACCACCTCCCTGGGCAGACTATTCCAGTATTTAATCACTCTTTCTGTGAAAAGCTTTTTCCTAATATCCAACCTATATTGCCCTTGACACGGCTCAAGGCTGTGTCCTCTCCTTCTGTCAGTTGCTGCCTGGAGAAAGAGACCAGCCCCACCTGAGCACAGCCACCTTTCAGGGAGTTGTAGAGAGTGATAAGGTCACCCCTGAGTGTCCTTTTCTCCAGGATAAACAACCCCAGCTCCCTCAGTCATTCCTCATATGGCTTGTGTTCCAAGCCCCTCACCAGCCTTGTTGCCTCCTCTGGTCACGCTCAAGTGTCTCAATGGCCTTTGTAAACTGAGGGCCCAGAACTGGACACAGCACTCGAGGTGTGGCCTGACCAGTGCCCAGTACAGGGGAAGAGTGACCTCCCTGCTCCTGCTGGCCACACCATTCCTGATCCAGGCCAGGAGCCATTGGCTTTCTTGGCCACCTAGGCACACTGCTGGCTCAAGTTCAGCTGCTGACCAGCACCCCCAGGTTCCTTTCCTCCTGGCCACTGTCCAGCCACACCATCCCCAGCCTATAACACTGCAGGGGGTATATTATTATTTGAAGCTACTCTCATCCCTGGACCCCTGCACTGTTCCCTGTTTGTGTTCCTGAATAAACAATGTTTGGATACCCAAACAAGAACCTGTCCCTTCTCCTTGTTGTCAGTGACTTCGCAGCAGTGTGCTCTGGACTCACAGACACAGGGACTCTGGGACTCACTCTCTGGGACCACGTTAGAGCACATTTACCCATTCTGTACAAAGAATATTTCTTACCTCTCATTGACTGCCCAACGTTTGATTTAAAGCAGGGTTTTTCCTCAATTTGATTTGCAATTGACAAGATCAAGAAAGACGTTTTTATTCTTTCTTATGCCTATGGAAAATTTCTGCCTTTGTATTACCTTCAAATACAGGATCATATTCGTTCCATCAATTCATAATTCAAATAATGCACCCTTTCTTCTCTATAGGCTTACAGTGCAACAATACACATTAGTTAGAGATATCAAAGTATGCTTTATTAAAAAAGTCAAACCAGGCTTTATCCATAATTTTCTAAATCTCATTAAAGGGTCTTTCATATTGCAGATAGGATAAAGTAGCACTTTAGACTTTATAACTGGTGCAGTGAATCTATTGCCATCAGTAGTTCCAGCAGAAGACAAAGGAATGCCTTGGGGGTGAGCCTGCTCAAATGCAGATAAGGTGACCTGCAATGAATCACTGTCCTCTGTAAGGGACTGGCTTGTTAATAAAAGGTCAGGGATCACAGCATCACTATTTTTCCAGCAGAAAGAGAAACAGGGACTGGATTTTCTTTATCCTTTTTTTTTTCCCTTTCCTCCTCACTGAAGTACTCTCAAGCATCCATTCGTGCTCCCACTGCGTCTGGTTTGCAGATGAGCACTGCCTTTTGAGACAGCACAATTGTGTGATGCATTTCTAACTAGCCAGGGTTGCTACAGAGTTGGACTGCACACATCCCAGATTGCTTTGCAGGATGTGATTCAGCTCCACTTTTGTTGTTAAGAAAACATATTTCTCAGTAACACAAAGCCTCCATTTTTAAAATTAGGCTAATACCAAAAAGATATGCCTTGGAGGACATTTCTAGTCAAGGATTATCCTCTAGGCCTGTCATTTATGGCCCTTTTATTACTCTTGACTAATTCCACCACATTTTTTGAATGAAAACGTAATAATAAAGGTTTCTCTATTTGCAGGAGAACTGGGCCATCTGAATACACAACCAACATGATTGAACAGGAGCCAGTTTATTGTTTACAGTACACTACAGGTATAGATTCTAAGCTGTTTGTTCACGGGTTCACACATCATCTCATTGGCTGCCTCACCTTGTCCATGAGGCAGGCACACATTCTTCAGGACATCTAATTGGTCAGAGTGCATCATCACCTCCTTTATCTAGGTTTAACATTCTTGGTAGTCAGTTTCTCAGGCTCTCAGTTCTTATTTTTCTCAGTAACCTTGATGAATTCCTGAGAGTTCTGATAACAACAACTGCAGGTAGTCTGTTAAATTTTCTCACAAATGGTTTGGCTGGTAAACAGAGTGGCCTAAGTTTTGCAAACACGTCACTACACTCTATATAACTTACCAATTTATATGTGGCAGTTAAGGTGAAGTTTCCATTTGAAGCATTTTTAGCCTCAGGCTGTAATTTAGCAAAGAACTCAAGATCATGATCAAGTGCTTTGCAGCACCAGCATTCTGGTGGGTGCATTTTGGCTCCAGTCATTTCACAACCTAAAATTCCATAAACACCCATCACAGCTAGTTAATTCTTCCCATTTAAGTTTGCATTTGGCCAGAAGTCTGGGGATACCCCAAATGCCCCAATATGTTGTTATCACAACAATTTACCTAGTGAAATTTGCAGTTAAGAACTTCAGGGCAGCCACTCACATATTTAGACTGAAAAGATAGTACTGGTATAAGAGCTCCAGCTAGTCAGGAAATATTTCCCAACAACATCATATCCAGTTGGTATAATCCTGTTTAAAATTATCAAATGCACTCTAGGGAGCCTGCTCCCAGAATAAAGCAACCCAAAACACATAGACAATCAGGTCCCAGAGATAATCCTTATTATTGCATTTTCCAGCAATTCTTTTTCAAAATGATCAGAAGTCAACAGGCTAAACAGGAAATCTTCCCTGAGAAACCTTCTTGACTGACAGATGGGAGTCAAGGGGAGATGCAGCAGACTTGGGATTCCAAAGGAAGCATCTGGTCACTGCTAAATGGATTTTATCAAGAGTGGAGGATTAGATTTCATTAAGCTATACAGATACACTGGGTACAATTCACCTGAGCAGAACAGTACATTTTACACTGTAGCAGACTGACAAGACTGTTGAAGTGTTGTGTGGGTCTTGTCCTGATACAAAATTCTGGGAAGAAAGTGAAATAATAAAGGAGAATCTTGAAAGGCAGTTTCTTTCACCTGCTTTTCAATTTTCTTGTTAGAAACTTGCATTACAGCCCCAGCTCATCTGACCTCATCCTTCCCCTAGAGAAATCTCACAGTTTTAAAAGGATGTTTCTCGGCTGCCCAGCTATTTATTATGTAAGTAGAGAACACACTCCACACAGTATTTTATGCTTCTGAAACTAAGAATTGTCACAGAACGCCAGCCTGGCAGTCTAGAAAGGAATGGCAGAGGGAATCTCTCATTAAACCTCCTTTGGTCTCAGTAAAATGGTTGGATTAATCACTTGGAATGGCAGCCATAGGCCCTATAACAGACAAGAAGGGTTACACTTTTTTGGCAACCTGTCAGAGTTCTTGCTTGTCCTTTTCTTTGTTCAGCTCCCTCCAGCATCTTGGGACATTCCCCTGAATTGTTTTACCAGGTGAGACAGCACAGTCTGAGTCTCTCTTGCAGGCATAACTGAACAAAAGTGGTGCAAAATTTTAACAGAACAACTTTGCAGCATTTCCAGCACCCTTCTGTGGATGACCACACCCATGTGAAGGGGAAAGTTATACAGTGAAGTCCTGTGAAATTCCCCTATACACAGAATGTTGACTCTGAAATTCGTGTATTTCCCACAGAGGGAGGGAGATATCCCTGCCACTTTTCCTACTTAAAATTTCAGAATGTATTGGTAATTCAGAGGAACATGCAATCTACACCACACTGAACTCAATTCTCATTTATACAATGCTCCATTTACACCAGTCTGTCAGCTCAGAGGGCCTCTGCAGCAGGAGTAATTACAGCTATGCACACTTCATGGCCCCATTATTCCAACAAAGTGGCGTAAAGAACCTCTGATGCAGAAGGAAATCAGGCCTACTTATTTTTTAATACAGTGACTTTAATATGGTTGTGTTTTACCATCAATTCTGTCTATATATCTCAGTCCTCTCCTGTGCCTTTGCACGATATTGCTTGATACTACAGTCAGTCTTCTTGGAGTACTGCATGTTTAATAAAATATCAGAACGTTAGAGGCGAAGAGTAAGCTCTTAATTCAAGTCACATCCTGAGTGGCAGGGGAATGAAAGCCTATGTGTTTTGAACTTGGGCCATTTTCATTCTTTCAGATATACTTGTGGTTCTGCTCTGACTTCAGGTCTGCTCTCAGCACTTTATTCATCAACATTCACTGCATGGTGGAGATTTCTTAACTCATCCCCTGTGACATCTCA
Organism: Trochalopteron elliotii; assembly: GCA_024734555.1. Taxonomy (NCBI): domain Eukaryota; kingdom Metazoa; phylum Chordata; class Aves; order Passeriformes; family Leiothrichidae; genus Trochalopteron; species Trochalopteron elliotii. The sequence goes on from JANPWX010000239.1 coordinate 1,844,080, forward strand.
AAGTTTTGAACTGATTTGATTCTCCTTTCTGGCAATACTCCTTGTTCTCCCCAGCTTTATTAACTAGTAAACTAAAGGGAAAAAGTTATTTTCTCCCTTTTAATAATCTTTCCGCCATCAACCAATTACAGGGATCATCCTTGTACTTAACAGGAAAATTTCTGGACTTCTTTTGGCATTTATTCCACCATATTGCATTTTGGAATGTTCTCTAAAACTGTAAGATAAAATACAGGTATGCAGGGACAGGCTGTAGCTAATCATACCAAGGGGCTGAGATACCAAGCAACATGTTCTAGGTAGAAAATCTCAGAAAAGCTCCAAGTGTCTCTGGGGTTTTAGGTAACGTAGCAGGGATTCCAGGTAAACATGACTGGGATACCACATCTACCAGGAGTTTTTGGAAAGCTCTTGGGATCTCTCTGAAAAGCTTGCAAAGATTCCTAGAAAAATTCTAGATCAGCGACATCCTTGAAAAAAATCTATAGCAAGAAATTATTGGAAAGCTCGTGAGGAATTCTAGAAATGTTTTCAAGTGGGAAGTTACTAGAAAACATGAGGGATTTCCCCAAAAGGTTAAACACTAAGGAATTAATGGGAAAAAAAAAAAAAGCCCAAAAGAAACCAAACAAAAAATCATGGAGAAATTCAAAGAAAGCAGTAGGGAATTAATATCTTTTTAATTTTCTGGAGTGCCATATATCTGGGTTTGGGCATCTTAAAAGGGAAAAGTTTTATAGCAAGGAGAATAAAGAATAAAAGGGGACAGAAGGGTAACTGACTAATTAGGAATAGTTAGTTAATAATGCTAACAAAACATTCCTCATTGTTGTAAGAGAAATCCATTAGTTGCAACCATCTCCACAGTGACTGTGCAGGATCTTTATCTCTTCTCACCACAGAATCCCACGGTGCTGCTGTGTCTAATCCTGCTTTCCAGCCTCTTTGGGGGAAACCCACAAACCCAGTGATGTGCTCCTAAATCTGACAGAAGTGTGGGGAGGGCTTGAAAGTACTCTGACCATCGAGTTTTTCATTTACATCACCTCTGTGATGTTCTTGATGAAGATCAGTGTAAGTGCTGTGTAACCACTGTGCTTCATGGTTTATAAAACACTATAATGGTTGTGGTGATGCTGTAGCCAGAAAGGCACCTTTTATCAACAACTATTGAGGGAAAGAAACCTGACTGTAGTGAACTCAAAGCTGAGGAAGGGCCCTGCTTGAAAAATCTGAGTTGGCAGCATAAACTGTTTTAAAAATAAAATGTGAGGGCAAAGTATCTTGGAGAAAGGATCAAGAGGGAGGCAAGAGGAGCAGGTGCTCTGCATTATCCTTGGGTCATGGCAGCCCATGGATCCATGCACACGGTGAGGTTTCAGGAGGCTGAACTGCTCCTGAGTAAGCCCCTCTGCATGACATGACTGAAAGACTGAAGTGATGGCACAGGGGAGAGCTCCTGACCTGAAACAGAGGTCAATATGAGGGCAAGCACCTCCAGGAAGGAATAAAGTTCCCCTACCTGGAGGCCAGGTGGTAAACAGGTGATTCACCAACTGGAGTGCACCCTAATTATCACATACCTCAGTGAACCCCTGCCAACATCACCCAGCCCTCTGGAGGTGAGGCAGGTGACACAAACACAGCTGATCTCTGTTTCCACAGGAAAACTCCATGAGTAAGAGCTAACACTGGCAGAGGACAGAACATTCACCAAGTATTTGTCAGGGAAAAACAGATCAAAGCCGCAGGATCTGTAATTTCAGCAGTGGAATCTGACTTTCTTACAGCGTCAAATGATTTGGGGTTCAGCTGTGCTGGACTTTTTGCTGCTGAACCCATTACCCCAAGGGACTTGGAGGCAGGCAGAGGAAATAAAGCACAGGTGAAAAAACTGCCTCAGCCAAGCAGAGCAAAAATGCCCTGGTACCAAGAGCCAGCTTGGTTCTGCAAAGCTAGGTTATTTTCTGGAAAAAAACAAAACAAAACATAAACCAGACCTCTTTTCAGTTTTATTTTCCTAACGAATAATAAGTCTTGTGCTAGAAGCCCATTAGTACCATCTGTGATTAAATGTCTCTAGGAAACAGATTCAAGAATGAAGGACATGAATTCTACAAGGCATATTCATTGAAACCTATTTCTGTGATGCAAATAGAATGCGTGTGGAACCTTTGCTTCCTGCAGCATCTAAGGGCTCATATCTGACAATTCTGCTAAAAAACAAGGTAATTAATTATCATGCCAGAAAATACTGTAGTGGGGCTGCCCCTCTGCATCTTCCCTATGCAGGCAGTTCCACACCAGTTGTGCCTGTGCAATATTTGATTTTTTGAAAGCAGCCTCACAAATAAAATGAGTATTTCAGCTTAAAATTAAAACTTGAATGGAAATGTATTGTTGAAAAGCCACTGTTTAGAAGTGATTTCAGGGTAAAAAACAGTATGAAGGTTAGCCTCATTCTATATGAAGATATAAAAACCTTTTTCCTGTGTTCTGGTCCACTACGGGTTCCCTTTTCCAAACCTTGCTAACTGCATCCTGGGAAATAATTTCTTGCACACATACACATGTATATATGTATATATATATATGTATATGTATAATTTTATGAGTAAAAAATCAGATCTATGTTCCCAGAACATCACAGAAATCAGTTTTCCGTAGTAGTTCCTTATTTTGATTGGCCTTAGGTCTCATATTACATTTAAGTACATAAATGTTCTATGACTTCATAGGTACATCTTCTAATACTACACCACCCCTGAAAAGACATCTATGAGGCAAAGTGGTGAGGAGCTAGCAATTAAAAAAAATAAAAATCAGATTTGTCTCCGTTAAAGCAAATATAAGTAATATACATAGTATATATATTTTACAAGTATATCTTAGGCAGGCAGTAAAAAATACACTCTTCCATGCACATTGCATGTGCTCACATCTAGACTGTTTCTCAGGGCAGAAAAATCAGGAGCAATGGCCTTGACTGTAGACATTTCAACAGGTTTGAGCTCCCAGTCATTCCTTCTTAAACTGACAGGAATTTGCAAGGAATTATCATATTAATTCCATAATCTCCTGTTGCACTTAGGCAGTCTCTCACCCTGAACATGTTCCTAGTCCAGGCTCTGGTGCTCTCCTGTGCTGTACTACTGTGAACAGGATCAACCAGCACCAGATAGGACTCATATTCCCTAGACCTTTCAGCTCTTTATAACTAATTTAGCAACAAAAAATATGTTACCAGTTCCCTTGCAGAAGGCTGTCTACAAGGATGACTTCACTGTTTGCTGTACCATGCATGACACATTTAATAGGTAGGACAAAAAAAAAAAAAAAATACAGGAGTGTTGAACAAGAACCAGAGGATTTGGATGCATGAATCACACTGAAAACAGTTGCTATTGTGGTTACTAAATCCTCCGCTGCCTTTTTTATTTTTTTCCCCAAACAGACTAAATATAGAAATGTTTCACTTACTGGAGCACTATTAATACACATGGTTGGAATAACAACGACCTGCCTCCTTGCCCTGGTCTTCCACTTGTCCCCTTCTTTACCAATTCCTGTCACTACAGCTCAGTTCAATTGTTACAGAGCCTTCCCCACAATACTGTGAGTTCAAAGTAATTCCTGACTACATCCATAAATTATGAAGCCCTCCACTTGCTCCTGGATCTCTGGGGGAAAGTAACCAGTGAGTTTATGCAAGAACACCTTGCACAGGGGAAAACAACTGAAACAAATGGGTGTAACTTAAACTTGTTGGTCAATTCCTGTTTGTTTTATGTGTCTGAACTGTTCAGCTCAGACAGGACAGCAGTTGCAGGCAGAATTTTCAAGGAGAACTCTCTGCCTGACATCTTAAAGATATCCCTGCTAATCTTGACCTTTACTTTTGCATTGACATTGATATTGATGAAGTGACTTGTCCAGTGGTGGGGGCTCTAAAATGGATGATTTCTGTGTAACGTGCCAGAAATACAGAGTATATTCTCTTTGGCATTTCACACAGCAATACTGCCACAGAAATACACATTATGAAGCTCTTTCCTCCATGGTGGCAAGTGGTGTTTTAGGAGGAGATGAAGAAATTCACACTATGGCAAGACCATAATACCAAGGAATTCCTAATGAGGAACAAGGGAGAAACAGATGAGAAAGACTGGGAAATAAGTGCCATGATGGATTTATTGCAGTGCTAACAGATTGAATGAACTGTGGTGGAAAATACAACAAATTGGGAAAGAAATACTGAACTTCTCAGCTGCTCAGGTAGATATGGCTAATATTTATAAATTGGAGATATATGTAATTCCAGTCAGCTGGCAGAAGATAAAATGCTAGAAAAGACAAGGCTTTTAGTAACCTTTTCACCAGTTAGCAGACCACTGATCCCTGAGTTCTTTTGACTTGATCTGCTAACTCACAGACTGCTGTGACTTAGGATTTTACTTCATTTTACTTTTTCCTAGTGACATTTTACATTTTTGTACTGAAGAGGCAAAAGGGAAAGAGTTTAATGTGGTTTCACTATATGAATATAGAAATTTTAATAAACCCATTTACAAGTGATTGTCTGTAATACTGTACAGTGCATAAAGAAATCTAATTAACCATAGTGAGTCGAGCAGCATTTACACTGTCAGTCAACAGAGCTGCACTACATGATGAAGTTATTATGTGTCCTATTTGCTTTATACACAAATTAACATTTTGGATGGTTGCTACCATGATCCTTTTACAGGCTGAACTTCACATAAAGTAAAACACATACCAAATGGAATTAAATCTAATTGAATAATGAATACTAGCCTCAGTCCATTTCTCCCCAATCAAAGACAATAATAGCTTCTGTAGTACTAATTATTAATGACTTGCAACTTGTCAAACAGGTTTTTAATAGTTGAGTTAGGATACCCACCAGCCTGTAATTTTAAAATTGTCTTTTATTTACAGGGATTTAATAAGTGATGATCGCCTAATGCACTTAATAAATGTTGGCAAAAGATAGTTCCTGTATTCTTCACCTGCAGCTCAACTGAAAAATTATTGTTCTGATTCTATTTATAAGCAGGGCACTTAAATAGTACAAACAACTCTAGCCCCCAATAAAAGTCCAATATCTCTGCAGAAAAAAAATCCACACAAATTTATATGAGCAAACCACACAAGAAGAGCAAATTGGTGGCTCTTGGTTTCGGTAAAGGTGAGTGTATAAGAGATGATTGACATGAAGAAGTGTCCTGGTTTAGGGCAAATTGGGAGGAAATCTCCAAATGGGGTCCCCCTAGAAAGCAAATTATAGCAGCCCCTCCCCCAGCTAGTCTGGGAAAAATTTCCTTAGAGAAAAGTGGGAAAAAACTGTTTATTCAACAAGTAAAATGTTCACAAGCATAAAAAAATGAATAATATGAAACAATAAAACCTCTCGCTGCTCTGAAAAGAGATGGCAAATTGAGAAAGTCCTGGCTGTGGGTGTAGCTCGGCTCACTGAGCCTCTTATCAGTCCCTCTGGTGCTGGAACATTCCATGCCCAGTGGGCTGCAGGTGTGAGCTCCTGGTGCTCCTCTGGGTTGTCAGTCCAGAGTAGGGTTAAACAGTCCCAAGAAAAAGAAAAAAAACAGTCCAGGGAACTTCTCTGCCTCAGCTAGCTAAAACCAACTAAAAGCACAGGAGATCTCTGTCCTGCTGTCTGTCCATGCTGCAGACAGCACAGTCCAGGAGCAGAATGTGGAGGAGTGAGGGCAGTTTCTGAAAACAAACCCTGAGCTTCTTCTTTCCCCCCTTCACTCTCAGAACCAGTCTGAAAGGTGTAGAACTCAACATCCAGCATAAACAGAACACACCATTGGGGATACAAGTATCATAAAGTCACCCCAGGACAAGAAGCAATAACAAAGTTTATAGATAGTGTGGCTAGATCATTTAAAACTCTAAAATATTGCCTCTCTCCTCTCTGGTCCATGGGGTTTACCTCATGTACATAAAAACAGGCAGTATGTTCTCCCTGCCCCACAGTGAGGGGCCATGTGTGGCAGGGATTGGCAGAAGACAGAAACCATCAGGGATCTCAACCTCTGGGACCTCCAGCTCCCCAAAAATGGGATCATGACTGCAATCACCACTGTTCTGTCACCATAAGTGACTACAGGGGCAGGGCCTAAGGAGTCAAAATCTGTCTTGACATACCTGCTTTTCTCCATCACGTCATTTGCCTCTTTTCCTCTCAGCAAAGTGCTCTGAGTTAATCCAAGACACAATCAAATGCTTCATCTTAATCACATGCTAAAGTATTTCACTGAATGAAGACTTCTACTGGGGCCAAACTAGTCCATACATCTCCATCACTTAGTTTAGTTTACCACTTCTATTATTTTAACGAAGAGGAAGAAATTCATACTATTGCTAATAAAGTGATTTAAAATGTTATGCATGTTAGTTCCAAGCATTTTCCGAGTATTTTCTTTTCCTTGATGCAGATTATAACTTAAATTCTACCCTGTATATCCAGTTTACTCATGTTAAAGAGGGTTTTGTTACAGTGATTAAAGGCACAAGGACAGAAAGCAAATTGTGGGGCACAAAATAACTTGTTCATGAAGGAGTTAAAAGTGTTCATCAAAAGAAACTCTTTGAAAACACAGGAAATTCTGATCCTTCACTTAGCTGTGGGCTTATGAGACATTGACAACAATCATGTATATTTTGAGATAGTTGACAATGACATCTTTATGTTTTTGTTATCAAAGCTTCCATCTTACAATCCCCTTTGGTCCTGAGTATTGTTAAAAATGTGCCAGGGTTATGGCTGTTCAGACCTTTCCACTTCTAAGTGGTGCAATGATCAGAGAAGAGCAAAATTTTATGATCCCTTCAAGGTATTTGAAAATGACATTAAATGACGTTTACAAAGATTTCTAAAAGTCAGAAGAGTCTTCTTTTCTTTTTGTGAGCTTGTTCTCACCCTTTTGAATTGTGAAAGATGCCAATTCCTCCACTCTCCTTCTAGAGAAATACAAAGCATAAGGTTCATATGTCCCATAAATTCACTCCAGCACCAGCAGATCAGTCATCATGGACTTATTTCAAATAACAGCTTTTCTTAGGATTCACATGGTATTTATCACCAGAGCTTACTGAGAGCATTATCTGCTGTATTTTTACATCTTTGTGAGGAGTAGCACCATTTTACAGAGGAAAAGTGAGGGAGATGAAACCAATTTAGAAGCAGGCCTCAGTACAAGCAATTCATCCCAGAACCTGGAAGATTTAGAGAAAGGAGTTAGGAGAGAAATGTTTTCTTCTGCAAATGAACACAAAAGTTCAGTTCACACAGGAACTGAAGAAGTTTCATTCCAGCTGCAGTTTCATTCCAGTTATTGACTATAAACTGCAGTTGTGCTGTATGAGACACTGTGCCTCTCCAAGACTGAAAAAAAACCCCAAAACCTGAGTGCATGTCTCTTTCAAGCACATGAATAATTCCATTTGCTCAATTACTTTAGTGATGAAAGTTATCTAGCTGAATTGAGGCTTAATTTCAAAGGAAATGTGCCAAAAATCACAGGGTGAAACTCTCATTCACTTTAATGGGGAGAAGCTCAGGCCCATAATTGCTGCTTTATGGACATTTGCAACATGTGAGAAGTTGCATGGAATAACATTTAACGTTGAGCATGTTAATCTCTGGTTTCACAGTACTCATATTAACTGATTTTACTTAAAAAAATAATACTGGAGAAGGAAGGTATTTTCTTGCAGAATAAAAATCTGTTGAAAAAAACCCTTGCTTACAAAATGTTAAAAATCTAGAGAGACAAGAAGGCTACTAGCTACTAAGCATGCTTCTCTTCCTTCTTGATTGCTATTCATAACTGCAGAAAATGACAATGCATTTGCCAGAAAAAAACAAAATGGCTCATGTGTTAATACAGAAAAATAGCAACCAGAAACAGGCAACAATTTCAACAAGACTTTGCCTCATAATCCACACATGCATAAACCAAACCTTCCTTCCACAGAGATAGAAGCCAAGGAATGTGACTTTCCACATGTTCCTCCTTTAGGTTCTAGAACAAAGCTTAGGAGAAAACAACTTCTAATTAGTTCATGCACTTCACCTGGACAGGAATCAATGTGTGCTCAGTTTACCTTTTCTCTGACAAATGTCCTGGTGGCAAATCTTAGCACAATGGGAAAAGTGCCAAAATACCTTTTACATTTTAGTGGGAGCATGAGTATTTAACTCAACCCATGCCAAAAGCAACATGTACTTAAAATTTCCAGCATAGCTACCTTGACTCACACATCCAGAATATTTCTATGATATTGCAGTCACAATTTCTAAGAAATTATATTAAATAGGCACCAGGTGACAATTGGCTGTCAAAGTCTGTAATGTGGAAGTAGTGAGATCTATTTCAGAAATTTTTTTCAAGATGTGTGTTCTTTACTTTTATAGTGAAATGACAAAGAATTCTCAATATAAAAAAAATACATATTGCTTTTGATCTTTTAATTAATTCAAGCTTGCAAGAGATAAGGATGAAGGCAGAGAAGCAGAAAGCAAAAAGTTTTCCTTCCTGCTTTGTAGCTACTGCAGGTGGTTGTAGAAATAGTAGAAAAATTCACACCAACAGAAGTTGCCTGAATGTGGCAGAAATGGTCTTGCACAGGTCCTGGGGCAAGGTGCAATTACCTGCAATGTGGGAAAACAGCCACCTGTGACTGTTAATAAAATAAAGGTTCATAGAAGAGGCACCAATAGAGGCCAGATAGCCCTGTTTGCCTTAACCCTGCTGGAACACTGGGACTTGGGCACAATTTCCATCTGCCCATAATCTCTGATGTGAGTCAGCCAAAAACTGGATTGAAAGACTGTCCCTTCTCATCTGTTACTCTGATTTTTTCAGCCTTCTGATGTTTTGCATTTCTGGACTTGGGTTCTCACACATGTAACATAAACAAAGAGTGATGTTTTGAAAAACTATGTATTTTTTCCTGAGGGAAGGACAAATTGATGGACTTCTAACTTGACCAGTGGGTCAGAGAGGTGTCAACCTCATGGCCCAATTGCTGATCAAGTTCCAAACACTATTTATACCCTAATCCCAAAAATAAACTTCCTTCTTTCTGCTCCCACAACTGGACACTGTAAATGTGGTTCTTTTGTGTCCTCTGGTGACACCCATCATCCACCTCTCTTGGACTATACCACTGTCAGTTAGTACAAAATCAACCCAGTTCCCAAATCCTGTTTTCTCATCTTCTAAATTATTTTCAACAGGTAATTTTCCTAATCTACTCCCCTGATGTGGGAAATATGAAATATTATATGAAATACGAATACTAGAAGGATTGTAATCACTGTATCACCTGAAGTCAACTTCATCTGGTGACTTTGACATTAGGAAAAAAACCAAAAAAAAAATGGTTTTCTCACTCTGTGTGCTTGCTCAGAAAACCACCAATGGGAATATGCTAGAATCTTTAGTCAACTTCTATAGCAGGCCCTTGCTGATGTGACTTAACAACACTGAGCCAGGGAATGCACAGAAAAACTCCTGTATCAGACTGGGGACAGCAGGGCAGGAGTGAGGAATGGCAGCAACCTCTTCCATTGACACAGGGAAAGCCACAGTTCAGCCAATTTTGCTCAGACATTCCCCAGTTCAGAGTAATTTCTACAACTGATCTTTCCTGATCCAAGCTAATTTTGAGTCAAATTGATCAAATGCTGGCTCCTCTGAGCAAGTATGAACCTGTGTTATATTGGTATAAAAACCTTTCAGCATGTGAGTTAGTAATTACTTTTTAAACTCTTCACGGAATTAAAAAGATGCCTCTTTATAAATCTGGCCTGAAGAAACTTGGGTGTCCAGCTTGTAATTAATATATTGAATGCTTCTGAGCTGCCAGAAATCCCAGCCAAAAGTCTGAGATAGTAAAATCCTCACAACTGAGCTACACAAACATGCTTCAGAGACCCGTCTGAACCCACTTTGCAGTCATTTTAACTTCCAGACATGAGTAGTCAGTCCAATGACTCCAGTACATCTTAAAGGTTGCCAAGATTAAGTTTAAGAAGTTTAGTCAACTGTAGAAATAGGAATGGAACTCAAATAAGGGCAGTAAATATCAACCCCCTTCATTTTAGTGAGTTACAGGAGTTTTAAATGGAAACCTCTACAATAAAAAAAAAAAAAAAAGGGTGCTGCAGGCAGAATTTTTGTCTGTTTGGAATGTCCCTGCAATGTACATAGCAGAGTGATGCTCTGCTCCTGTCTCAAATACACCCTAATATATTAAACCATTTCTCTTGGGATCAAACAGACTGTGCCAAATTCTGCAGTGAAAGTCTGATCCAACCATCATCTCAGTCTGCAGAAATATTCCAGCTGATTTCCATGGGCTCTGGAACAGGCCCATGTTGACATCCATTCAACTTCATTGAACTCAGTTTTCCTGGGGAGCTGCAGGAGCCAATATGGGCACAATGACTTCAAAATCAAGCACGAAGGCCACTGCCAGTCCAATCACATCACAGCCAGGAAATGACAGCAGAATGGATTCATTACGATTTATCTAGATTTTAAAAACCTCAAGTTTCCAAGTTCACTACTGTATTTTCCAGGTGAAGGAAAGTTCCAAGTTGCCTTTGATCCCTTATAGATTTTTCAGTCTGAGTCACAAAATACTTCTTTATCACAGGCCTCTGAAATAATTATAAGGTTTGCATGAGGATGATAAGCTTACTAAAAGCATGCACAAACTTAATATTTGGGACTTTTGGCTATCTGCTAGCAGCCAACATCAACTACTTATTTTTTTTTTTCTGCCATTAAACTCATATTAAAGTCCCACTGATCATCAGTAGGAATTACATATGAGCTTACCTTTAGGATTTGGCATTCTCTCTCTCATCACCAATTTTGCTGACCTAGTGGTCAACAACACCCTTTTACAACAGGTCATCTCACTTGCTTGAGACATTTATTTCTACAAGTAATGCCATAATTTCAAAGAGACCTGTTTGGAACAAGGATGACTGTGTAAATATAAGATACAAGGTCTCTTTGGGGGTTAATATGGTCTGGATTGGGATGTTATTGTAACAAATTATTTGGGAAAACCCAAAAGAGAATTCACAGGCAAATCCATGGAAAACATTAACCTGTTTTCGTAAAGGAGTTTAATAAACATCAATGGAAATCTTTATTGAGCATTTCCTAGGTGTGCTTACATACATTTAGACTAGAGATAGATAATGCCACTCATGCCTTCCATAATCCCAGAACAGGAGATATTAATCTGGATTTTAATAAACCATAAAGAAGAGAATTGCACAGAATACTTAAAACTTAAGTATTAAAATGATACTCAGCATTCTGCAAACCTGTCAGGGAAAGAATTCCCTCCTGCTGCACAGCCCCACTGTTTAATGGAGGTCCATCAATATATATTTGGGAATTCTTGTCCATAAGCCTTGAATGACAATGCCTCATGTCCAGCCTCACTGTTCTCACTGGGCAGATAATAGCAATTAATCTGACAGAATCCTGAGTCTCTTTGTAAGCTGTAAGAAGAGATGAAGCAAGCATCAGCAGAGACTGCTGCAGTGCAAAGAGCACTTGCACTACCCTGGGAACCAGCAAAATGATCACAAGCATCACACTGACTTTTAAGTGCCCGCAGTCCAATTCTTCCTCTCAAAACAGAGATGATTTTGTCCCATCCATTCCCATCCATTTGCTCTGAAGCACTCAAGGATATCTTGATCTGCCACAATTAAATACCATCAGGTATATTTGAAACGTGGGAGGTCTACACATTTCTCAGAGACGATGGAAATAACATAGCCCTGTAGTTTCTTCTCTTCAAGATGCTTTCCTTCCCCAGTCACAGATTCAGGCATCCTCCTTTTGCTAGAATCTACACAAAGGTAGATTTTACAAGTATGCCCTTGTTTGCCCCAAGTATGCCCAGGTTTGAGAACTGTTTACAAACAAATCTGTTTCCAACCTATTCTGCATGCATCCCCCGCTGGAGCGTTTGTAATATGACCTCTGCACTCCTGCCAAGAGCTAGGAGATCAGTCTGATACCCAAAGCATCTCTCTCCCTCCCCTTTCCCTTGCCGTGATCATCGAAAGCATCCGCAGTCGAAGCGATCACACCTTCTCACACCTGTCCTGAGCCGGGATTTTCGTTCGCAGCCCTGAGCCCCAGTCCCCTCCCTTCTTCCACGCCATCCCGAGCCATCCCGCCGGGCGCCGCGGCCCGGGGCAGCCCCCGCGCAGCATCCCGCACCGCGCAGCGCCCCAGCCCACGGCCCCTGCCTCTGCCAGCGCTGCCTTGCTGCGCCCATTTCCCCCATCCGCAGCCAGGGAACCAGGCACTCCCCGCGCCAGGTGCGCCTCTTTTTATTTTATTTATTTATTTTATTTTATTTTATTTTTGTTTCCCCTGGGGTGGCGGGGCTAGAGCAAAATCAAATCGGCCGCGCATTTGAAACCCAAGTGAGCAGCATCCTCTGGGAATGCAGAAGACATCCCGGCGAGCCCGGGCGCCCGTGGGACGTCCGTCGGTCGGGCGTGCCCCTTGTTCCATC
>JANPWX010000239.1:1857039-2093047 GCA_024734555.1 Trochalopteron elliotii
CAGCAGCAACAGGACGGGAATCCCCCCCCCCGCCCACCGCCGCCTCCTTGCCCGGCATGCCGGCACTGCCCCGCTGAGACCTGCAAAGAGTTTTGGGGTTAATTTGCGCCTTGGCCGCTCCTGGAATAAGAGACTCTCCGCGTATTGGATCGGTTGGGGTTTGTTGTCTATGTCGTGTTGGGAAATCTGGTGGAATTTTTTCTCGCTCGAGGAGGAAGAGCCCGGTGCTGGCAGTTGGCTTCGTGGTCTTTTTTGGAGGGCGAAGGAAGGGAAGGGATCTCGCTTGAGCCGTGCGGAGAGAGAGCTCGGACATGTGTTGTCAGCACATCTGGGGAATACAGTCTGCAAGTCCGAAAGGAAATTTGCTGGGATCGTTCAAACTGCGATATTGATCTTGGTTATTTTTTTTCGCCGAGGGATGCACTTGGCATGAGAATCGGAGGATGGAAATTGTTTGGGAGGTGCTTTTTCTTCTGCAAGCGAATTTCATCGTCTGCATTTCAGGTATGCAGCAAGCCCAGAAAGGGCGAGGGAGCGGGGGAAATACCGTACAGAGTTCCCAGGTGTGCCCTTATTAAGGGGCAAGAGGAGCAGTTAAACCCAGATCAGATTTGTAGTTAAAAAATCCATGAATGATGTTGTGTGAGTGGGTTGTGACAGAAATCGACTCTCGTCACTTCCCTCTCCCGCTTAATTCTAATACATGTGTCTTAATTATCATTCACTGGTTGAAAGATACAACATGGTGTACTGATAAAGGATTTGCTTGTAATTCCCTGTTTACCTGATTGTGATAATTATTTGCAACATTGCTGTGATCCCAGAATTTTGTATCTCCTGAAGTTCTTAAACTTGGCTGATGTGCAGATCCTGAAGGTTTTGTGGTTTGTGATGGAGTTGTCATGTTCTGGTGCCACAGTTCAGGGTCTGCAAACGGAGGAGTAACAGTAAAGAATGTGCCTCTGCTTTTAAAATGAGCTTTACTGTGTCTGTCCTCTGAAAATTATTTTTTTTTCTTAAATAAAAAAAAGCCCCATTCAGAGAGCTCTCTGGTGGCTGGGATTTCCAGCTTTATTTTAAGCTTGCAAAGATCTCTGTCTCTTCAATATGTAGAAAGGTCATTTCAGTTGTCACCAGAGCTTGTCCAGTTAATGAATAGGCACGCCTAGGTGTCTAGCGTAAAGGATCTGAACAATTTATTCTCAGGGAAAACACTCCCTTTGACTGCAAAAGCCATGGCTCCCTTGTTAATTTGTCATGTTGGTCATGCTGGAATTGTTATGCTGTGAGAGGCAGGAGGGGTGAGATGGCCAGTTTCCTAGTTTGGGACACTCCAGGGCGCCCCGTGGGGATGCAGGCTGCATCTCCCACTGCTCCACTTCCCGCAGGCTGCCTCTGCCCTCCAGCCATTACATAAGTCCAGAAATGGGAACACAAGCAGCACAAGCAAGGCACTGCTGGGGGGAAATCCAGGCTCCTGGTGGACATCTCAGTGTTCAGCCTGCAAGGAGAGGCAGCTCCAGAGCTCTCCTGGGACCATGCAGGGATTGGCCTGGGCAGTGTCCCAGCCACAGTCCCCAGGCAGCAGCACCTGCAGCACCCCCCCGGCAGTTGTGAGCCCCACTGCACTGCCTGCAGCACCTCCCAGTTTATCCACCCTTCCAACCCCTGCAGGGCTGGGCACACATGCACGGTGGGGCCTCAGCATCCCTGTTAATTTGTCCTGCCTGCACCTGCCTCAGAGCTCCTTTATTCCTGAGCAAACAACATTGCTGTCACCCCACAGTGTGCCATCAGCCTTCCTTTTCTCCCTACAGACTGGCACCATCTGCCACCAGGCAGCCCAGTGACACTGCCAGCACCCTGGGCTGGCCATCCACTCGTGCCCATTGCGACCATCAGAAAAAAATTGCTCTCTCGCTTCTTTAGAACAGCAAAACCTGCTGCCTCTTGTCATTGAAATCTCACACTTATCTATTTAGCTCAGCATGATGTGCCACCTGTCCAGTGCTCCTCAAACCAGGTACTTTTTAAAGTAGCACAGTGAGAATGGCAAACTGCAGCTCATCTCTCCCTTGGCCATTGTGACAGTAATATCCTGAGACAGAAAGAAGCTGTCCCGTTCTGTGCAGCTGCTTATGCCATGCTTTTAGCTGTCATTGTTCCCTGAGCTCCTGCTCTCCTTTCCTGCTCTTCAGACAGGGGATCCCAGGCTTCTGAAGCAGTGGGATCAGTCCTGCAGGGCCTCCCATCGCTCTCCATCTCCCTCTAGCACTAATACCTGGTACTGTACACACACTATGTCTACTTGCTTTTTCTCTTTTTCTTCTTTTCTTTTTTTTTTTTTTGAGGGAATAAAGGGAATAAGTGAATGGTGGGATGCTTCTGCTGCATGGTTAAAGCTGTGGTTTCAGATAATTTTGACCACACAGAGGATGTATACAGGATTCAGCCTGGTTTTCTTTTTTTTAATTCTTCCTGGGGATTTTTATTTTTTTTCAGGAATCCTCACTATCTGTTGTCTTAGTAAAAAGGAATAAGATGTGTAGGTATCTGACTGGCAGTAATACTCTGCATGTTACCTCTGCCATCCTTTTTACACTGGATTTTGTAGCAGGTTATCTAGCTAGGATGTCTGGATAACAGTGCAGGTAGGAGATGTCATGAAGCCTGGTAAGGGATTGCCTCAGCACAGGATTGCAGACACTCTGTATTTTAGCACTTCACCACTGGTCATTTATTTAACGTGTTTCTTAAACAACCCACTAGTTGAGCACTAGTGCTGCAAATGACTGGAATGTGGATTAAGGAGTGTGGCAGTATTTATTTT
Source organism: Trochalopteron elliotii (assembly GCA_024734555.1). NCBI lineage: Eukaryota > Metazoa > Chordata > Aves > Passeriformes > Leiothrichidae > Trochalopteron > Trochalopteron elliotii. The sequence continues at coordinate 1,859,870 of JANPWX010000239.1, forward strand.
CTTTTTTTTTTCTTTCTTATTCATTCAGTTGTTTCAACAGTGAAGACTCAAGACAGGTCTGCTGTACGTGGATCTTTCCCAAACCTTAGCAAATGTTTGATTCAGTGTCTGTTTCAACCTGTGATCTTCCTCCTGCTAATCCCAGTGGTTATTTGGATTAGGGCCTATTAGGGGCTGCTCCTCGAAGGGATAATGTCATTCACTGAATTGAACAGACTGTTAAGTTCTTTAATCATTATTAATAAACTTCTTAAACACAGGTTCAGTGTTATGTCTTTTGCTGTGTAATTACACAGCATTTAAGTATAAATTTTGCTGAATGTAGCACTAGTGCTGTGTTTCTTATTTAAAATAAGTAATGATGAAGTTATGCAGTTGACTTTTTGGTGTCTCACATTCATGAATTTCTTGGAGACTTAGTATATGGCAAGCAGTTTAATCTATTAAGAAGAGGTGTATATAGACTTTCAAAATATTTTATACTTAACAATTTTTATCCATCAGTTACTTGTGTATATGAGAGATTGATTGTTTTGGAAGAAATGATGCTGAGAATTAGAAATTGATTTGTTTGTTTTTTTTTTTAATTAGAGGCTCTTCCATGTGTTTGGGAAATAATTTACCTGTGAACTTTGTGAACTGAATGTTTTTGTTTTCTTGGCATACTTGAATTAAGGCTTTTGCTACTTAGAATTGCTTGTTTGAAAAGAGAATCTAGTTTTCTTGTGCAGATGCAAATGAGAAATACAAACAGGCTGAAGGACCACGAAAACCATTTCTGTCCTTTAAACAGAAATGAAAGCCCTTGCTTTCCTTCAAAGTCATATTTATTCCTTTGAGTTGTAGTCTCTGAGAAAAATAGTCATGATTTATACTACGACTTTTGGTGTTTTGTGCTTTTAATGATACTGTTCAGTATAGAAGGAGCAGAGAGCAAAGGAAATGAAGATGTCCTATAGACAGAATGCTGGAATAAGCCTTCACTAGATGTTGTTCCTTTGAAGATACAGATACTCCTGGCACAGGGATTATAATGTTTATATACAAAGAAGATAACAGTTGTTACATGATGTCCAGAATTTCTTTCTTGAGTAATAATACAACCGGAGATGAATTAGCATCAGTGTTCTCAGGTGGCTGTTACCTTTGCTTACACAGTCATTTGTATGAGCCCTGAGGAAGGGTTTTTTTGTAAATTTAGATGTTAACAATCAATTTCAAGAAAAAAAGCTAGGAACTTGTTTTCAAAATTTGGTAGAATACTTGGTTTAAATAAGAAAATGAAGCTGTCGTGGGTATTGAATAAGAAGGTTTTCATGTACATTTTCTGTTAATACATCAACAAAATGGTTTATAAAACCTGCATGGTCAACATGTTTGTGCCTTGCTATGAATTGATATAAACCTCTTACTGGTTTGGCTTCTGGGAGCTAGTATGGATGAAAGCTGTCTTGTTATTTGGAAGTATTTTCATCCTTTGCCATGTTGTCAAGGCATATAGGGCCAAATCCCTTTTATGATGCGACTTCTGTGTCCTGTTTGGCAGCAGGCAAGTGCCATAAATCATGTATGATCACCAACTGAGATGCTGTAAAAAGACCCCTCATCTATCCAGGAATTCCACTGTGTATTAAGCACCTGATGTGGGATCTCCTGGCACTGAGGACTAGAGCTGGATTTGGAGCACATTCACACTTCATTTTCTGTCTTGCTGCTTCTGCAGTCTCTGAGCTCTTATTACCTGGCATAACACAAGAGATGCCCTATAGGAACTTTAAATTATGCCAGGGCTGGAATTACCTGCTGAATCATGGTCTGTAAGATCTGATAACTCTTCTTCTCATAGCATCACACAACCTGAGATAATTCAAGCAGAAGTACTCTTGTTGATGAGAAGAATATCTAAGTTCTAATGTCCAACATTATTAGAACAGTGAATTGTTCATTATGTTAGGATAAAAATGTTGAAACCGTGTTAATTATCCTCACATGGTGTCACAGAAATAGTTTTTTCCATCACTTTTAAGTAAGATATGTAATATTCTCGGGGAAGGAATTACTCAATGCATACACATAGATATATGTGTGTGTGTATATATACACACATATATATGAAAGTAAGTACCAGGTGTACAGGAAGGTGTAACATGTAGAGTGTTTCTGTTAACTAAGACCTTTACCCATTACAGTATTTTGTCCTGCTTTAATACTATCTCCAGAGCCTCATGTCTGTGGGCAAACCTTCATGCCTGCATGGATTTTGTTGATGTTGTGAAAATCCACATGGATTCAGTCTGTCTGCTCATGTTCACAGAATGGAGAGACCATAGGTTGGATCCAGAGACTCTCAGTTCCTCAGCTTTGGAATGCTTTCTCACTTCAGAGATTTTTTACACCTTCTCAAAAGGTGTAAAGATGTTTTTGCTTGAAAATTCTCTGGAAATAGTCTGTGTAATCTCCTGCAAATTTCTGCTTTTTCTTTTTTTTTTTTTTTTTTTTTTTTTTTTTTTTTTTTGCACGTCTTGTATTTTTTATCATTCTATTTATTTTTATTGTTAGTTTTACAGCTAGTGCGTGACCAGATGGGTGCTAGAGTGCTGGAACAACACACATATTTTTAACTTATGTTAAGGTAGTAGAAGGGAATGTTTATGAGTAGTTTTTGCACATATTATGCTGAGCTATTTTCCATCCAATAAACTGGTGGAAAGAAACTGGTTATTGCTGCTATTCTTTTCCAAATCTTAGTGGTGTTGATACTCAGTTTTCAAACCTCATCACCTTGTTGTGTTGCCTCATTGTAATCTAACTGAACTAGACAGATACCAAGCCTCCAAGACAAAACTACTAAAATCAGGAATCAAACCCAGCTCAAATTAAGCACTCTCAATTTAATCATGCTCTTTAAAATGCCACTGAGGCTGTAGAGAAGTTTTGCCCTTGATGTTTTTGGGAAGTTCTCAGTATATTCGTGCACATGGGCGTTCATAAGTGCAAACTTCCAATTTGCCAATATGGCAAAATTTGTCATGTAGTGCTTAGCAGGTGACAGCTGAGGTAAAGGTAACCTGGATTCACATCCACCCTAAAAGTCCTTGCAACTGCCAAAAATGCTATAAAGGGCTTTGGTGTTACTGAGAAGCTGGCCTTAAAAATTGCAAAAATTGAACTGTCAATAATGAGAAAAGCTTTAGATGGCAAGTGCCTGTGCTCCTGTTGATGGCCAGGTGAAAAAAAAACCTGGTGGATCACAGCCCTAAAATACTTAATTTACTTTTACTCATCTTTGAAAATGGAAGGTGATCAGTTTCTACATACACTGCATTCTGAAATCAGTGGTCAGAACTAAAGAAAATAAATACTTTCATTGTCAGATGTATGTTTCCACATGGAAACATTTGTGTTTGGAATTCATGAATCTGTAACATTTGTATTTCAGTAGTAAAAATAGCATTAAACTTAAATGCACCACGTTTTTACTTTTCTGATACTGTTGCCAGAAAAATACCACATCGACTATAAACCACAAAAAACTAATTAGGATGTGCTTTTTCAGCAAAATATTAAAACAAGCATACAATCTTTTCTCCTCCCTTTATCATTAGTCCTTAACTTGGTCAGGCTTTAATTATGGAATGCCAAGAATCGTGCACTGACTCGACCAAAGTGGCTTCTAAGCAAATACATGGAGGAGGCAGCTAAGCAACGTTATCCATTTTTTTTTCCCCCCCTCTAAATGTGTTGACATCTCTATGTTTTGGAAATAGCATTTGAGTAGATGAATTTAGAGGAAAACGTGGTTTCTGAAAAATCACCCTCTTGTCATTTTTGTGGGTTGTTTCCAATTTAAGTTCCTTCCTGCTGTTAACTACTATAGAGCCCTGTTCTGCTTCAGGAATAATCCTAAGAGGATTTTTTTTGCTTTGCTAGCAGGACTCCTATGGATTATTAATGCTAAAAGAAAAAGATAATGAATGCTAGTGGAGGGTCTTTTGTACATGTGACCATGTACAAGTGTTTGAAGTGATGCTGAAGTGGCTGTTTCCTCCAGCAAACCCTGCCATTCCCAGTAGGATGGTGTTTGGGTAGCTGAGGGAGCAGGTCAGGAAGGGTTCCTGCTGCCACAGCTGAAATTTCTTTGGGAATGTGACATTCTTGAGCTGCTGGAAAGAGCATTAACTTGCATTTGCCATCATGACAGAGAAAAGAAACTTCAGGGAAAAGGTGGTACTGAAAATTTATACCTGCTGGTAAAAAAAAAGGATCACAATCCTTCAGTAGTGTTCCAGGGAGTGAAATTTTATGCTGGATGAGCTGTTTGTTTCTACATCAGTGGAATGCCACACGACTTGGAGTTGAGGCCTGCTATTTCCCAGTAGAAATATTGGGAAGAAGCTGGAAAGCTGCAGTTATGGGAGGGAAAGATGTTTGACCCTGTGCTAGTCCTAATCCCACTGCTGGAAGGGAAAGGAGTTTAACTGACCCTACACTGGTCCTAATCCTACTGCTGGGGAGTGTGTGAACACTGACAGGAGAGTTCTCTGAATGAGACTGCTTGTCTTGGTTGATCTAAGAGTGAAAGGTATGAATGAAAGAGCTTTGCATTTTATTTCAGTTAAAAAAAAAATTAAAAAGAATTTCGGTGTCAGAACTTGGAGCAGTTTGCAGAGAATACAGTGTTGGCCACACTTCTACAGATGGAGAAGCTGAGGTAAAATGTCATGTGGAAGGTCAAGTCAGCAAGACTTGGAGTAGCTGCAGTCCATTTTCACTCTCATTTCTGCCTTGTAACACAAGGATTGCCCTTATCCCCTGTTTGTGACTGGGTGTGAGGCTGGATCTCCTCAGTGAGTGCAGGGTCACAGAAGGGCCCTGGTGTGTCCCTTCGTGGGCTGGATCCTTCTTCTCTCTCTGCCTTTCTACTACAAGGTGATTTTTCTCCTCATCATGCATGAAGTTATTATAGGATACAATTATGGTATACGTAGGAATTAAATCAATTAGAATTTAACTTAAATTGCTTTAAGTTAGCATGATATTAAGATAAAATTCAGATCCAGACAAGGTTCCTCCATAAATGTGCGTTATTTAAATTCTGTTTAAATTATTAAGATTCACTCAGTTGGCCTTTTTCTGGCTCTATTTGGGCTGTGAGTAACGAGTGGGTTCCTTCAAGTGCAGCACTTCTGTGCCTCGTGTTTCACATCCCCTCAGTGTGGGTGTAGGCGACAACACACAGCAAAGGACACCAGAGATTTTGGTCCTAAATTTTGTCTTTGAAATTTGCTCTCAGCAACCCAACAGGTTCCTTTCTGTACTGCTGAAATTCTTGGATGTACTGTGAACACATATATGAGTTTGTTTTGAGGGCTGAAGCCTCACCCCAGGGCATTTTACCCATCATGTCTGAAATCCTTCCATTTTTCATTTTTGAATTATATTCACCTGAATTCAACATCTGTGGTGTTTTGGAGTTTTTTTGTTCACAATGATACTTACAGGTGTTATCTTACTGCCATATTGGTTTTTGTACCTGCTGGAAAACAAAGTAATCTACAAGGACTCCACACTGTCTTCTTGCTTGCCCACACAATCCTGAGAGTACTGCTGTGTGGCAGTAATTCCAACTGGAATTTAAAGTTATCTGCAGATGCATAATTTTTGTCTTCAGTAACTCCCCTAGCCCTCTCTCCAAGTTGTTAACAATTAATCTTTGCCAGTCTGTAACTGTGCCTTCACTCTAGAGTCACAGGTATTTAGCTCACTGTGAAACAGTCCTGAAAAGGAACCTGTGGCTCAGATTTCAGGCCACAGGTAGCAACAGCTGAATTTAAATCCTTTATGCAATGTGTCTCTTTCAATGGCTTCTTTACTGATAAGCTGATAACTGTTGTGGAGGACTAAATGATGAAATGTATCTTGCTCATTTAATATCATCACGTTACTGGTCATTTAAGAATTGATTCTAGTCAGTGAATGCTCCAGAATTTAATATATTTGAAATAAAGCATTCTTACATTTAAAACCAGAGTATATGATGTAACACTAGTGCATTATTTTTAAAACTCATTTTTTTTTGGATGTAACTTTCACTGATATTATATAAACTGTACAGAAATAATCTCCTGGCATTTGCTTAGGATGACAGTCATCAATTCCTACATGTTTATTTAAAATCTTACGTAAGGTAGAAAATGAGTGTTTCTTTTAGACAACTTTGTTTTGGACATTTTTCAAGGAAAGAAAGAAAGCTTTGCTAATATAGGCTGAAATGAAGTGCAAAATAAAATCTTCAAAATCAGCTCTTAGTTCAGGGAGGTAGTGTGCGGAACAATTTCTCAGCCAAAAATGTTGGCCTAAAGTTTAGTTAAACATTAAGCAGAGGTGCCTTGGTAAATAGTCCCATTAGAAAGGTGCCATGACCTCCACAGTGGGGATTACGGTGTGGGAGAGAACCGTGCCCAGGAGCTTTACTAGTCACATGTCAGAATGATTTTCATTCACTTTCATTATTGCTGGATTAAAATTGAGGCTGCAGAGATTAATGGTCTGTTGTTACTAATCCACTAAACCCCTGTTCCCAGATCTTTTAAATTGACTGAACCTATAGATTGTTAAGTAACTGAGAGATATGGATTTGTAATGGTTTTAACTGTCTTTCTTCATACCTGGTGTTTGCAGTATCATATTATTTATTGCTCTTTGAGACTGATCTTGGCTATTCTTGAATGGAAGTGAACTTTATACTTTATTTCCCCTATTCTATAGCACACTAAGGGTGTGTACCATTTTTAATAAATGTGGATGAAGAAAGCATTACATCGTTTATATATGAGCTGGCATTAGTAGAAGTTAAAATAAGAACTATAGAAACTAAATGTTGGTTTCAGTTTGTGGAGCAACTGTCCTTAACTCTTAGAACAGCCCTTGTGTCCTTTCAGTCTGCCTGCCATTAACAGGGGTGGTTGTCACCATTGTCACCACAGATGTGTTTTACTGGCATTTGAGGATGTGGCCAAAATCAAAATGGCTGTTCAAGCTTTTAAAAAATTGCATTTTCTAAACTAACAGAGAATTTGGAGTGTCAGGGCCCAGGGCTTTTCCCAGAGATCTAGCACAGTGAGACAGAATGTCTGGACTTATTTTCAGTACTTAATTTCTGTGTAGGTATAAAAAATCCCCAGGTAAAAAACTATGTGGAAATCTAAAAAAACCCACACAAAAAACACAGAGGAAGAAAATAAGGAAACAATTCAGTTGTCTACGGAGACATGAGGTAACTTTGAACACTACAGTGCAGTGGTCACAGCACGGCTGGTCTGTAGCTGGACAGATAAATTTGACCATAAATAAGGAACCCAATTTGGCTTGCCTAGTTTGATATAGAAAAGAAGTAAACAAGTCCCTGGATGAGCATTGATAGGATGGATTTGACCTCAGACAAAGAACACCAGCCAGTCCCATTCGATTCTGAATACAGATATATCATTTCATGTGTTTGCAGTTTGGTGCCATACCCCATGCTAGAAGTAAAATTAAGAAGAGAAGAATTTGATTCTGAGTTCTAGAAGAATGCAAAATATAGTCTTTCAAAAATTATTTCCTTTGATGAAAGGAGCTGAGTACCTGGTGCCTGCCTGAGTGGTGTCAGCATACACAATGTCTGCACAACATACAGCAGGGGTGTTTTATTTTTGTTTTGATTGAATAAATAATGACAGTCTATTGCTAAACAACAAAGTTTTGGTGTTTAAATAAAGTTCAATGTGACTATCTCCTCAATAGGAAACACGATTGAATTACCATCTAATTATATCCTGCTCTGAATGTGGTTTTGATTCCTGTCTTTCTGTGATGAAAACAAGAAGTTTTTTTGCCTTGTTTTCTCTGTAGAAGTTATGGAATAGAAGAAAGTATAGTTTTGGGTTTTAATTGTACTTGGAATAATCTGCTTGGAAAAGGGAAATAATCTCTCTTTGTAACTTGCATAAATTAATAACCCATTAAAATCACTGAAAAATAATGCATTTCTCATTCAAAGGGTCAGTCTTCCATAAAATTTGATGATTATTAAATTAGTGCAAATGTATTCTACATCTTTATGCTAGCATACAGCAAGGTAATGTGGCTTTAACATTATAATTGACTTAAACTCTGCCAGGGAATTCCTGGGATTAAAATAAACCCTTTACCTCATGCAACCATCTCTGTTTCTGAACCCTGGTGCCTTGGCTTATTCTTTTGCCTTCTGGTTATCTCAGTTAATAATATGTCTCGATTAAGTACTGCAAGGAGCTTTTACATCTGTTCTTGTCACAAGGCTTTGTAGGATAAAGTAGGCCAAAGATGCCTCATTGTGCAAACTATGGACCTCCAGTTATGTCTTTCCCTCCAGATTTAATATTGTGTTCAAATGAATCTGGGACTGTGGAAGTAAACCCAAAGCACTTAAATGAATTTTTGGCAAGCTTTCTTGATGAAGAAGAAATTAATAATAAAGGACTGAAATGTGTATGACTGGATGAAGAATATTGAGTTTCTGTCCTGTCAGCTACGAGGAAATACTCTTACTTTCCTGTATAGGCAATACTTTATGTAAATCAGCATAACTCAAAAAAGCTGTTCTAGTTTGTTAACAAAGGAGTGAGCCCAGAGCTTGGATCCTGAAGGTTCAGGTCCTGGGATGTGGCATTTTGGTGAGCCTGATATGCTCTGAATGTTTATTATCTGAATGTTTGTATGTTAACCTGAATGTTTATTGCCTAGTGAAATCCAGGTTCAAGACTGACCTAAATATTGTAACTCTTGCAAAATAAACATGTAGCCTGCTCATTTTTGGGGATTCATTTTTATAGCAGTCATACACAGAAAACCTGATTATTGATGGTCCGTTTTTCTAAAGCTTCTGCCATCTTGTGCACTTTTGGTGTTGATGTTTTTTTCTCAGTTGCTCTTAGAGGCAATATTAACAGATGGTAGGCATTGCTCATTAAATCTGCATCTACACCTCTCCAAGGACTGCAAAGATGTAGGGAAACAGACTATGTTACTGTAGTGATTGCTTAGAAGCCTGGGACTTACTGTGCTATTCCTAAGCAGTTTTCACTAACAGTGGATTTTGAGCTGTTGCTATAGAGTATAAATACATTAGTGAAATGAATCTAGCTTAGCCAGGTATGTACATCCATCTCCCTCATTTTTCGTTCTGCATCTGAAATGAATTGACATTTTCCTGGTGGCCACTATTAGTGAACCTGCTGTCTAATCAGCCCTTTCTAAAATAGCCTTTTCTACTACTTTTTTTCATTGGGATATTTACATGTTATTTTAAACACCTTGTCAAATTGTCTTCAACAAGGCAGAAATGTTGAGCACCTAAATATGACATGATGTCCATGCTGTCATTTATAACTAAACAACTCTGTGAGAGAAGCTCATCATAGACATCTGTATTTCAACTCCTCAAAGTGTCACCACTGGGGCCAGAAGAGCAAGAAAAGCTCAGCATTATAGAGAAAAGTGACCTCGAGGCAAAAAAAAAGCAGCTCAGGTGACATGGAAATGGGGGTGGACCACTAAGGGTTACAGTCAAATCCACCGTACTGAGAAATGAAGAGAATTTCGTTGTGAAGGTTGAAGTAGAAGAGTGGAGAAACAGATAAAAGAACAAGATACAGATTAATACGGAGAATTCAGGAAGACAGCACTGAGATTGGGGGTTCCATATTGTATACTTCACCAGAAACAAATGAGAAGGAACATTGCTGACAGTCCACTTTCCTAATTGCTTTTGGTTCTGGTCCTAAATAGTTAGGAATTGGATTGGTAGCTCCCATAGGTACAAGACAATCCCTTTTCTGAAGAGTCACAGAGATAGAGATATAGTGAGTCTGACTGTCAGTCATCAAATCTTGATTATTTTTTTTTAAACCCTTAAGTTAGAGCATAGGAGCTGCCAGAATCCTTGAAGACAGAACTGTTAATAACTTAAATGCTGAACTGCTCCACTGTGTGGCTGTTGACCTTTGAAGAGTCTGACTGCTTACTGAGATTATTTCATTAGTATTTGCACATTGACTTCCTGCCAAAAAGTCAATCTGCTTTTCCTTTGCATGGTTTTGTTATTTTGAAGGTCTTCAGTTGTGGAATAAAATCTGCTATGTAACAAAGAGCTGAGAAAGTTGGACACTTGCCAGCAAAATCCTTCCCAGGTACAACTCTGGTGATGCTGAAATATTGCAAGTGCTTTATGTGGCCTTCTTTCCTTTGTGCCTTACCTTAACATCCCTGTTCCTGAAGAAAGGCAACAGTTAGTTTTAGTTCTCACTGTCCCCAAGAGAATCTTCTCCTTGTTATCTACAGGGTAGGATTTATTTGAACTTGGGACCTTGACTTTGCTTTTGTTCTTTTATCAGCCTTTCAAAAGTCAAGTTTTTTTAAAAAAAGATATCTTTAATGAGCTTAAAACCTCTTGTAGAGTTGTTTAGTTATAAGTGACAGTATGGACATCATGTCATATTTAGGTGCTCAACATTTCTGCATTGTTGAAGACTCTTAGACAAGCATTTATACTCTCAAACAATTAACAAGTTTAAAATAACATGTTAATATCCTAATGAACAAAGCACTAGAAAAGGCTATTTCAGAAAGGGGCTGATTTCAATTTATTTCAGATGCAGAATGAAAAATGAGGGAGATGGATGCACATCATCTCTTCTTTTAATTCTCTTTCCATGGTTTCCTCCCCAAAAGGAGAGGAAGGTCAGAATATTACCTGAAAGATCTGGATGAACCTATCAACTTCCCATTGGCAGTTAAAGATGTCTGGACCATGAATGTCCTATTTATTGAGCCTACAGGGCTGAGATCAAATTTTTTTTTATGATAGACAGAAATTGATGATCCTGTCAAATACTTTGAGCCTGGAGGATGAAGGTATGTTTTATAACTTATTATCAGGCCCTGGGTTCCATCCTTTAGTCTACTGGCAAGGCCTGCATTCCACAAGGGATGCACTGAAGTAATTCTCGTGTTCCAGTCCAGTGGAGTAAACCAACAGCTGCAATCTGCAAATGTTGCAGAATCAGGATGAGTTTCAAGGAGAGCCCAATTAGAAGCATATGAAGGCAGCCTGGCCTGTCTCCCTGGGATAGGGCAATCCTGACTGTGGGTATTCATCTGGTGCCTGACAGGATGGAACTCTCCTCCTAATTGGAGCTTTTGGATGCTAGTACAGCCTAAATAATAATCTGTACAGTAAAGCACAGCTCCACTGATCTTTTCCCAATACACACCTGAGTTGTCCTAGCAGGAGGCTGCCTCTTCCTAGAGGTGAAAGCTGTGAGGATTATTATCCACAGTTATTTCTAGGTTAATGCAGTAGAACCTCTGGCTCAGGAGATTCCTAAACCCCTACCTGTAATGGCAGGAAGGTTTAAAATGAAGGATCTCTCTTTGCTGCCTATTTTTGTGTTCTTTTTTCCAACATTTTGCTGCTTACTAGTGCCGTTCCCAAACTTGTTTCTGCCTGCATCCAGGGCATGGGATAATTGGAGATGGAGCAGCTTTGAAGAAAAAAAGCTGAAAAAAACAGGTGCTCAGCTGTGTCCTCTGGTTCTGTCCATGCTCCTCAAGTGTCCTTTCATTGCTGGAACTGCTGGTGTAGGCACTCACTTCAGGCATATCCCCTCTACTACTCCCAGGAGCTCTTCTGTAACCCACTCTTAAAGGAAGCACTCATGTCTCATCTCCTGAATTTTCCCAGGTTGCTTGATCTTATCTGCTGTTGTTCTTTCATATAAATCACATTCACATTTTTTATGGTTGCAAATACTATGCCCACAGATGCACACCACATCACACACATGCATAGATATGCATATATGAGTGTTATAAAAATGGAGTCGGCATCTGAGGGAAACAGATTTCCTTGGTAAGCTCAAAATAAGTTCCAAAGCCTACGTCTTACCAAGTGAAGGGCTTTGTACTAGATTTTGGGACATGCTGGAATGGCAACTGGGAATGGCTGGGTGAGACAGTTGTGCTGGGGTGATGAGCAGACACACTTGCTGTGGTGGAGATTGTGTCCAAATGAGAAGCTGTGGAATGCTGGAGGCAGAAAGAGGGGCGAAAATAAGTCTGAGAAAGTAGTGAGGTGAGGGCCAAAGACTGGAAAGACCTCATTTTGTAATCACCTAGATAGGTACTAAATTAGGCTATCTGGTAAAGGGGCTTTTTTAAAGTTCTCTTAAAAAGTGAGAGGAGAAGCAAGTGAGGAATTTGTACATCTTCACAACTAAAGTTATCTTAAAACTTCAGAAATTCCATTGCAAAGATTGTGTGGGAAAAGACACTAATTTAGGACATTCTTGTTGTAATGCAGAGGTTGTAGGATGCAGTGAATAAAGCAAGGGATTGCAAGAAGAAGAAAAGATAGTCACAAAGGAATGTAAGGCTTCTCTAGAGAAGAGAATTTTATCACTGTCTCTGGCAGAATTTGTGTTGCTTGGCAACACACTTTAACCAAATTTTTTGAGGGTGGTCACTAATTGTGTGTTCCTAGTTTCCTCCAAGGCCTGATTTAGAGAAGTGCTGAGTGAAACAGGTCAATGGGAGAAATATTTTATATGTATCAAATGACCTGAAAGTCTAAATCATGTTAAAAATGTACATTGGGCCTATCAATTGTCTACTAAAAGGTAGAGAATCTTTCTCTGACTCTGGCATTTATTTGCACATTTGAAGAAAAAGGACACCACCTCTTCAGAAACGTTCAGGGAACGAAACTGAAACATTTTGGGAGTTTGAACTGTATTCTAAAAATCTATGTTACTTCTGCCTTGAAGTGCCAGGAAGTCTGACTGACCTGGCCTTTCATGGCACTGCCTGGGTGGCTTTAATTAATGTGCCTTTGGGGGTTTTCTTTGGCACTGGTGGTCTCAGCAGCAGCCTTTTCTCTCTAAGCTCAGTCCTGACTGACAGGGCTGAGGAAAAAAACCTCCAACAGCCATCTTAAAGGAAAGCATAAAACAAAGCCAGGCCTCTCCTTTTACCCAGCTTTTCTACTTCCAGCTACCAGCCTCAGCTGAAGTTCTAACAAATCATCTGACCTAGGGGCCGTTAGGTTCTTCCATAATTTTTGGGTGCAGATCTGGGTTGAGATCATGTTCTCTTGAAGTCACTGTGGATTTGACCAAACTGCAGTAGAGGAGAAAGAAGATCAGACCATTAACAAGACAGCTTTGGTGTCCTGCTCAGCAGAGATATCACAGCCTTGTAAGGACAGCAGTCCTCTTGTTTGCTCTTTAGAATGAAGGTTGGAGACCTTTTCCCTCATGAAGTCCAGACAGGTCTTTTTGATATCTTTATTAGAGAAAAGAGCAAACACTAAAATTCATCTCATTTTCATCATGTTACCATAGGATACTGTTACTGTGGCTGTGGGCCATATGTAATTTAGGGGCTTCATCCAGCCCCTAAAATGCTGATTAATTTGTATATTGAGGATCACAGACCATCCAGCTCTACCAATGCATGGAAGAGTATTAACAGATTTCTATATTAGCCTTTTATCAAAGGATAGCAGCATGTGTAGAAGGTAAAGTAAAACATGTCCTGTTCTCATCCATTAGCAATGGCTGTGGTTCTTAATTCAAAGCCTGGAGGAATGTAAGCTATTAAAGCAGTGCTTTCTACTTTTACCATATCTTTTAGTCTAACATCTCAAAATATTTTCCACTACTTATTATATAGAAATAAAGAGATGCTGCTGCTCAGGGTGTACAAACCTCTCTGGGTAGGTCAGAGACAGCTGACTCACAGTTTACTGTCAAATCAAAATGGTCATGCTTTGCACTGCATTTCACAGAGATAATTGCCTAGGCAAACTATAAAGTAATGAGAAAGCTGCCTTGAGGGTCTGGAGGCTTACAGGTCCAAATCTTGTATTGTTCTGAATGCAGATTTATGTGAGGCAGGGCAGCTTGGAGCTAGTTGATACTCAAAATAGGGTAAATTACACCAGTTTTTATTACATTACTTAAACTCAATACAGATGTCTCTGTTAGCATTTTAAGTGGATTCTGACCTTATTTATGCTGATTTATGGTTGAAATTGTGTTTGGAGTTGTGACACTAGCCCTGCTAGTGCTGTGCTAGTTTCTATTGACTGACTTCACATGAATTGATTGAGCCCCTCTAGGTGTCCACACAAGACTCTGACTTCATTGAGAAACAGTGCTAGGGAGAAGGATGATGATAGATACATGATGAATAATACAAAATGCCTGTTTAAGTTGATAATTACCCTAAGGAAACAGGCCATTTTATGTCCCTCATGTCATTTACTACAACACTGTCAACCACATTTCCACACAGCACCAGTGCAGATGATGCCATGCTGAATTCAAGAATGTTGCCAAAGGCAGATGGACAGAAAGTGGTGCTATTGTTTAAGCAGGCTTTTGGAGTCTAGGGTTAATTTTTTTTTTCCCAGTTAGTCTGTCTTTAACATTTCTTGTCACTATTTTTACTGCTGGGGTGAATGAAAAGTTGCCCAGGGGAGTGCAGAAAGATTAGCACTTGAGATCAGTGGTGACAGGATTTCAGAATTGTTGTGCTTTTTGAGACAGTTGAAATTTGCTGAGCTTCCAGATCACCTTGACATTTACTGAAATTCCAGGAGACTTATCTGTGGATTCCCACTGTGTTTAATAGCAACAGGATGGGAAATGGCTAACATTTTAGTGTGTGCTTACCCTCTGATCTATGACAGGTCTGTAACTGTGTGTTGAAAAGTCTTTAAAGATGTCTGATGAAAAGTGATTAGTGATCACTTTTAGATTATCAGCTTAATTTCCAAAATGGAATATCTAGTCTTTGAGGGTTTGTTTTAATACTCAGTAATGTAGCTTGATGGCCCACAAAACTTTACTTTTTTGTTTGTTTCTTTGTTTTTTTTCTTTTACTCTTTGATGTAAAATAGCTACTTAAGAAATTAAAGGAAAGGATATATTGACATTCTTATGTGATAGAGTTTGCTAAATGCCAGTCATGCTTAAGTGTGATTTTACTTATGCCAAATTCACCAAAAAGTTGATCACTTGAATTAAATACCACCCAAAGGGGAAAAAAATTGTTATTTTACTGTGAGCTGTTTCTGTCATAGGGGAGAGGGAAGGGTGTAGATCTCCTTTCCACTCAAATCCAATCCCTGTTATCCCTAAATGACTGTTTGAATAGATATTGCCTTACAGCTGCTAGGATAAATATTGAACATTACTGGATTGCCATTGAAGAAAATCTTTTAAGAAGGCCTGAACCCAAAGTTTATTGTTTTTGGGTAGTTTCCTGGTTCTTTGGGACTAAATAGATTCTACTGATTTCATTACTATCAGAGGTTGCTTTGTGCACTGTCCTGACATCTCCCATTCACTCAGGGTTGCTTCCTGAGGGCAGAAAATAATGATATAAAGTAAATCTCACCATTGTGTGAATGTGCTCCTGGCATAGCCCTGTATCCAACCAGCAGAGCTGGGCAGCAGCAGCACAAACCCAGTGCCACATTCTTCTCATCTTCTTCAACCCACCTGAGGGCTGGGAAAATCACACTTAAAGAAATCCCTTCTCAAAAAGAAAGATTCTGATGCACATGGGTCATGAAAAACCTCATGTTTGTTCTGTACTGGTACTTGGTGCATATTTGAAATCATCAGGAGAATTCTCTCAGTGTGAGTGCTTTGGAATGCCCCTGGTGTAAGCTGCTGTGAGAGCACCATTCATCAAAGTGTTGTGTTCTGCAGAGTGCTGCGTCAGTCTTGTTAAAAATCTGATTAATCATCACTTGGACAGGAAAACTCTCAGAGTTACACGGGCTGCTGGCATTACTTGAGAATTATAGACTGCAGCTCCTTAGGCTGTGCAAGTAAGAAGACCATAAAAACACATGAATTGGAGAACCATGGAAAGAGGACATGATCTAACTTTGGGAGCTGGAGATGTGCACAGAAGGGATTTGACCAAAAGTCTGACAGAATAGTTTAAAGCAGGTGCAGCCTTGGTTAAACTGTTCTCCAGTGCAATAATGGGGTCTCCCAAGTGACCTGTATTTTACACTGGTTCTACCATATGACCTCAACAACTTTCGGGGGGCTGGGGAAAAAAAAAAAACCAAAAAAAACCACAAACAACAAAAAATGCAGTCTTATCAACATATTGCTGCACAAGGTTGTGTTGGGGAAGAAACAAACAGATGCCACATACACAGTACCATAAGGGTTTAAGAAAACACATGTTGTTTTTTGGTGTGTGGCTGGATCAACTCAGAGAATGTGTGGAAAGGTGGGGATGAGCCTGAGTAGTGTGAAGTCAGTTGGCATCTCCTGGTACTGAGCTGAGTTTCCTCTGTAGCTGACAGAAAACCAGGCTTTGCCTCATGCCAGTTGCAGTGAAACCAGCCTGGGATGAAGTCGAAAACTGGATAAATGACCCTAGTGTGAGATACTTGCCAGTTCTGTCATTCTGTTTTGGCCCTAAGAATCTGCCTAACAGGTCTCAAAATCAAGTTTACAGAATCAGTAGTGTTGTTTGTTGCATAATTGTATGGTCACCCAGTCAGAGATGGTGGACTTTGCTTTGTGTGCAGGATCCATCAGCCCTCATTGGGTTTCCCTGGTGGTCACTGCAGAGTTTCATGAACAGCTCAGCAGGAATTCATGCCAAGGGGAGAACCAAAATAAATTAGCTCAGTGTCTCCTGACAATTTTAATATCTGTGAGGCTAATGCCAAACTTCTTATTTTGTACTGACACAAGCAATATTTTGTTTATTATACAGTCATTTCAGTATTCCAAATATTTTTTTAGAAACTGCTAATCTCCTGAGTAGTTTGCCTAGCATTCAGGAGGTTATTTCAAGTGGACTTGAAGATTTTGTAGGCTGGCTGAGATACTAGGCATAAAATTCAGTATATTCCAGTTGGAAGATCAAAAGACTGGAAGTAGCTGGAGTCAGACCTTTCCCATCAGTATCATTGCTGACTTCAGCATGCCTTTCCTCTTTTCTTTGCCTTTCTCATTTGTACCTCCAACCTTTTCTTCACCTGTAAATCCAAGGCCTGAGTGGGAAAGGCTGAAAAATGGGGAAGGAGGCAAGTACAGGAGGCAGTGTTTAGGAAATAGGTCTGTAGATTGGATATCCCACTACTCTGTGTTCTCACCCACAGTGCTCAGCATATGTGGGAAGCTCAGCAGGCATTTTTTTGTTGATAATCAGATATGGGCTGGCTGTGTCTCCAGGGGGTGCAATGTGTTCTGCAGGCAGCTCCACAGCCATGAATTTACCAGGGTTATTATCCAGCTTTGTTCATTGAAGCATTCTCTGATCAGAAGTGAGTACAGTAAGAATCTTAACTGAAAGAAACAAAGCTACTCTGAATTGGCCTCAGTTCAAGGATGTTTCCCTCTATTTGTGATATTTTGAAAGCTGGTGTACTGGGCCTTTAGGAGTTCCTGCTGTTAGAGTATATTGTTTTGTACTGTTGCATTGTGGTTGTGGTTTTTAAGGTTAAAATCTATTTTTATTAATATATGGACAACTGTTTAGTATTTTTGTAAATTAAATGAGGTAGGCAGTGGGTATTATTGATGGGCAGGTGTCAGAAACCTGAACAAGAGGTGTAAAGCCCTCTGGTTTTCAAAGGACACTGAAAACTACTAGGTGTCTCTGCTTTAGATACACCAGGCTCATAAGAAAGGAAACACATACATTTAAAATCTGTGACTTCTATTTCCAGTTCCTTGGTTTTGCCCTCACAAAAAAAAAATTCTTTCTTCTTGCTGCTGGCAAGAATAAAAGACTGCCTGAAACTTCAGTGGATTTTGACTTGGAAGAAACAGGACCACACAGATGAAAAGAGGGAAAGCTTGGAAACCCCTGATGAAATCTATGCAGTGGCATATTTCTCCTTACAGTTCTCTTGAAATAGACACATTTTTAAGATTCCTACACTTGGTGGCTTCTGAATCTTTTTTCTTTTATCTGTATCCAAAGTCTCATATCTCAAAAGACTGGAAGACAAAGCCATGAACAACAGGTACCTTAATGAAGGTGGTTTTTTTTCACTACCTGGGATTTGTGCATCAGTAATTTAAACAGCAGTTAAAATTCCTGACCAGAGAAATGAAGCAGGCAGGCTCTTCACAGCCAGCATGAAACACCTCCCATCTTAACTTCAGAACTAAAATTGGGAGACAAAAGAAGCAAATCCAAATTACTGCTTTTGACTCATGGCTTAAGTGTTTGAGAAGGATGAGTAGGTGACATCCTTGCAAGGACCAAGAAGCCAAGAAATGCAGTTGGGTTCAGAAGGAACCCAAGGTGCACTATTTTTAGTCAGGAGTATTGTCAGTTGGGATAGGGATAACAGAATAGCTTCATCCAAGTGCCAGAGTAGCACTGCTGCCTCAGGAATCAGCCCAATGAGTTGGAAGGAAATTATTTCTTCCAAGATCAGTGGATAAACACAACTATGTACAGATGGATGGTAGAAGTAATCTCTGGGGAATAGTCCACAGAACTGCAGGGAAGCAGAAATGGTGGGAGGGAGGTATGGAGAGTGATTTGTCTCTTGGGAAGATTAGGAATATGACTAAGTAAAAAAAGAAAAAGAAATTGAAAAAGTTCTTTCACATCTTTATCTGACAAGCTGGATAAACACAGTGCTTCCAAGCTGCTACAACTTTTAGGAATGTCTTTTGAAAATAGTCCCAAATATGGGACTATAGAAGCTGTATGTTTAGGTAATTAGTATGGGTGTGATCACTGTAACATCTAAGCAGTAATTAATGGATTGGAAAGTTGACACACAACATGCCTGGCAGTTGAGATGAACAAAATGTTATTTTCTTATCTGCCTTGCCTTATGCTTACAGCTGTTCTGACCAGAATGACTTTTCCTCCTGCTCCTCTGTTCCTCCACTGCAAGTCGCTCTCATATGGCCAGAAAAACATTTTTTTTTTTTTTTGACTTGGTGATCTCAGAAAACTCCAGGACATCAAGTTTAAGTGCTGAGGATTTAGGTTGTCCAGTTGAGAGATGATCTGGATTAGTGCCCTGTCAGCCCCAGGATGTCTGAAAATCTAGGACTCTGAATCCAGTTCAGTGTAATCAAAATAATTTTGCCTTCACTTTGCTATTAGCTTTTGAAGGCTGGTGTTGTTTGCCACATTGCTTTTGCATGGGTGTCAGCCAGGAGAAAAGGACTCTGCCTGTCTCAGGCATGGGCATCAGTTTGTGTTGACTCGAGTTGAGTAGTTTGTACAAGACCCACAAACTGCCACTCGTATTTCTGCTGAGTCCTCAAGGGACTTTGAAGGCACCCTGTCCCCTTTTTCAGTTGTGTCCCTTGTCAAAACCATGGGAAAGGGTCATAATAGTATTGCTTAAGCATTTTGAATTCTCTGTGTAATATGAATCTCTGTGATGTTTTCATATCGTGTTCTGGACTGCAGGTTTCCACATGCTCTAGAATTCCATGGGATTTGAAGCTATGTGTATTTTCTAGGATCGAGCACCTGATATTGATGCCATACTGTTATTCTTGAGGTTAATTGGAAGGCCTTGTTTTATACCCCTTGAATCTCCCTAATCAGTGATGAATACTTAAATTCTGGACACAGCCCTTTCATGGGGAGACTGACCAAGAAGTAATTTCTGTTTCCTGAAGTGAGAGATTTGGGAAAACAGAACAAAAATAAAGTGCCTGTGGCAGCTAACAGGACAGTCCCCAATTGTTTGTGCTACTCGTGGTGAGTAACTTTTGTGTTTAGAGAATGTGGAGAGCAGCTGGGGGCAGAAACCTGATGAGGCTTCAATACCTTATGTGCTGCTCAGGAAGGAACTTAGTGGTTTCCTTTTAGAGGAAACCCTATTAACTTAGCATTAATTATGCATTGAACTTTAAAGCCTCAAGGATATTGAGGCCATTTCTTTGAAGTTGCTGAGTGTCCCCACACCATGCTGAAATTGGTAATTGATGAGAGTGGAGGGTGTGCAGCACAGTGGAAAGTAAGAGCTGCTGTGAAGTTGATATCACAAGGTACCTTGCTGCTTGTTATTGCATTATTTTATAGAGCTTTTCAGACTTTATATCTAGACACAGTTAAACAACTCAAGGGAGAGGAGCTGCCCCATCTAACACAACACAGACTAGGCTGCTGGGTGTGCTGATGCTCCCATCAGAGACTCAGGGAAACACCCAGACAGCCAAATTGCACTGATGTGGTTTGGGACCCCTGAAGCCCTGAGTGTGCCGTCAGTGACTGAGGTAAAAGGTGCTGGGTCTCCTACTCCTTGTAATCAATATTATGTTCCAATTGCTGCTATGCAGCTATATGGTTTTTTCCTCAGCAATAATTTAATTGCTTTTATTTCTTACAGTACTTCAGCTTTGGAGAAATTTTGACTCTTGTGCCAGAGAAGGAAGAGAGCAGGACCTCCTTCAAAAGTAGCATGAACCCCATAGATATGAATGGGACCTGAGGAAGCAGAGAATTGCATCCCTAGATGGTAGTAATTTGTAGGTAAAACCTTTGGTATTCTTTCACTCAGAGCTGCTCAACTTCCCCAGACAGCAGAGAGAGCCAGACAGAAGTTCCCTGTCTCTCAGTTGTTTCAGAAGTGAAATTTTGCCAAAGAGGAAAACATGAAACATGTATTATTTAAAAATTGAAGCAAATAACATTAACTGCAGTGCTTCCTTAGTATTCCAGAAAGTTCTTGGAGAGGGCAACACCATATTTTACATTATGAGGTCTAACTCCTGGACATGTGTTTTAGTCACATTAAAAGGAAAGCAGCTTTATAGGGATGTTCAATATTCTACAAATTGAGTTAGTGGTGGAGAGTTTAATGCCCGGTTGGGTGTCCTTCATAAATATTATTGGGAATTATTCCTGCTTACACATAAGCTTATTTCAACACATTTGATAATATTCAGAGGACAGAAGACAAAGAAGTTCTTAAATAATTTTATTTCTACCATCCCCAAAAGGAAGCTACAGGGGGCCTGTTTGCTTTGTCGCTGTGTAACACCACACTGTCACTGCTCCCTGCATCTATATGAGCCTCCCTATATGTAATCTAACCCTTTGGCCAAGCTTTATAATTGGAATCTTATCAGAAAACAAAATCACAATAAATAGAAGATACCCAGAATAGTCAAGTCTCCGTGCCAGAGCAGAGTTCCCATGGTAGTGCCTTACTTTTGCCCTCAGATGTGATAAAATCAGGTCACATCCGCTTTTCTTGTGTTGAATACTGCTTGGAATTCACAGCAGCACTGAGAGCTTTTACACATGGGGATGGAGGAAGAAGGATTTATGGAATTGGAGAGTATTAACTTAATGAAAGAGCATTTGCATGTTTTCTGAGCAAAATGTTATCCAGAAAAAAAAAGGAAAAAAGAAAAAAATAGCTGCTAGGTCTAGCTGATGAAAGCATTTTATTTATTGATCCCTTTATAATCCTTTGTTTTGTTTTTCCTCCCTCTGCGTATGCTGATGCTCACAATGTAGGCTGTGGGATTCTTAATCAGGCCAACCTTTCTTGTCCTGTAGCTACACATCTATAAGTGATGCTTTATTTAGTGCCTGAAATATCTCTTGTTAGGGTCTTTAATATAAAAAGACTGCATAAAGCCATTTTAAATACAGCTGCAATTATGTACAGACTTATTTTAAACAAACTAAATATTAATTAGAGAGGGCTGAATCTTCAGCTAATTGCATCTGCTTAGTTCCCCTGCTGCCAGGTCCACTTTGTACGTGTGTATCCTATTTGCTTTAAGAGGCATTTGTTGGTGTGAGCCAAAAGCTGGTACTTGTACGACTGAACGTGTTGAAAGCTATATTTTAGATTGAGTAAGTCTGTCTTCCCTCCAAATTTTAGGTAACCTACCTTTGGGTTTAACAGTGCACAAAACATCCATCTAAAATTCAGTAATCAGAACTACTTAAAATAATTACAAAGCAGGCGTTGCATAAGACTGTCGAAATGGAGTTCAGCAAAACTATTAAAATTTTTCTTACAGCTTTTATTTTTATTTTGTTTTTTAACTGCCCTGTACTGTACTGTTTTCTGCAGGACTACATTTCTGTTGAGACTCATGATCCTGAAACACTGCAGGGAAATTCCTCTAATTTTAATCTCTGCCGTTAGGCACAGCTGTCCTGGATTACTTGTCAGTGACTGACTAAGACACCTTGAGAGTGATGAAGCTGCTCAGAGTGAGCTGTGGAACTCTGGTGCAAAATCAAGTAGTGTTAAATAGCTAAGCAATAGGCTTATGCTGGCTGGGAGAGAACAGGATAAGGTCTCTAAGTGAAGATCACACCAGCATCTAATACCTTGTAAATGCATCTTTCACTTGCAGTGTTCGCCATTATCACAGATTTGAGGATTTATTTTTCTTGTAGCAGTCCCTCTGCCATTTTTCTCTGAGTTTCCTATCAAAGCATTAGCAATGACTTAATGCATTTCACTAAGTTTATTATGAAACTAATATGCTGTTATGCTCATAGTTGCAGCTGGTTTTCTTTTTAATCTCATAACTATGCAAAAGGGGTAGCAATGATAAAAATGTTGTCACGTATTTACTGCCAGGGCAATACCAGTCAGGTTATCACAAGCAAGACTTCCAGGATGTAAGATGAGATAAACCTGCAGAATAATTGATACAACAATCAGAAGAGCTCAGATCAATAAAATCCAGGTGAAGAAAGATGTTTTCCTAACTGCTGCAAGCCTGATTCTCCCCGGTCTAGCATTTTTCATGTGTGTGAAATGGCAGTAAAGTGAATGGAGAATTGTGATCTGGCAGGATTGTACTCTTGGCTCAGGCTCAGATGTGAATGGCATAAACAATGCCATCAGATAAAAGCTGACAAATACTTACTTCAGGTAAGTATAGAGAGTAAATAAGTAATTGTAGAATGGCTTGTTTATATCTTGAAAATAGGCATATTTACTGAGGGGTGTTCTGTATTTGCTGCAGCATTTTATGTTATGTCAACATCAGCATTCCAGCGAGATGAAGATTCTTAGCACTGCAAATGCTGTGCAGGTATTCCAGCATCTGCATCCTGGTACCTGGTATCCAATGCAGTGCTGTCTGATCATTTAAAAATACATTTACTGACCCAGTAATAGCTTTTTTTTTTTTGAACCATGAGGCTACTCACTTTAGCCTCTAAGCTAGAAAGAGTTAACTGCTGACTTTATGAGGCATTGGCACCTTTGCTGTTTGCATTTACTGTGCATTTTTATGATCCTGTACGATGCTGTTTCCTTGTGCACGGAAGCCACTAGGAAACAAGAATGCACAACAACTTGAAGAATTTAGCCTGTAATTTTAATGCTCCCCAATGAGACATATCTACAGTAACCTGAAAGAATGATAGAACATGGAACAAGTGTCATGTGAGCTCCAAATAAATATTCCATCTCTTCTGCAGCAGCTTTATTGGAAGAGATCTGACCGGATGGTGTTGTGTCAGCAGAGCTACTAACCTCAGACACCAGAGATTTCAGTGCTGGGGGAGGGAACCCTGCACAAATGGACATCATTCAGTATCCTCGAGCACTTTGACAAGTGTTTCATTTTGGACTGTCCCTGCTCATGGCAGAATACAGGGCTGCTGCTAAAATTGTTGTTACAGAGCTCCTGTGCAGGTTACCTGCAGTGTCTGTTCAGATGGGCTTGTTTATTTTCATGGCTTGCAAAACGAACAATGTTTCTAGGAAGCAAAAGCTGTACTCTGGGTTTTAGTGGAAAAACCAGGAGCCTCAGAGGTATCACAAATGGAAGTTGTGGGGTTTTTTGTTTGGTTTTTTTAGATATTCCCTCTTCAGGAATATGGGATTTCTTTCTAGAACTTTTGTCTTTCCCTGCCAACAAGGAGCTGCTGTGGAGGAGCAGTGTTCTGGTAGGACCACAGCAGTGTCAGAGGCCACACAAAGAGCCCACGTCTCTTTATATGGTCCTTGAGTGGGAGAATTGCAGGAAGAGGTACAATAGTTTAACTGAAATCAGAAGGATGTTGAGAGACTTTTGCTATTTTCATGTGTCATGAGGTAGCACATAGGAAGAATCCATTTCCTTGGCAACAATCCTTGAGCCATAAGGTTGAACCTGTTTACTCAGGCAGAGAGCCATTCTGCCAGATGGGCATTAATACACCAATTGTAGAGAGCTCGTGTTGTATGTGCATCAGGTGTGAGTGTCCCAGATAGGATTCCCAGGAAGGATTGTCCATATGGCTGTTCATTCTAATTTTATATTCCTTTGTACCATCACTAATCCAGGTATGGGTCTGATTATATTTCAAAAATAGGGAACAGCTTTTTTCTCCTTTTGTAAGTGCCTTTGCCCACTTGCATAACACAGATTGGAGTGATGGTTTAGGAGAAGTTTTTAGAAGACAAACTTTTCTCCCTGGCCTTACCAGACCTCTTCTTTCTGCATTCAGAGAAATGAGAGCTTTATAAATCTTTTCCCTTTTTAAGTAAAGTCCCTGTAGGCTTCATCCAAGGAAATCTTTGGCACCAAAGCTGGATTTCACATGCACGGCAGAGTGGAAATCTGTGTTCAGTCACTTTCTGCATTACTTTGCAGGATGTTTTGCCCGGACTGCTATAAAACATTGAGGTTTCAGGGTTCAGGAAAGAGCACAGCACTGGAGATTGTCACCCTAACTGCCCCCTCACAACCCCACCTGCCTTGCCTCTTGGTTTCCTCAGAGGACTCAGTTCTCTGTACATCAGCAGTGCTGCCAGCATTGCTCTTCCTCTACCTTAGATATAGCTAGGGCACAACATCATAGTTTGGTATTGTATTTTCTGTGTTTCATTTTCATATGAATTGAAGAGATAAGGATCTGATATCTGTGGGATGTGTGGAGTGATGACAGGTCATGCTCTTCTCTGACAGCTGAAGCAACTGCACTGCCATCCAATTATTTAGCACAGAGCTTTGATAATCTAGTTTTCTTGCTCATTTCATACAGCCTGTTCCATACTAATGCAGCAGATATGAAAAAATATCATAAAAATATTTTTTCCTGCTATTCCTTTTGGAATTAGCTCTTGTAAGTATTTGGGGTAACCCACTGAAGCAGAACTGCAGAGCCAGCATGTTTCAATTTTGGTTTAATATAAACTCCAAATAGTGGATTATACTTCTCTTCTGGACCTGGCATGTATCATTGAGATTGCCCCAGAGTGGCAAAAAGCAATATATTTTTCAATTGCATACATTTTGATGAATGCTGACATTAGGCAGCTGCATTTGAAAATACCCATCCTACCCAAAGTTTTAGCTTGCTTTTATCTATATATATAGATATATAATTTTTTCAGCCACTTCTAAAATGCATCTGCCTCTGCCTGGCTGAACCAATTCTGTGGGTATGACTACAAGATGCACTTTAATGCAGTGTAATTTCCTGGGAAATTTTAAGTAGAAGAATTATGGCTCTACTTTGCTGGGAGTCCTTTGTATCCTCTCCTACAGCCATTCTGAAATCCTTAAGAACTTCTGCTGAGGACATGAAAGCAAGTATTGAGATACAAAAAATTACAGTTCAGACTGGACAGGAACAATGCTCATGTATTTGGATTGTGAGTTGGGATTTGCCATTTTCCAAATGTTTGTACAGTGCAGTCTAGCACAACCAAGCCATGCACAGTTGGAGTTCTTCAGGCAATGCTATAAAAACTAAAATATGAGGACAATTTCATCTGCAGACTGTAAAGGGTGCACAGTAGAACAGTCCTTTCAGTGTAACACATCACTACTCAGTTAATGGAACAGCATCAGTCCTGCAAGGAGAAATCTGCATCTACATGTACCTCATCTCACTGGCATGGCTGGATTTTGGTAAAGGCAGCATATTGGTTCTTGTGTCAGTACATTTAATTAACTTCAGCTTTACTTTTGTTTCTGCAATGTGCAGTCAGTTAAATCATAAATACTCTTCTGTAACTTGATAGAACAGTATGTAATGGTCCTTATCTTGTATCCCTTTTAGCCGAAATTTCACATCCTTTTCATAATTTTTAATGACAGCAACAATTTTTATTATACTGCTGGAATTTTTCCCAGGGTAGTTGTATTTTTCATAAATAATATGTGATTTAGAAGTGAAACTGCAGCAAAAAGCTGCTAAATCCAGCATCTTCTGTAGCTGCATAATTATGTAAAAAAAAAATCTTGGCCTAGTGAAAGAAATTGAAAGTGTTTTTGAAAGAAGACAACTCCAAAATCTAAGTGAAATGATGCACAAGGTAACTGAGCTTTCTGCAGCTCAGGGAGAGTTGCTCTAAATAGGAACATACCAAGCAAAGTACAGAAGGCATAACATGTTTGTGTATCAGCTCTTCTTTCTTGTGGAGATCAGCTGAAAGTTTCTCTTGCTGCGTGTCTGTGTGCTATTTGAAAATATTTCCAATTAATAGAGACTTTACATTTTGACCACAAAATTTGCTTGAATTCCAATTTCAGGACAAAGAGGTCATGACAACAAGCAGCAAGCTTGACCAGTCAAGACCTTTCTGCTCTTGGCTTTTCAGGGCTTTAGAGAAATCATTTAGCCAACAAGTCTCATGAGGGGCAAACCTCATCCAAAGATTGGGCATTTTGTTGCTACAACCTTCAAGATATTGACTAAAGAAACGTATTCTTGTGTTCCTGTCGGTGATGTTGGAGACAGGAATGTGACAAGAGCACACCGAGATCATGCAGCAACAGCCAGATTTTATTGTTGTGTGCCCTCCTTATATAGGGGCTTCAAATTTCCTGCACTTACACACGATTGGATAAAGGTTTTCACTCTGCCAAGCTCGCTGGCCAATGTGTCTGGGTGCATTCCTGGTTCAAAAGGATGAGGTCCTCTGTTTGAGTTTGAATCTGACCTATCAGTAACTTACCTGGGGATTTGTTAACTTCTGTCTTCTAACCAGTGAGGCTGATTGAGCTGGTGTCTGTTAAAGCCAAATTATCTGTGCAGTTATAGACCAGCTGTAGCTGTCACATGTTCCTGCACTGTGCTCCTGATGCTGTTGTACACCACAACGACACAGACTCCGAGCTTCAGAAGGCTGAAATTGAAATCCTTTATTTTTGGGATGTGTTTCCCTTATGTACTACTTTACACAGACCAATCTGATTGGTGAAACAAAGGCAAACCTCTTCACTCACATTGGTCAGACCAGAGGGACATCAAGAAGAAGTCCCTCCTAGGGAAAGGAATGAATAACAAAGTTATAACTACAAAAACATGTCTCTTGCTTACAGAAAATTCCCTGGGAAAAGAATTTCAAGAAACCAAAACATCTCAGGCACGAAACCAGGGCTCCATGCTGCCAGCTGCCCTCACACTGTGAAAGAGCTGCATGTCAGAGACACCAGTCTCTGTTCTTGCCAGGCTGCCCAGGTGGCTGAGGGGGGGAACAGGCTTGGGTGCTCCATTGCAGACAGAGAAGATGGAAAAACCAAATTCCTGCCTCAGCACTGGAGCCTGAGCCAGTGTTGGGGAAGCTGTGGGCTGTGCCTTTCTGGCCTGGTTTTGGAACTCAGAGCTTGTGGGATGAGGTGAAGCAGTGACAGACACAGATATTATTGGCTGTGGTTCACTCTGCTGCTTCTGCCCATGCAATGTGAGAGATTATTGGGAAACTCAGGAAAGGAAGGGGAGAAACTGCTTTTCAGTCAGACAGCTTGGACTCAGGTATTGACTACTGAGCACTCTTTTTTTCTCTGTGCTTTTATTCCATATTCACTTCATAGGTGGCACAGAAGCCACTGGTAGTCTTATAGATCCTCATTTTCTACCTGAATTTTTAAGTTTAGTGATCAAGTCTTCCAAAGCAGAGTATATTTTACTGTGTGATGAACAGGGACAAGGTTCTCTGAGAAACATATGCGTAGCATGATTCTATAAATTGAATAGAGATCACTTGAGTGACTCTTATGTAGAGGATACTACCCTGTTTAAAGTTCCTAAAGTTTAGCTAATTAAGTCCTATGTTTTCCCCTAATTTTACAGTTTCTCTGATTATTTCTTTCTAGCTCAACAGAATTCACCAAAAATCCATGAAGGCTGGTGGGCTTATAAGGAGGTGGTCCAGGGAAGCTTTGTTCCTGGTAAGTGTAATTTTAAAATTTTAGCCTTTCTTAAATATTTTTTTTTCCACTGGAATTAATATGGTTGGATTTGGGGGAAGATGTTTTGGGTTGATTTGTTTTCATTGCAAAGATTTTTAGTTGACAAGTACTCAACATCACATTGTAGTGAAGCACAGAAAGGTTTCTGTTAATCCATCATCCACAGACCATGGCTGCTTTTCAGGGAAGAAATCACTTTGATGACATTTCTGGTTTCTCTCAGTAAAACCAACATGATGCTGCTTTGTGAGTGTGTGTGTGTTCTGTGTGTAGAAAAGGGAAAGGGACTGAAAAGTATTACTGTTAATTGGATGAAATAATTTATCTGTTGGAACACTTCTAGGTAATTGCATTTCTGCAATTTTAGATTAGATTTTAGAGTAGATTAGGACAGGAACTCACTGCATGCAATTTTCACTGATTTTTGTTTAGTAAACAAACTATGAGTTAAAAAATGAGATAACTGGGCTCCATTGAGATTTATTAAATGATAAATAATCAAGAGGCAGCTATAAGGATTCTGTGCAGTATCTTTTCAGTGTGATTGAGAATATACATTAATTTACGTATATTAGCTATATCTTATAAGGTAAAGTAGTGCTTCAAGTTTTATCATTAATGCAACAAGAAAACTGCTATGTGATTTGTATTTCTTCATAACAGTAGAAAATATTGCTTGGCTGTTGTATGCCCTGTTCCTGAGGATTTGTAGATTTGACCTATCATCAGCTCCTTTCTCTGTTGTGAGAACTGTTACAACCTGACAGTCATCTGAAATCCCCAAAATGCTGATTGTCTTGTTAAGAATTCTAGTGCAAATGAGATGAAATATTTCAGCCCACACATTTCTGGCACTGAAATGGTTGTGAAAATCTACAGGCCTGGAGCTTAATTACATATTGATGTAGAATAAAGTAGCTTTTCAGATTTACTTGAGATTGGTTTGGGCTGTCAGAAACACTCCAGTGTATTGTTGTGCATGCTTAGTTCCTCAAAGTGACAGCAGGGCAAGAAACCTGGAGAATATAATCAGCTGCTTTCAAGATATTTCAGCCTTCCTGCACAACTCAGGTAGATGCCCAGCAGAAAAATGAATGAAAAAATATTTGCTTAACAGGCCTAAATTTAGAGTTACTGAGAAAAATAATACAATTGTCAGGATATAAAGAAACCTGTGATCAGTTCATGCTTGTGGTGTTCTAGCCTTAATACTGTGAGAAATTTAGGCTTAGGAGCATCCTTGAAAGATGAATGAGGAAACAGTGATGACTCAAAAACTTCTGGGAAGGAAGGCCTTTTAGAGTGGTGTGGAGGGACACCTTTCTAAGGGAAACCTGAATTACCAATACGTGTTGAATGTTGGACTAACTCAGCAGACATCCTCAAGAGCTGGTCCAGAAAGTCAGTAATGAACAGCTCAGTGAAGCAGCCAAGAAGAAAGCAATGGGAATTTGGGGGTATCTTTCTTTCAAATTCAGCTTTGCAACCTGTCATCCTCAGCAGAAGAGAGAAATCCCATGAGGCTTTACAGAACAAACAGCTAATTTTTTTTTTTCCAGCAGCACCCAGCCTTTGAAAACCATATTTAAAGCATTTCAAGGCTGCATTTGTGGCTGTGCTCTCGGACTAACACATCACAAAGGATCTGTTGGTGTGTATTAAGTTTATCCACGCTGGTGGCAGTCAAGTATCAGATCTCACATGAGATGCTAATTAGCACCTGAGAGGTGAGAGCTGCCAGGCAAGCTGAGGAGCTAGTGCTGGAGTTGCTGACTGATGTGCACTGAAGCAAACAGCTCCAGCCATCTGCCAGGATGCTTTCTTCCCACAGCTGTTTGTCCTGACCCAGGACTGGAAGTGAACACCCCCAAAGATATCAGAAAGGAGTGTTTGTCCAAGAGCCTGTCACTGTAGTTCAGAACTGGCATCTCAGCTAATATGATTGACATCAATCCAGCTCTGTAGCTGCTTGGGGGAGCAGCCACAGATGCAGAGATGATTAATTAGGGGCAATATAATTGTAAAACACTCCAGGAGTAGTTCCTGGAGATTGTCTGTCACAGCTTTAGCTGGGTGAATACTTTCCCCCTACTTCAAAGCAAAGTCACTGTCTCTCTTTGAACTCTCACTTCTTTCATGGAGAGCTGTGTAAGAATGCAGTTAGGAGTGCATCAGAGTAAGCCTGGGTTAGAATGTGCCATTCATAAGTTTTTCTGCTTAATCTGTTTTGGTAGCATTTAAGTCAAGTCCTACAAACGTGCTGGATCCTGTGCAGATTTGCCATTGAGCAGGTCATAAAATACTTCACTACGTTCCCCAAATCCCAGGCTCCCCATATTCTGGGATAGATTTTAGAAAAAAAATATTTTAAATCCCTTTCTAATGTTCATCTGGACACAGTTTTTTTTGCTGCTACAAGCTACCAGGCTGCAGCCAGTGCTGTGTGTCTCACAGGAGGGAAGGATTTAGGCAGAGATGAGGTACAAGACCTCTCACAGTGTCTTTCCCAAATTCACTTCTTGCAGTGCTCCAAGAGAAGGCAGCATTGGGAGCTGGCAGATCCTTTCAGCACAGGAACTGTGGCTCAGGTCTGTCTTGGTGCCCAGCCTTGAAAGAGAGATGCAGAGTTCTCAAGTGCAGGAGGAAAAGTTCATTAAGGCTGGATTTGAGTATCTGCTACTGGTGCAGAAACCACTCTCCATCTCTCACCTCTTCTACAAGCAAAGAATTGCTCTTATGATTTAAATCATGTAGGCAAACAAAGTAGAAAGTAAGTAAAGCTTTAAAATTTTAATTGAATGCAAATTAGGTTCCCAGTTAAACTTCAGGGAATGTTCAAGGATGAAGAAGGAATACTTTCCTTTATGCACGGTGATTTGCATAATAATCAAATAATTTATATTATTACAAATGCTTACTACATCGAAATTTTCTATTGTGAAATATCAAAGTAGTTCTTGATGGGTTAAAACCCCTTTAAATAGCCATCTTCATGTCTTTTCTTTGGCTGTGACTGTGAATATGTTGTGTCACTGAAGTGGTGCAAGCAATTTCCAGGTGGCCAAGACAATCACATTCCAAATTCATTGGTGCCATTGTTGTTACTTCAAATAGATGTGTATAACCTTTGACAATCTTTGTGATTGTATTGATTCTTTTCATCCTGGTCCTGTTTTTTCATGGCATTATGAAAGTGGGCTTTGGTAAGCATAAAATAGAAGGGTGGTTAAATCTAATTTGTGATCATAGGATGCACTTGCCAAACCTCCATCCTGTTGTGGGAACTCTGGACCGTGTGACAGTACAAGCACATAAGTGTTTTGTTCCCTGGGAAGACACTGTATTTGTACTGAATTATACCAAATGTTGTCATTATTTATTTAATATAATTTAGTATTATGATAATATTTTTATTTAATGTTATTCATTTAATACAAACATTCTTATTTGTACTGAATTATACCAAATCTAAACTTACTTTACAAGCTGCTAGTGCCAACCTCAGCTAACGGGAGGAAATTCATCAAATAATGAGTGAGCATTGCTGAGGGAGCAGATGACTTCTCCTTCCTTGTAATAAAAGTTGTAAATGAACTCCAATTTCAGATGAAGATCTCCATCCACTAGGTTTCATTATTGGCCACAGATCACTAGTCAAAGCACACCTTTTTGCCTGAGGTTCAGACATGAGAAATCCCCTGTTCATGGTACCTTCACAACTTGTTCTACTCTAAAAGGGAAAAGACTGCTGGAGTTCTGTGATGCTGTTCCTGCCTTTTGCAAAGATCCTCTTGGTGGGATTATGCCCTAACCTTGACCAGCTGGCAGCACTGCACTGGCTCAAAACATGGCCAGTGGTTGTGAAACACTGAGGAACTGCCTCCAAGGAGGAAATGCATGAATTTCATAATGATTTACAAGGGAAAACAAGTCTGAAACAATTGTCAAGCTTGATCACGAGTGCCAGGACTTCATTTTAAACTTCCTGCTATCCCCATGTGCTTTTGTTATGGCCCACAGAGGCAGTTCTAGTGTCTCTAATTTCTCCTGTCTGGGCTTCAAGATTTCTTTTATTACAGCTTTGAGCTTTTTTTTTTTAAGGTTAGAAATGTCTATTTATCTACACGTTCAAAAGCAACCTTTGGCAGGCAGGTCCCTGTAAGAACCATGAACTGTTTGTCCCTGGCTTGAAACTGAGGGATGCAAAATTTCAAACCCACACACTTGTTAAACTTTCAGCTCTCAGTTTGTGCCACCCTACCCTCACAGAGGGGTCTGTGCCATACACTGAGATGGTGATCACTTAGTGTGGCTGCCTGAACAGCAAAACCCAAACCTGCTGATTACTACTCCTGCACCGCTTGCTTTTCCAACTATAACATCTCTCCTGGTCTTATTTTGGAACTTCAGGAGGCTGCAGCATCACTCACCATCTGCTGCATTTTGCTTCTCAGTGAAAACAGTGGTGCAGTCTGAGCTACAGCAGTGTTTTAAACAGTCTGCATATACCCTTCAAAATCAGGCAGTCTGCTGCTGCCTCTGAGGAATTAACCAGCCATATATAATTATTTATTGTAACAATAATAGCGGTTTTTCTTTCAGAAAGCAGTATTTCAGAACAGTTAGTTTCTTCTGGGTGATAGAGCACAGATTCTGGAAATCATTCATTTACTGGTTTGAACTTAGATTAGAACTTAGAACTGGTTTGAACTATATGTAATAGTTCACCTTTGATTGTCAGTTAAACATAGCTTGAAGGAAGTATATTTCATACCAGATATTTTCCTGGTTTCTCACGTCCTTTGTTGATTCTGCAAAAATTGACTCTTTACAAATCATGTAGCTAGAAAGGAGACTAGATTATTTTTTTTTCCAAATTTATATGTGGTAGTTAAATATAATACAACATGGAGTTTTTCTCTGTTATAACACCTGGTGGCACCATGATTTGGTTCCCACAGCCCCCTTTCTCACTTAACCAGGGAGCTCAGGACTGGGGATCACCATTTACAGGTGCTTTTGTTACCACTGTGAAATGCAGAAAGTTGCTTTCTTCAGGTCCTTTCCTCTCCTCTGAACACCCATCTATGCAGTCCTTTTTAAAAGGGCTTTTTCAATAAATTTACTGTTTTACATACAGCCTATAACTGCAGCCATTTTTTAAGCAGATCTCTAAATGCTGTTTTTCCCTCTAATTCAGTCTTTCCATGAAAGAAAAAAAAAAAGATTTAGGGGGTCAGCAATGTGAACTAACTGCAGTAAAGTGCTCTGCAGACCTAACATTTTAAACCTTGAAAACCTGTGACTGAAGCACAGTTCTTTGCTAACGTGGTCTCAGATCCCTTTTCTTTTAACAGCCTAATTATTTTTCTTAGCTGTGGCTTCTCCTCCTCAGTTACAATTGGTATCCATGAAAAATAAATGGCACATAGCAGATGCATCCTGGCCTTTGGTTTGTTATCCTGACATGACCGAATGATTCAAGTTGTCTTCCTGCCTGTTCCTAGTCCCACCAGGCACTGCAAAGGTCAAGCCTTGCCTTGTTGTAACCAACACATGAAGTGGCAGGTTGGACCTTGCTGTGCCACCAGCTGTCCAGGGCCTGTCCTGCTGCACCCGCAGGTTCCCCTGCCAGGACATGAGTGCTGTCCCTCTTCTGCTTCAGGAATGTGCAAATAAGGAAAATCTTGAAGGCAGTGACTTGCAGATCTTTGTCAATTCTTGTCCTTCACACCTTGCTGCTGGATTAGATGGCATTTTTGGTGTAGGAATACTCCAGATACTTTCTGATGAAGTTGAAAATCCTCTGTCCCGCTATCCTGAAGCGGATACTGTTTACCTTGCAGTGACACTCAATATGAGTTATTAGCACAAAGAACAATTAAGCACCAGGAATTTTTGGTACAACTGTAGCTACCAAAACCTGCATAGATGATGGCTTCTAGCTGGGGAGAGGTTTAATGCCATTTGGGCAGTCACATACTCAGAGAGCAGTATCCAGAACATCTGCTGTCCTCCTACACACTGTGTGTTTACAATCACTACAGGACCTTGAAGACCTGTACTGTTGGGAAAATAACTTCCCTTTCTGCAAATGTAATACAATTTTTTTTTTATATATATTATCCAAGTCTGCTTTAAATCAGTTAAAAGTGAAAAGCCAGCAAGGCACCTCTGTGACCTTACAAGGTGTTCACCACTGCATGATGAGCACATCCTCTTAAGCTTTTGCTTAAGAAATGGAGGATCATCCCTGTGCACTACCTTAGCTAGACCATCAAAAATTGGGGTTTGGGATAAAAAGGGTAGGACTAGTGTTAGGAATCTTTCTTTTCTTAGGTTCTTCACTTCTTCACTGTGACCTAAAAGCAAGGGAAGGAATTCCAAGGATAAATACTGGTGTATATAGGAAAGGGTTTAGGGGGCTCTAACTGGATGATTTTTAAGGTAATTTCTAACCCAAAACATTCTGTGATATTCTTGACAAGCTGAGTATAAAAGCAGTTGGAACAGTGGTCTGTAACTAAGTCATTAATAACTGAAAACTTGTAACTACTTACTTGGAAGGATTATTCAGGAAAGTTCCAGGGGCCACAAGCAAGGCTCCTGTACAATGCTGGATGTATGTATTGATATATTCAAAACATTTTATCTTACCTTACACCTTGACAGGCTAATCTTCACAGGGTATCTAAGGAGTTCTTTACACCCTTTGGCACTGGACTTCTTAGTGGAATCCGTGACTTAGAGGAGTAGAATTGAAGCACAAAAAAATCTGACAGAAGAATTAGTTGCTGCTCAGAGACTCAAAGACCTTTTTAAGCTAATAATCCAAGCTGAAAGTGAGTAATGACATCTGCCACCATTCCTTATGTAAGGACGGGACTTGGAGCTCTTGCTATTAATTACAGTGTAGTAGTAGTTTTCTTGTGGGCATGCATGTGTTTTTGTACAAAACAGTAGCAATCATCATTTCCTACATAAAAAAACCTCTTTACAGATTTTCATGATATAGTGTAAAATAAGTTTGTGTCCTTTGGAGGAAGAAGTCACTGAGAATAATAAGCAATAGTATTTTTCTGTGCTAATAATGTTCTTCTCCAGTGGAATGTAATTGGACTTAATCAGAGAAGGGTTACAGTTCTCTAGCTTATGTTTTCTTAGGTACTTCTGCCATGAATCTGTGTGGGATGAGATAGAACAGGGATTGCAATATAACTTGGAAATGGGGATAATGAGTGGCACTAAGACGTTGCCTTACTGCTACTCCTGTTATTATCCCACTTACAAAAATTACTGTTGTAAGATACCTTGACAAAGAATTACATTTTAAGAGTCCTACAATTACAGTTGTGATTGTCAGGTAGGAATTCACCTCCTCTTTCACTGAGACTGTTCACATCAGGATATTACAGTGACTTCAGGAAGATGATTCTGATTACACTGGTGATAGACCCAGCACCAGTGAGGATGTTATATAAACACAGTATGCAGCTTTTTATTTGTACATCTCATTAGTGCAATTTAGTGTAGAATTTGCCACGTCATACAGAGGAAAATATGGTCACTACAGCTACACCCTCATCTGTGGTTAAAATAAACTTCTGTGAAATAAGATCACACCACTTCTCTGTGCATGGTTACACAGGGTAACTGTGCCTGTTGTTGTCATTGAAAGCTTCACTGGTACTAACAAAAAACCTCTCTGTCAAATCTTGTCCCCTGCTTAATTAAGAAATCAAAAAGAAAAGGAAATGAGACTGTTACCTAAAAGGTATATACATCCTATGGTAAGCAAGCACTTTCCTAGTAGACAGCTATGATTTAACTTGTAAATAGAGATTCAGGGGCTCAATTTAACCATAGCATTTCTTCAGTAACCTGCTAAGCTGACTTTATCTCTGAAAGACCATGCGTGAGTATGTGTAGTATTCCTCAGACTCCTCAAAGAGAGGATTGATGGTCTGACTTGATAGTCTGAAACTGCTCATTTGTACTTAGTGGAAATTTCCTCCTGTCGTAACACCTCTCTGAAAAGGTCACTTGTGAATTCACTGAACCATGAATACATTGAACATACTCAGGAGCAAATCCGTGGTCACCATTTACATCTGCCTTCCTAGGAGGACGTGGAATTATTATTTGGATAAGTTTTACTGCTGTTACTTACACAGATCAAAATACAGATATCCTATACCATCACCCCTTTGTGGCATTTCTGGGTATATGCTGTTTATGGTCAGTGAAAGATTTATCCTCTCAGAACTCACCATAAAAATGCAGTCACCTACTTAATGCATTTCCGGGTACCTGCTGCCCCTGTGAGCTGTAAATTGCATTATTATGGTAAATGACTCTGCCCAAAAAAGGAACCTTCCTGAATCTTACTGAGTTTTTTTTCTAGCACTGAAAATATTACTTAAAATTGTCACCTTTTACCTTTCTGAATAGAGACTGATTTTATATTAGGGCACTTTTTCATTTTAAATTTATAAAACATATAAAAAAAAAAAATGCATTAGTGTTTCCAGACCAAGCAGTCACCAACTTTATAGTCAGGACATAAACCCTGAAAATAACAGCATAACATCATAATGGGAAATCTGACAGGTCATTAACTACAGCAGTGCAAATGGCATTGCTGTAATTCACAAGTGCTTGTAGACAACAGCCCAGCCAGCAGCCTTTCAGAGCCTGCATGACAGAGAAGAATACTCAGGGATGGAGCACAAAATAACCAGGTCACACTGGAAGTTGTTCACTTGACACCAGGGCACATAGCTGACACGTGTTCCACCCCAGCACAGAGGTGGTTCTTTAGGACCCTTTCATGACCTCCTTTAATTTATTCTTCCTGTGTCTTTAATATATGTGAGTTTGTCATGAGGGTTTTGGTGAAGAATGAAGGTCTGTATTCAGAGAGGTCATTTTACAAATATTAAATGAAATGCAGGTATGGAAAAATGGATAAGCTGTTTTCAAGACAGCAGTTGGAGGCTGGGAGAGAATCATCAGCCAGTTCAGATACAACACGCTGGTCTGCCTGGTATCCCTTTGCTGTTGATTAAAGAAGAAAAAAAATATTCCT
Source organism: Trochalopteron elliotii (assembly GCA_024734555.1). Classification (NCBI taxonomy): domain Eukaryota; kingdom Metazoa; phylum Chordata; class Aves; order Passeriformes; family Leiothrichidae; genus Trochalopteron; species Trochalopteron elliotii. Next base: position 1,897,178 of record JANPWX010000239.1, read on the forward strand.
GCAGATGCTTTGAATCAACCCTTTGTGCTTTGGCTGGCTGACATGGAGCAGGGCAGCTGCCCCAGCAGAGAAGCAGCAGGATGGGCACTGAGGGCCTGGCACCTCTTGCATGGGCATCACCAGAGCTGCCACTGCAGAGCCTCGGATTAACAGAGCTGAGGAGTGTTACAAATTATTATCTGCAGTGACATTTTGGCACTATCTCATACCATGATTTCAGAGGCAAGGCTGGAAGGGGGGTGGATATGTCCAAGCCAAGGAACAGCCCCATTCCACGGCCACTTGCAGTAAAACAATGACATTTCAATCCAGATGAAGAGATGGGATTTTTCCTCCTTGCTTATAAAGCTGGTCAAGTTTAGTCGAGTCTCTGAAATCCAGGCATTATGGGGTTCCTACACCAGAATAATTAGGGTACAAGTCTGGCTGAAGTAGTTGCCACAAAAGCAAGAGCTGCTGCCAGTTTGGAATATCCTAGCTTATGACTTTTGGTTGAAAATAGGCCACACTGGAAACAGTGGGATCTGCTTGCTGAAACAAATGCCACATCCCTTGAATAAAGGCCATCAGAAGCTGATTCTTTTAAAAAAAAATTAAAAATCAATATTTACAAGATTGTATTCCCTTTACAATGGTTTTATTTAAAACCATCTCTTTCAAAGTTCTTTAAGTGCAGCAAAATTACTGTCCACAGCTGTGCAGTGTAGCCTCCATCTCTTTTGTCCTAAAGTGTTCATACTGCAATTCCATTAATGTGCTTTTTGAGGAAATAACATTTTAAGACTGTATCCTTGGCTTCTTGTGGAGGAGAGGGGCTGAGTGGGAGGATTAAGCCTGTGCACTGGGATCATGCTGGTGTTAGCACAGCACTAACAGGTACAGGATGAGCAGAATGCTCAGCTCTGAGAGGAGCTGCTCCTCCAAATCTCAGTCAGGTGCAGCTAAAGCCATATCAGGATGCAGCTAGGAGTGATAGCTAATTCCCAGCTTTAGTCCCAATTTAGAACTGCAGGATTTGGCTGTTCTATATGACTCAGAATACATCATATGACATAGGAGAGAACATCTCAGATTATGAAGTCAACTCTTACGTATTTCCAAACTGGGCTATGTAGGTCATGGCTACAGAATTCCCTTTCACAAGTGCATGTCAGGGCATTTCCCAGAAGTGAGTTCAGATTCCATTTTGCTTTTCCTATCCTGCAGTTAGACATCTTCAAATGGCTTTTCTTCCCTCAGATTAGGCTTTCCTAAAATAAAGAATAAATGACTGAAGTCTAATGGGCTATGGCTAAAACACTTACATTGCACGGCCTTGGCAGGCTCTATTATCCATACACTGACATCTTCAGAATTACTTGGTATTTTAATGTGCATTTAAAATTGGTTAACAGGAGAATAAATTAGAGCAATAGCGAAACTAGTCTCTCAAGGTTTTATTGCCCATTGTAATTTGAAGTTTATGGGCTCGCTGCTTTGTGTCAGTTTAGTTTTAGAGAGTGCAGTAGTTAGAAAGTGGTGCCTCACCCAGAGCCTGGTGAAACCAATGGAAGTCCTTCCATTTAACTGCCTTGGGGCAATGCTCACATCATTCTTGCTGCCAAAGACTTGGATTTACTTTCCCAGTTAAGAACACTGTCCAGAGAAAATTCATATTTAGATAGAATTTTAAATACTTTTTCCCAACTCATTTTGCGTTATTCTTCATGCAACTCCTATGCCTGGTTTAGAAATGAAAGAGTAACTAGGAGGGGAAAAAAAAGATGAAAATTACGTTTTTGTTGAGCTGTGACATAAGAGTTGTGTGTAGAAGCATCTGCTGCTCTTGACCTTAACAAGCACCTTTTTCTCACAAGAAGGTGCATAGCAAAGATCATCTGCAGCCATAATACCTCTGTGAGAATGCTTATATTAAGCAGCCCAGAACACTGGGCCATGGAGGCTGTGTGGGATGTGTGAGAGTTTCCGAGATAAAAGAGCAAGAAACATCTGCTCTGCCATTTCTTTGCATGATGGGTTAGTCTTCTAGTCACTGGCTGCATAGTTTGATCCTAAACTTATACACTGGAAAAACAAATAAATACTGGTGTGTGCTTAATAAAGTGATTCCGTCGACTCAGAGCAGGGTCTGTGTTTTTCCCAGTCACTACGCTGTGTGTAGAGATGTGACTCAATTCCCACCCCTCTCAGGGAAACCACAGTGGAATTCTGGAAAGGCCAGAGGAAAAGTACTCATTAAAGTGGCAAAAATTTCATTGAGTTAAAAGACTGAAGCCCTTCTCCTGTTCTCAGGTTTGTCTGCCTTACCATTATTTTTCCTTTGTTGCTGATTCTGTAACTACTCTTTTCACAGCCTTCTCTCAATACATTAATAAATTACATTTGAGCAGGCTCAGGTACTTGCTTAAGGAATGAAACAGAACTTCAAGTAATCACTGCAGAAGATGACTCAGAAACTCTCCCAGCTTGTTACATTAAGTCATGGATATTTATGGTTATTGGTATCCATTTCTCATAATAAACACTTTACATTTGCATAGTTTTTGCATTAAAACTCTGCCTAAAATGCCATTAGATTGTAAACATAAAGGCATGAAGGAGCTCCAGAATGTGAATATTATGAAATACAAAAGAAAAAAAAAACCTTTCTTGGTTTCACAGACAACACTTTTTGATGTAGAAAGTGCAGATTGAAAACACAGGGTCTTTTTTTTCTAACAGTTTTCACTTTCAGAAGTGGTTTAGCAGTCCAAGTTCCAGTGGCTTTTTGAGATTGATGGCCACACCTGCAAACTTTATTGAGGTGCTTTAAAATGCAAATGACTGGCCAAGGAAAAGAAGGTAAGTATCTGAAATAAACAGCTTTTCCCAAAAAGTTCTGAGAGTTTGGCATCTAGCTTGCTTAGGCAAAGAAGGTAAGAAGATGCCAGAAGGCACCACCTGTATCGTTTAGTGCCTGAAGACCCTCATAAGTCTGTGAAGTTCTAAAGGACTTAAATAATCTTTAAGTAAGAACTGTAGTGCCTGGAAGAGAATCATCTGTTCTCTTAGGCATTGAAAGTGGAGTAAAAAAACCTGAAGAATCAGTTAATGCCCCACCTCATAAACCCTGCCACAAATGGAAATCCAGAGAAAGTTAAATGACTTTAAAGAACTATGGGCAGCAGACATTGGTTCAAGTGAAAGATGTGCTTGTTCTTACCTGCTTCTGGAAAGATTTCTGGTAAACTGTTTCTAATGTGTTGTTCAGGAAGCTGTTACTGAGATACTGGCATTTAATTTTCAATATCCTACTTGACCTTGTTCTGCCACATGAGTTTGCATTGGTTTTCAAGCATAATGTACATTAAGACACCTTCAGCTACTCAGTACATAATAGTGTTCCTGGGTCATATATTTACATCAAGGATTTTGTGGAGCGTGCTGATCCTAATTGGAGGAGAGGGGATTCTGAGGTGCAGGCTCTTAAATACAAAGCTCTTGGAATAAATGTCAGCTGGCTTGAGTAACAAAATGTTTTCACAAGTGTTTTAAAGATGTGGTTTTGCTTACCAGTCACTCACCTACAGTTTTCCTAAACTGCATTAAACTGCAGTAACATCTGAGAGGAGCAGGGCACTAAATCCTGTACCATGACCTGTTGGCAGACATCACCTCTGTGGGACTGGGAAGAGCAGTGCACTGGGTTCTTCCTTGTATTCCATGCAATTTTATACACCAAAGAGTTGTCAGCAGCTCTGCCTTTTACCATCCCTGGGCAGAGAGAGGCATTGAACATTTCTGTCGTGTTTTTCTGTTCTAAAGGCAAGAGGATTGGCACAAAGACTGCTGTCTTGTGTCAGTAAAGAAATGCTCCACTTTCCCTCCAAATGTACCCACTCTGTGGCTTGACATATCTGCTTTTATAGCCAGAATCTGCAGTCAAAAACAGTGCACTGGGCATTCCAGCCCAGTACATGCTTTTCTGTGATTGTGCCAAAGCTCTTACTGATGTGACTTCTAAAACTGACTTGAACTTCACAGGAGTCCTCCATATTGTAGTGTTGAATATGTAGGAAATTCATATTTTAGGGAAGTGCTTTCCTTTTACAGCAGGAGTTTTTAACACATAGAACCAGATTCAAGTGTCCTTATTCAGAGACTAAATTTGGTATGTGTTTTCATTCCCTAACTTGCATCTTCACTTCGTGACATATTTAAAGAGAAGCCAAGATGATACTGTGCCTTACCTCCATATAGCTGTGGGTAATCATGTCACAGAACAACTTGATTTTCCATTCTCTCCCTGCCATACTTTGCATGAAAGTAACTTAAATATAGAGAGAATTTCATACTATGAATGGACAGAATTGCAGATACATAGAGAATTTCACATTATGGATGGGCATAATCCCAACTATATTTACATCTCCTCACTGGCTGTCTGAGCTAATGCCCATATTTGTTCATTGTCAGAGTCCGAATTCACTAGAAGCTCAACAGAAATGATCAAACTTTAGCCTTTTCATGAGCTCAGTTGGATATTTCATCCCTTAAACCCCACTGCTTCTGCAGAGACATTCAGCCACCAGCAGAGCTCCATAAAACAACTTGGTCCAAAGAACAAGCAGAAATTCCCATATCTTTAGGCATTTCACTAATAAATTACCAAATTCTGCTTCCTATATTTGCAACCAAAACCTCCAAACAGACCCAGACGCTGTGTGGTGCAAACCAAAACATCAATGGTCAGAGAAGATCACAATATTACATTTCACCAGCCTCTAACACCTTAATGTCATTGTTCTCTTCATGCTGATATTTGAGTTTGGGGTTTTGTCAAGTATCTTTTTTGGAATCATCTTCCTTCCTGTATGGCTCACCAATTGAGCTTCATACAGACACATTTATATTTGTATAAATACTCATGCCTATAGAGAGTTTTTACATTTAAGATTCAAATGTTTGATATACAAAACATTTATCTACAGCATGCCTTCTGTAATACCAGGAAACAATATATGTGTGGGAAAAATTAATCTAGTGGTTGAAGAACAGCAAATATAAATTATTTTACAAGAGAGAACTTAATTAGTGGAATTTTATGATGTGTGAAGATGGATAGAGTGCTCCTTGAAGGCTAAGGTCTTTGCATGAAGATGCACAAATAATTTCAGGTTGGATTTTTTTTTATTGCTTTTAAGAACTGAAACAACTATTGGGATGCAAAACTCTTTTTCCCCAGCATTGCCTTTTTGGGAATCCGTTCCCTTATTTTTGCATTTTTAATGGTTTTTAACATTGAACATTTTTTGTGAATATGTCACTGATAGAATTTAGGCTTTTAAAAATCAGTTTTCTAGAAAGAAGCCACAGGAAATCAGGATATAATATCTGATTCTAAATTCTAATATCTAATTCTAAGTATCAGCCATCAAATATTGGGAAAAGCTTATGGTGTTATTTGTAGGTGCAGGAGGTGGATCATTTTGGTTGTTTCCAATGTCTCTGACATTTTTACCCCATTTCTTATTATTTCTAAAGAACTTTTACTCTGTTCTTTTTTTTTGTAATTTCACCACCCCAGGTACTACATTGTACCCAATGCTCAGCTCTAGTTTCTTCATTCACCTTCAGAATAGTCTTACGATTATTTTAAATAGCTTGTGTCATTTGCAAATAATGTAGAATATTTTATCCAAACCAATGTTTTCAGTGATAGCTGAATTGGGGAATTGAGCTTATTTTAAATTTCAAATACAACATCAATCATTGAACCCTCAAACCAGCCTGATTCTACTTTCACCTACAAAAAATACATCCCAGTTTTACACATGAGAAATTTTGTGCACAATTCTAATGCGGAATCTACTGCAGGTAATAAATTTGATAAAAGGTCACAGAAGTTTGGGCATTTCATCCCCCCATTGATGACCTGGTGAATGTGCAGTGTTCTGTGCAGACACAGGGAGCTACTGGGGCCAACCAGCAAAGGAAGAGGATGTTTGGGATAGAGGAACAACATTTCCATATTGTGCAAAGGATGGCAGCAGAAAAGAAGAGTTTCCACTCTGATTTAGCAATGCCACTTAGCATGTGCTCAATCCAGCATCCTTTCCAGTTGCAGTATCTAAAGTTAGGAATGTACTTGGAGGAGGAGCAGCAACCCACAACCAAGCATAAGAATGTCAACAGAAGACTTAGCTCTCACTGCAAGGTCCGTGAGCAATGGTTTTATGCAGAATTGGTTTTTTTGCTTTGACCAAAATAAATGCAAAATTTTATTTAGTAAAAACAGTGAGACCAGAATTCTTCAACAAAATTGGCAGCTGAATCCAAGAACATATGTCCAATTTACTGTGTGGGAAAGGCATTTCTACAGAACTCTAAAAATAGGTTGTTGTGTATGTTTTCTGAAGGTGGGAGTGGCCTTCTGGAGATACTTGAGATTGAGGTATCATCTTCAACAGGAAATTAATCATCTACTGAGTTCACCATGTTCTGTAGGTATTTCTCATTCTAAATTGAGAGTCTGCAGGACTGAGCCTCTTCTCACCATTTTTACCTCAGATTTGCCCCAGTACAAAGGGTGTGGAGAATAATCTTTGTGTGGGGAATTGCTTCTGAATTCTACCACAACCAAAATTATAGTAATAGTTTATTTTATAATAATTTTAGTTATTAGTAATCATTTTAAAAAGTTAAAATTTGATCAGGAAGAATTACAATCCATGTGTTTATAGGTACACATGCACATATTTATGTATAATGTATAAATAAATATTTATACATACATATCATACATATATATTTATGTATAATGTATAAATTATGCATCATTATGCAAGACTGGTATATAGCTCCTCTTCTAATCTCCATTTTTAAGATGATTATAATTAACTGAATAAAATGAAGTAAGATTTCCTTGTTATAAAGCATCCCAACGCATGTCAGTCTTAGAGCAATAACCAACATCCTGTATATTTGAGGTTTTTATTCCTCAGCTCTGCACAGCATTTCCATTCAGAGTGTTAAATGTGATTGTAAACAAACAATAGGGAGCCTCAGGGTTCAGTTATTGCTTCAAGAAAGAAGAGGGTTCTATTTCTCACTACTAGATAAAGTCCTGTTTTACTGAGAGAACAGAAAAGTAACATGAGAAACCATCACCTGTCCTGAAGGAATGGAAGAAATTCAACAATACAGCAAATTATGTCATTCGGGTGTATTTCAGCCATGGTCTCTGGAAAGTGTCATGGGAAGTTTTCATGTGGGCAAGCCAAAAAGATGGGAGAAAAGACAAAAGTCCTGAGTAAACACTTCCAGTTCTGCTGTCAGCAACTCTCCTGAGAGTCACACTGCCATGCCCCCACCAAACTAGCCAGGAGCAGCCCTGGAAGTCTGAGCTTTGGAAGGAAAATCTGCTGCTCATCAGCTCTCATAGTGAAGAAATACCAAGGAATTCTTGTGTGGAATATGTGCTCTGATTCCGTGGGCAGGCTTCCCAGAGATTGTTTGGTGGCACAGAGAAGCCTGGTGGCAGCAGGCCAGCTGGCACCTTCAGCAGCACGCCATGATCTCTGGAACCCCTGAGAAACAAGCAGAGCTTCCTCCACAGATGGCCCCCAGCCTCCTCCTCATCCGCTCCACAGCCTGTCACTCCCAAATCAATATTTTCATGGGCAGTTAAAAATTCCAGCTGGGCCTTCTGTGGTCGTGCAGTCCTCCAGTCTCTGCTTGTAACCATTTTCTTCTGTTTTTACGTGGCTTTAGCCAGTGGTTTCTGGTGTTGAGAGACTTAACCCCCAATGGCCAGGGATTGCATTCTCTAAAGGAAGTTATGGCATCTTCCAGTTTGTCTTCAGGGAACCTTGCTCTCCTCTAGAGATCTACCAAAGCAAAAGAAAGTAACTTTGCAATGGCAACTGGATCAGGTTCTAACTGAAAGAACAAATAACTTTCCAGCTCTAGTTACTGTGTTTGCCCTTGGCCCTTGTTCTGAGTTACTTGAACTCATCCTTCAATATACAGAGAGAATCAGGGGTTTCAGAGAGGGACCTCCTGTTTTCTGTTAATGGGCATCCGTAGTCTTATACGGGATTTTAGTCTGGCACCATCATATTTGAGTAGAAGAAAAGTCAAAACTAATTCTGTCTTGAAATTTATATCATGAACCAGGGTTTCAGGTAACAGTATTTGAGCACTGAAATCTTGTTTTGAAACATCATAAATTAAAAGAATACCAAGGGAAAAGTCATGTGAAAGCAATATTAAAGGTCTTGCTGTACCCTCAGATCCTAAGTAAAGCCATTCTTGCAGTTCAAGTTAAAAAAATACCTAATTCACTTTCATTAAACATTGTTTTAAATCATTTCCTTTACTGCTTCGTGTTACTACATCAACTTCATTGTAATTTTTTTTTCCTGGGGACACAGAAATGTAAGCAAAAACAGAAGTCCCAAAACATCGATACAAAGGTACTTGCTCTGGGCTTTGTGTTGTCCAAAGACATTTTAAAATGATTGTTCCTCAGTTGTCTTTATGAAATAAATGGATTACAAAGTAATGTGGAATAGTGAACGTGCAGCATTTCTGTGTTTTGCTAGGTATTAAAACTTACCATCCTTGATCTCTGCTACTATTTAAATATATTTTCTGTGTTCTGTCACTTGTGCGCTAGAGTGTTTCATTTCATTTCACTGAAAAGCTCTTACATGTGGCCAGGAATAGGACCATCACCAGAAAGCTTATTTTTAAAATATTTCAAGGCTGATCTAAAAGGATTCTGTGTTCAAAACAACAGAATACCTCTTTGTCAGACCTCCAACAGGGTATAATTTTAAAATGTTCATTATCATTTTTAACAGTAGAAGCTTGCGGCCTTGTACACTCCACATATTCCCTATTTTTTAATATAAATGTCAGTACCAAATTTCACTGTGTTTTTCCAACTCTTCACACATCTCAGCAAAGAATGAAAGGGCACTGACCTGGCTTTGTGAGAACGTGGTCCAGCAGCGACCCTCGTATCTGCTTTTGTCAAGGCTTTTGTTGTGCTTGTTACTAAACCACTGCCACTGTCCTGGTAAGCTTTTGTCATGTTTGTCTTCGAACAACTAAATAACTGAGGTCTCTTTCAGCTTTATTGTCTTTGAGATTAATTGTAAACATCTGCCAGCTGGTGAGGACAGTAATTCTTGTAGTTGTTCAGCAGAGTTCCTGAAATGACACTGGTTTATTTATTTTGTAAAGCCCTGCTTTACAATTTCTTTGTAACTTGAGATTATGTGTCTGGATTTTTCCTTTCTCTTCCTTATTAACAGAGGTTTTATGTATAATTTTTTTTAAACGTTGTAAAAGCTGGAAGTAGAAATCATCAACAAAGCCAAATGAAAATTGCCCTTTAATGCTGCATTTCATTCTGGAGATGGCATCAGTCAAATGTCTGTGTCTGTGTAATATGTAGAATCCTATTCTATTGTCAATGAGAAAAATTAATTCAGGTGTTTCACTGAAACCTGTTCTGTAAGGAAATAAAACTTTTACACTTATCACACAGTCATTTCTGAGAAGCAAAAATGCTTCTTTCAAAGGCCAGTACAAGCAGGAATAGATGTGTACATAGATAAGCAACCCGAGCAGATGGTTAGAAAAATGAAAGTGAATGGCTTGAGAAGAGGTCCCTCTGACATTCACTATTAGAGACAACAGTGGCTGTTAATAAAGCAGAGTTAATTCTATAGCAAGGAGTGAAATATTTAATCAGCAGTACTTCATACATAATTCAATTAACTGCCTTCACTCATCAGTATTAACGAGAGCTGGTGCTTGGATTAATGTGCTTGAGTTCATCACAGCACTCCCAGTCTGCTTAAATGCTGCCAAAACTTAATAAAGTGCTGCCAGTCAAATTATAGTATCTGAGCCCTGTGCATCAATGTGCTGACATTACAAATCATCCTCTACTCATAGCATTGTTTGCTAATTCCTTATTTATGCTGATCTCTGCACTAAACAGTTTAATTAGTGCACAGTGGTAGGACACGTTAAATTTCTTACCCCTTCCTTGATGATGTCTTTAGTATCATCCAAGTTACTGAGAAGTAACTATAAATGGTGTATCCATGTGTTTTCAATCCCCCCAGATTTTTAAAATAATTATTTTAATCAGATATGTGGATTGCCGCAGCAGAATTTCTACTGGTGTGAACAAGATAAATGCTAAATTAGTTTCTGTCTTGGTTCTAGGGAACATTTCTATTGAGGTCTGTGTTTTTCTGTGTGTAACAGAGATCTCACCTTCAGTTCCCATGAACAGCCCTGATTGTGCCACTTGCTGTGGCTCGTTATTCCTTGTGCTTTCACTCCCTCCAGGAAGAGAGAAGGGACAGTGAAGGTTTCCAAAGAATTTTCCTTTCTGCCATTGAGGGATTTGATTCTCAAAAGCTGATATGATGATGCTTTGGCATTATATCCCCTCCTGTCCTACCTGTGACCAGCCTCACCCAGGAGGCTTTGGAAGAGCTAAGCCCAACCTTAAGAACTGCTGAAGGGGAAGGGAGGCAGCCTGACACTGCTTATTCCACCTTTAACTCTTCTGAAATAAATCTCTGCTGCTCCGCAAAACACTTGGCTACTTTTCAGCTGGGTGAATTGAGGCCAGACCCTGGCATCCAAAAGGAGATTTGAAAAGTGCTTTGAAATGCAAGTTCTGGAAGCATTACAAGCTGTCATAAGAATCACAGTAAGATAAGTGACATTACAGAGAAAATGCAGAAGAGCAAGCTTTTTAAATTATTTTCTTTTTATCTTACCAGAAGAAGAGAAATGAAGATATGAGTTGCAGGTTTTGGTTACAGCCAAGGGCCTGAGAGTTCAGGAGTCCACAACATGAGTTTGAGGGAAATCTTGCTGGAAAGTAATTTAGAACTGTAAAACATTCAGAAACCTTTTTTGGGGGGACAGAAAGGTGTGTGCAAGTCACACACCTTGTATTCCACCTGAATAGATTGTCCCTTTTACCATGGCTTTTTGATACTATTCCTGTCACCTGGAGTATGTGGAATTCAAGGCTTTCCTTGAATTCATAACTATCCAGTTCTTCAGTCCACAAGGTGAAACCAGTGGAGGCTGAATTGGAAGTGGTGTCATTCTTTTGGGACCTGTAGCCCTGTACTTGGCATCAAGTCTCTTGAGGATAAGTGAGGATTAGAGAATGCAGCACAATACATGAAAGCAAGAGACAGCAGCCAGAATTTCTCAGAACAGAGAAACTGGGTCAGTCAAGAACTACATAAGGAGGAATGCTATTTATGCTATATGTTCAGCAAGTAGTGCCATCTGAGGATTTAGCAATTCATCCAAAAAATATTAGAGGTTAAAGCTGAGTTGGCTATATTTTTAAAACAGAAAACAAATGGAGAAAAAAATGGAGAATCAAACCCTCAACTCTTATTAAAAGTCAGCATAACTCCATTATTTTAACCAGAGCCTCATCAATTCAGAACCTGTACCTTGCAGTTAATATTTGTCCTTTACCACGTTTTGATAGAACTGGTAGCAGCAGCAAATGAAATTCTGAGTTGACACTTAAGTATTTCCTGACCCCATGTCCTAATCAGAACCTGTATAACAATCAGAGATTTCCAGGGGTTCAGCACTGTGCAAATGCCTTGCAGGTGGTAAAAGTTTTTTCTCTTAAAGGTGCATAAAATGAGCTATGCCCACACTGGAGAAACAGTTTGAATCTGCTGATAAAGTTGAAATCCAACTTTATGCTTTTGAGTTCTATTTAAAATAGAAGATATAAAGATCATGTGAAGGGTAAAGTACAGTGTCTACCCAAAATCTGGTTTAGACTAATAGAGAGACACTCAGGCTTTCAGCCTTTTAACAGAAGAAGGAAAACACTGTCTAAATCAATTTCTAAGTTTCAGGTACTTTTGGTGACATTGAAAATAAAAAAAAAAATTGATCCAGAAAATCAGCAGACAACCCATGATGCGAAAGTGCTGGTGCAGTGAGTGTTGCAAAATGGAATCAGTAAAGGTGGTTATGAATGGGCTGCACCAGGATGTTTCTGTGCAGTGGCTGCATTTGTCAATGAGATAAAAACCTGGCAGCAAATACAGCATTATTGGCTTATGAATGATCTGGACAGACTCAGTTTAAAAACAACAGAATAAGCAGCTCATGCAATTTACTGTAGCAAAAGATAATATGGTACTTGCAGTGAGGGGACATTAGAAAACTGTCTTGTTCCCCCATGTGTAGTCCTGCTAGTAATGGTCAAGAAAACAACAAAAAAAAAGGCAGAAGTTTTAATAGTAAAAAAATGAGAAAACAAAAAAAATAGATCCTCCTGACAACATTTTCTGCTTGTGAGCTTTCTGCCCTGCACTCAGGCAGTGACACAGGCCACGTGCTGAATGTCACTGTTGGCCAGAGCTCCAGAGCAGCTGTAAATTCACATCTCTCACAGCGAGAAGATGGTGCCAGATAATGGGTATGGATTTTTTGTACATCATGGCTGTGTGTCATCCAGCTACCACCTGTACTGCACCTAATGATTTGTCTGAATAAAGCAGTACTCCATAAACTTTACTGCTGAGCAAACAGCATGCTGTTGGCAACATCATACTCTGCTCTCCCTTCTAGCCCATGAAAAGATGACTCAATTACCATTTAAAATTTTATACTGCCTATGAAGTCAAGGACTGGAGAATGAGTAGTCAGCCAGAATGTAAAAAGAGCAAATGTATCTTAATGTGAAGAAGTGACAAGTTTGCATATTAGTGTTAAAAGGACGAGCCAGTGGTGGTGTTAATTTTAAGGTGCAGGATGTGCACAGTGAAGAGCAAGCAGATGAAAATGATGGATTTTGTCAGCATCTAAGAGGGGGTGATCACCCTTCAGAGATGCCCAGATTCAGGGATTAGAAACAGAAGAACTAGAAGTAACAATTTATTTTCCTTCTGGAAGATTTAAGAGAAATTTTAAAATGGTTAATTAGAACTAGGCTTGTGAAGCTTGGCATATTTTCCTTTCTTAAAACCTGTGGTAGGTCCTTGGCTCTAAGGTGCTTTTGTCTCATAGCTGAATTCCAGGAAAGCTGCCTTAAACTTATGTCTTATTTAAGGTTGAGTCTAAGTCCAAAATATGGGTAACATCTTATTTAAGAGTGGAAAGAAGCTTCATTTTAAACCTATTTATTGTGCCCACTGCCACATGGTCCTGTACAGTCAGTGGCCAGAACAAGCCCTGCCAATTTAAGGAATTCATTTTCTAATGCAAAATTTTATAAAATTTCTGTACAATTTAGCAATGCTAGTATACAGGGAATAACAAGAACTAGAAAACGGAAGAATTGGAAGAGGAGGAAAACTTCTGATAAACTCAGGAGTTTCCATGCATTTAATTAAACCTCATTCATGAGGTTTAAACATCATATGAGGATGAGTGTGTGCAGATTAAAAAGCTAAATGTATTTCTGAGTTTCCACACTTCTATATTGTCAGGGATTTTTAACTTATGAGTTATTAAATGTGAACCATGGAGCATCCTGTCAGATACTGCTTCATACAGCTGAGTTAGGAAAGAGACGAGTGTGGAAATATGAGAGCATATAAAATGAGACAAGCTATCTGCACTCATCTGACATCAAGGTAATGCACCAAAACTCATCTAATAGATGGTTTGTTACAATCAAATTTTCTTGCACCTCAGACTACGAAAAGAAGTTAAATACAGAACACTGAGTTTAAAAACAAACCAAATAAGTATGTGCTGCATGTCTCAAATTAAGGGGGGATTGGTATTCATGCTAGCAAGTTGCAGTAATCATCCTAAATCTTAACTGTTACCTAAAAGCACTTGGTGACAGGGATCTGGTGGGCCATGATGATTATCTTCTCCTAAATTTTGGTGTCCTCATTAGGTGATTTTCTTGTTGATTGGGTGTCCACAGGGTCTGTAGTACCCAAGCAGGTTTTCAGGAATCCCAAGGTCTAGAATTTACCATCCAGGTGATTCTACCTGAGGGTGAACAAAAACTTCCTGCAAAAGATTTGAGGAGAAGCCCCTTCTCCTACTTGGAGAGGGACCAACCATGATTTTACAAGAAAGTGCAACTCCTGAGTGTCATGGCTGGGGAAGATGGAGAGATGACACAACATCAGTTCATGCCTGCTTATGTTCATCATCGGGGATTGGCTGGTGTCTGCTCTCTGTAGCCAAATCCCTCCTCCTCTCAAGTTCACAGACCAGCTGTCATACCTGAGCAGGTAGAAGTGGATCAGTCACACCAAAGCTACCTCTAACCCCCACATCAGGAATAATTCCCAGGAGAAGACCTAGTCCATCGAAATTTTAATACTGTTTTTAATTTTAAAAATTAAATTTATATTAAATTAAAAATTTAATACAGGGTTTTTAATACTGTTAACACCTGATTTGATGTGAGGACCTTGAGGAGGGTAGCCATTACCTTGGAAGTTGATCTGGTTTTTCTGAGTGCAGAAAATGAGGCTCATCTGCTTAATGAGTTTCAGAGTGTTTTCAGACTTTTAAGGAGTTATAAGAAGTGTTACCTCAGGGAAAAAAAAAAAAAAGACCTTTAAAGAAACCTCGCTGGGCTGCAAAAACTGTGCTTCCTGCTTTTTCAAAGAAATTTCTAGAACTGAAGGTTTCCTAATCACTGGCATCTGTGGAGATGCCCAGGCAGGTCTGTGATGGGTGCTGGGGACTGGAGCATTAGTCAGTCCATCTGAACTGCTCTATCCAGACAACATCTCCTAAGAACTTTTGATTTAAAATGCATCTCAAAAATCCGTCCACCAGCAGAAGCAGCTTCAGATGGTATCAGAGAAGGAATTTCCCAGAGGTTACAGCTTATGGGGTTTTATTTCTCACAGGTTAGGAGTCTATTTTTTGAAGGAAGAGAAAGTCAAAATGGGCCAAGTCAGTTGTGTGAGCAAAAACAGAGATTCTTCCTCAGACCCCTGAAATTATCCTCTTTGTTTAAAAAAGGTTGTGCCTGCTTTGATTTTATTATATGCTACGCTGCAGAACCAGAACATGCATGAAATGTGTGGAAGTTAAAGGGGGAATTTCAGGGATTGTAAGAGATATCAGCCATAAATTTGAAATTAGTTGTGGATATCTTATTTAGTATCTTTTGGCAACTGGTGTGTATTCAGGATGTATCCATGATTCAGGGAAGCACTTAGCTGTAAGCACTAAAATTGTATTGTTTCCTTCTAAAGTTGTCAAGATTTTCAAACTTACGATGTTCTGATGCTGAAGGTTTCAAAGGAGTGATTATTACTAAAAAATCACTATCATAGCAAATCAGTGGTGTAACAAGAACACCAGCCCTTGAGAAGTTTCTGAAATAACTGGCACACGAATACAGCAAAAAGTATTATTTCACATCATAAGGCTGACGAGCAAATCGCTGGGCCAAATCCCGAGAAATGATGTATAAAGAGCATTTTTCCTATTAAATTGGCCACAGTTAATGCTACATAAACTAAATTGATAGTCCTCTTGTAGCAGTCTGGTCATAAGTGGGCCAGGAATTGCCATTCTATTGCTCTGCTGGTTTCCTTTGGCAGCATAATAGATACATGTGTAACTTCAGCTGACAACAGCAAATAGTGCAGAACAAAGGAAAGGCATCACTGTTGGTGGAGGTGAAGCCTCCAATGACAGTTGGAGCCTGAGAGACACAGACTTTGCCCTGTTCCTTTCACTTCTAAAAAAGTTAAATTGCCAAGGAAACTTTGGGGTAGTACAGTTCAGGCTTTAGGAAAATAGTGCAGCAAATATCAGCCATGAGAGTGTTTGTTTTGCTGAGGTTTTGTGATTGGCATTCAGCTTTCTACTATTCTGAAATAAGCACATTCCATTTCCCTCGTAACATGTTCATTCTTTTCTGTTAAAGAAGAAAAGCAGAGTGGAGCAAGTTTAGTGACTATGTGTAGTTTATAGTTGCTGAACTCCTGCTGCTCTTCTGCTAAGATGACTTCAGGCCAAGAGAGATTCTGTTTCCATCTGTACCACTCCAGCAACATTTCTACAGCTGTTTGAAAAGCAGGGTAGGGACTTCTTAAAACACCTTTCTTAAAGCTCAGATCAAAAAGTTACTTTATGTATTATCACAGATCAAGACGGAAAGTTGGTTTTTTTTAAAAGAAAAAAGTTCTCTTTGTCCCAAAAATCTCAAAAATTCATTCCATTTCCTCTCTGCCTGGGGCAGTGCTGAAACTTGGCTAAATAAAAATACAAGTTTGCAAGACTGACGTTCACTTTTCTTTGGACAGGTCATACTGAAAAAACCCTCTTAATAGTAAACACCTGTAATAAATTTGTATGTGGCAATTTTAATGGGATTTATAATTACTGACTTTGGTAACTTCGTGTTAGAAGTTTAAACAGAAGTAAGAACACTAGATAGAGCTAGTCTGTACTTATTAAACTTTCTGGATATTGCTTCTATTAGAAATGTATGAATAATAAAAATAAATCACACTGCCAGATATCTGAAACACACAAGGCTCTTACAGAAAAATAAATATTGTGGCCAAGAATAAGAATCTGTGTTCTCTTTTTCACTGAGAGCACAAACTGAAATCATGTCAACTAACACTAAATGTATTCAGGTCAGATCATACAATTTGTGTTTAAAAAATGAATGCTTTATTTTTTTGCTTGTGTTAAAACCAGACTGGTACACTGATGGAAGGTACTGATCAGTTTATACGACCAGTTTGTTCTGAACAGCCGTTTGGCAGTGCAGAGAAACTGTAGATTTATTCAGCTAATTCAAATTAAACCTTAAAAATCTAATGGAAACTTAAGTCAGGAGAATTTTTTTTCTTAATAAAAAATTATGTAGGAACAGTTAAGAGTTTGTAGTTCCAAAGTTTAAGGAATTACCATGAACTAGTTCAGTTCGTTCTGTTTTCAGGATTATTCTGTGCATTGATTTCTAAAAATATTAGCCTGTGACACAGAGGTCAACTGAAATTTGTATTTTCAGTTGTTATGAAGCTACAGATTTTGCCTCTAGGCATTTTTTTTTTAAATTACCTGGTGTACTTGATATTCATAATAAATTTCAGAGTTGATTTAGAAGCTTGGGTCCATAAGGTAATTCTTGACACTTTTGCAGTCCTTTCCATGTGCATAGTTATAAATTTTCTAATCAATCTCGATGTAATCATTTAACACTTTTCTTCCTAAACCTCTTTTCATAAGGCAGGTATGATTTTATTCTTTTACTGCTGGAAAGACCATCAAATTCTGTATCCACAAAATAAGATGTATCCAGTTCTGGATGAAGGTCACAAGTATTAAAGCCTCCAAGGCACTATCTTATATTGAGTAATTGCCAAAAAGGCAACATCCATTATCTTTCACACATCTCCCTTGGAAGCAGTTGATGCTCATTCCATCTGAGCTGTTACAGGCTCTGGCAGGAATGGGCTGTCAGGAGCGTTCTCCTCTGTGACACACTGGGGAGAAGATTCTTCTCTCTGTGCCTCCAGGAGATTTTAGGGTTCCACATCCTAGAATTGCCCCTCTGACCAGTGTCCCATTGCACTGCTGTAAGATGTTTGATGCTACTGAGATGATGCTGTTTTACACCACAATGGCACAGACTCCGACCTTCAGAAGGCTGAAAATGACTCCTTTATTTTTGGGATGTGTCTCCCTTATATACAGTTTTTCACAGACCAATTTGATTGGTGAAACAAAGACAAACCTCTTCAATCACATTGGTAAGACCAGAGGTACATCAAGAAGTCCCTCCTAGGAAAAGGAATGAATAACAAAGTACAGTTTACAAAAACACTTCTCTTTTTTACAGAAAATTCCTTGGGAAAAAGAATTTCAGAAAACCAAAACATCTCAGGCACAAAACCAAGGCTACACTAAGATGTTCTTGGAGGTGGAGCAGTTATCTTGCAACTCAAAAGGTGTTCATGCACTGCTGTATTTCTCACATAAACAGTGTGCTGGGTTCTGGCACTTTTCACAAGCTAAGTCCTTACAACCTACAGAAAGAAAATGTCACATTGTTATTGCCTTACAAACTCCAGCCCCTGCCAGCACTGGTCAGATGAGCAGCATTTTTTGTGGTGCCATGTGATTGACACTGAGCCATGCAGACACCCACAGGTTAGGGAAACAGCTGGATAAAGAAGGGCTCTGGAAAGATCACTGCTGTGCTAAACTGCTTTTCAGTCAGGGTTTGTGGAGTTGCTAGTTGGAAATAATAGAGGGTTCTGCTTGTGGTGCTATTTAAGCTAACACTGAGTACACACCTGACATCCACAGCTCAGTTACTCCTGTGGCTTGGCCTGTTGCACACAGAAATGCAGAAAAGTATTTCAAATGAATCTCTGGGTACAGGAGGTCTGGATTCTCCATGAACATGGAAGTTTCCTAGGTAAGGATTAAGCCATCTGTTGTGCTCAGCAACAGATTTCCCTTGGATCAGGCACAAGGCCAACTGTCTGCAGGGGCTGGGTGCCACATGCTGTGTGTACAACAGGTTGTCAGGGAAGCAGGGACTGGATTCTGCCCCAGAAGAAATATCAGACTCTCAGAGTCTTCACCACACAAAGGAAAATGGATCATTCAGTGAAAGATCAATCACTGCTCAGCAATTACCTAAATAGTTTGATGCAGCCACTGAGGGGATGCCAGGTCTTTCCATTCCAAAGTATTTTGCAGTAATGGCTCTGTTTAGAGTTGTGGCTTGGCAGCACCAGGTCAGACTTCTAAGAGATCAGGATTGCCCAGACAACATTTTTTCCAGCCTGTGAGTAAGTGCATCAAGTCAGCTATGCTCACTTTTGGCCTTTCCAGGAATAATCAAAGTTAGACTTTTGGTAATCTCCCTGCAGAAGCAGCATCCTCAGGAAGAGCCAGAGCCCTGCTGGGATGGGGTCAGAGAAATCTGATTACTCCAGAAAACACCAGAGCAGAGAACATCACTGCTCCTGTCTTGAACTGTCATTATGGGTACAGACTGCAGCACTCAGTGCTGAACTCCGTGCTGGCTCCTCACTTGTATTTTTAAGACAGCAGAGGCTGGACATTTCTGCCTCCCTGGCTGTCATTGACTGCAGGAGTCTTGTGGGAACCCAAAATACTGCAGAGCTACAAGTAATTCTTGAGGGGCTGCTATCACACACAAAAATGTCTTGGACTGGTCAACCCTTCCTGAGTGCTCCTTACACCTGTCCCTCACATCTGCCTTCTCCAAACTGAACCCCCTAATGCCCTGCAGTTCCAGTGACATGATCAGTAAACCCATCCTAAGGGATGCACCAGCAGGCATGCACTGGGTTTGGCAATACTTAAATTCCAACCTAATACCTGAGAGTTATTTTAGTAACAGTCTACTGTGAGGCACTGGGATACCCAGAAAGAGCACTTATGATAGAATAAATAGGCTGTCTTTTGTTTTATGTTCCTACTTTAATTTATATTTTTCAGCAGAAGGATCAGTAGTATCCAAAGACATTAAAGCTGAATCTACAGATTAGAGCTCAAGGTATCTGCTGGAAAAGTAACCTTTTCCCTTAAAACAGTAAGTTCCAAATTACTTTTCTCTGAACAACTTTTTCTATTCAGTTTCATTTATTTGAGGCTTTCTTCACCTTTCTTCTGGATATTCTTTAGTCTTGCATCTCACTCACCCTGTTTCAGAACAGTCACTCATTTTAACAGCACAGCCATAGTCCCCAGTTCTACAGCATGAGCCACAAAAGAACCCAAAGATGAAGAACATGAAGAGGAAAGATTAGCGTTCACAGGATAGCTCAAACTTCATTTAAATGCAAAGTCCCATTTCAAGTCCAGAACGACCATCACAGCTTTTTTTTTGCATTCCATCTTTTTCCCTTTCAATCTAAGCTTCAATCCCAGGCCAAACTCTCCCCTTTTCCATCCCCCAAATTACAATGAGTGCCAGGCAAATGCTCAAGTTGTGATTGTGCCTGCTCCAAGGGAAATCTGTTGGCCCCTGTCAGTGACTGATGGCTGAGGGACTGAGCAGGCCTGGTTAGAAATGACCAGCTGAGTGGCAGTAATTGCTGGCAGCTCGTCAGTCACACCCACAGCCCAGGCACTGCAGGCAGATGAAGGGAGCCCAGTGTCCCACTCAGAGGCAGGCAGGCCACAGACCCAGTCCACAGGGACTGGGGATGGAACAGAGGAAGAGGATGCTGCCTTCCTCCTCTCCCCTTTCTCATTTTTAGTTCATTTGCCAAGAAGGATTTCCCTTACCCAAGACTTTTTTTTCATTGCTTTAATGAGCAATCTATGCCAGCTCCACTAAACATCACAGTTGCTTTTTAACCTTTTAACCAAACTGTTCTTTAATCTGTTTTAATTTCCAATTTTTTTTTGCCATAGTAGTGCTAAATCTTCCAGCAGCAGGACCTTTACTCACATTACATGGAAAAACCCCATTTCCCTCAAAACTGTTGTATCTTGTTGACTAGAATGAGAGAGAAACACATTCTCTTTTCAGAACTTTAGTGACCCTGACCCTAGAAATAGTTACCTGCTTAGTTTTGGAGCTGGATATATCTCTCCCTATAGGTGCCTTCTCCTACTCCTGCCATGTGAATAATGAATAATGAAAAGTCAATATGAAAAGCATCTGTAAACACCTTCATAAGCAGCTGACCTATATTTCTCAGAAGCATTAGTTTTAGTATGTGTGAGCTCACCACAGGGTGGCAGAGAAAAATGTAATTCCATACTGTTGCATACATTCTTTACCCCAAGCTTAGCATAACTTATAGAAGTGAATTAGTCTGGTTTAATCACTGTAATGGAAGGAGTGGTACTGTGTTCTACACTTGTATCCCAATTGTGTAGATAAAAATAAGCAGAAGCTTTGCAGGGCCTGAGATCACTAATTTTGATTGCTAAATACTTTTTCCCAGGTAATACTCTTAATTTAAGAAAATGTTTAATTAGGTATAAATAAGCAGTTATAATTTTAAATGTAAATTGTAGTGGGTATTGCATAATGTCTTTATTAAAGGCATAGCAGAAAACTGCCACTTCTTAGAAGACAGAATCTTTCTAGAATCTTAAATCTTCATTTTCCCCTTCCTGTTTTCTGTTATCTTTCATTTAATGAGTACAGTGGTTGAACTTTTCTTGTCATTGAGAATCCTTCATACAGAGGGAAGATGACATTTGAACACACAAGTATGGAATTACGAGTATGGAATTAGCAGTATGCAATGTGATGCTGATGGAGATCTTCACAATTTTAGTCTTTTATATGCTTCAAGATTTATTGATGAAAAATTTTAATTTATTTACTATCTCCTGAATAACAGCAATCCTGTCTTACTCTGGAGGATATGTTTCAACTGTCAATGCTTTGCCGCTTAAAAAGAAATCAGAATACTTTCAGTTCCCAGATTTGAAGCCATTGTGATACTGTCTAATATTACTGCAGTCTGGAGATTTCTGTGACCAATTACTGAGATGAATGCCATTCTAATTCTATACTCTGTCATTTCTCTGGTGTCCCTGATTTATCTCTGGAAGCCTTTGTGACTTTACCTTTGGCTTTTATGTAGAGGCAGAGCAGGTCATGTGGTGTGATGCAGAGAGGCATTGGTATGATAATTTTCTTCAAGCTGAGTAGGTGGAAATAATTAATGGACTGCTTTATTGATGTACATAGATTAATGATTCTGCCTGTGGTTCCAATTCCTGGCCTCAATAAAGTAGCTTGAGATTTTATCTGAGGGACCAGTAATTACACAGGGCAAGAATAATCGCTGCACAAATACAATCTGATGGTGTTTTATGCCATTGCCAGGACTAATGCCAAGGCTTAAAAATATAAACAAAGATGTGCTGCATGGGTAAGTTGACACCTTTCATTTAAATTCATGAACTCTGGAAAAACTTAAATTCAGAGAATTTGTCCTCTTGGAAGTTGAGCAAACTTCAGCAGGCTTGGTGCAGTAAAACAGAAATAACCTGTCTTGCCTAGACTCCACCTTATATCATTGACAGGGGTCAGGAGCAGATACCTTGAGGAAAAAAAAGTATCTATAAAAATAAACCATAATAAATGGATCACATTTGCCACTTTTTTGTCTCTCCAAGACTGGTGCAGATTTTAAGCAAGGATTTTGACAGTTCACATCACTGTGGTATTCATCCTAGAGTTCTGCCTGATCTGAAAGAATTAGTTCATTTTATCTGTTTATACTAAACATCACTTTTCTGATGCTTGATTCTAAGACAGTTTATCAGGGTCGTTCCCCATGAAGAGGCTCCTGTGTGGGAACATCACTTGGCACCTTTTTGTGAGCAGTAAGGAAAAGAACACATACAGTTTTACTGCCACATAATGTTGCCTGTGCTGCTCTTACAACCTGATCACCAGCTGGTCCTACACACTAAGCCAGTGTCCTTGCTTCTCGTACTCTTGAAAAAGTTATTGGTGGCTTTTAAGACCTTAGAAAATTGTTCTTTGATATCTTCTTCTGGCATGTCTTATTTTAGTTTTATATTTAACTGGTAAGAGTTTATCACCTTTTCCATTTTTCTTATTTAGACAGCATTTTTTGAAAATGCTCCCTTACTTCCAGCCACCCTATTTATTTCCTGTAATTGAAGTTTTCTGTTTTCTTTCCCCTTTTAAACAAAGGCTCAGAACAACCCAGAACACCTTAGTTCTGATGGCCATTTAAATAAGATTCCTCATTTCTATCTAGTTCTTCACTGGGTTACACAGAAATCAACTACACAAGGCTTTTCATTCCT
This sequence comes from Trochalopteron elliotii, assembly GCA_024734555.1. Lineage (NCBI taxonomy): Eukaryota > Metazoa > Chordata > Aves > Passeriformes > Leiothrichidae > Trochalopteron > Trochalopteron elliotii. Next base: position 1,919,978 of record JANPWX010000239.1, read on the forward strand.
ACAAAGACCTGAATTCAGTGCAGTGGGGTACCTATTGCACAATTATTGAATCACTAAGTTTGGAAAAGACCTCTGAGGTCATGGAGTGTAACCCTTAACTCAACACCCCAGGGCCACAACCAAACCATGGCCCCAAGCACCAAATTACACATTTTTTGGATGCAAAAAGTGTTGCTTCTATAGTTGCTGCTAAAGCAGAGTCCTTGCCTTGCTCAGACCCAGTCATTTCATACCAGCTACCTGTCCACAGCCCTTCCAGGACCTTTGAGTCCAGCATGATTTGTATTACAGTCAGGCAATTCAGATGCCATACACAGTACACTCCTGTTCCCATCCTGGCAAAACTGTTGGCTCCTCTCAGCACAAATGCAAACTGTTCCATGCAGGCAATACCATTCTGCTTATCTGCAAGTTTGTTGTCCCTATGGAGGGACATCCTCCTGGGACACCATTCCCTCATTGCTTTCCTCTGGAGAAGGGAGACTCGTATTTATTTCAGCAAATCCGTGATACTCATCACCAGAATAGCTCTCAGTCCTTGCTTTATTGTTCTAGCTGCTTTTATTTCACTGCTATTATGCATAGGTTTGGGAAAAGTCATCAGAATCCCTCATCCTTTTGTGTCATGCTGAGCTCAAGCACCTTCATCTATCTCAATATAAATTGTTCCCAGTAAATTGAAAAGAGAGCAGCTGCAATAAGATACAGACTAAATAAAGATGCCAGAGATTCCTGCACAGGTATAAAGTATCAGTAATCCACCTCACCATATAACACACACACACACACAAACAAAAATCTGTTGTCCATAGTGTGTCAGCACACAGAAGATGTAAACTCTGAATTCTCAGTTAGGAGAAGTTTGGAGACATTGATCAGACACACACTTGTGATCTGATGTCTGTGTAATATATTTGTAACAGCTCAGCTCCAAAGCAGTGCAAGTTTAGGGGGATTTATAGAGGAAACAGATGTCACAATTGCTGTATTCAGGCTTTGGGTACAATAACCAGGAGCTGGAGCACCTTGTTAAATGATATTTTGAGCTGGTGTTTGGCCTGCATGCAAACTAGAGAGTCACAGTAGCTCCTGTACAGCACAGGTACTGTCTAAAAAGCTTCAGAGGTCCACACACAAAAAAGCAGCATATTCCACACATGAGTAGATTTTTATAGAAATACAGCATAATTGTGGGAGATACTGTTTCATTAATGACTTAAACCCAAGTAGAATTTTGTTGGCTAGTTAAGTTGGAATAAAAAATAATGAATATTTTTATATGTTTTCTTACATTCATATGCCTGATTTCTACAGACTAAACAGTTAATTCATTACCTGTGTTTAATTTAAGCCTTGCCTTCCTACGTGAACCTTCTTAGATATTTCTATTACAGTTCTGAATACTTTTAGATCATTTTGGGCATCTAAGCAGCAGCACTAATTACTTTAATTAAATGTAATCAGACATTAATATTGCTTAATATCCCCACCCTCTAGTCAACTTAGGTGTGCAGTCCCAAGTCAGTCATCTGAATTAACCTTGGTCTGAAGCACTCTGATCAGTGGGGTGAGTGCAGCAGTGGGGAACTTTCCTCTTTGTGTGCACGTACCATTGTCTAGGGTTTTTTTCTTTATTTTAAAAACTTACTAAAGACTTGTTTTTTACCAATTCCAGGAATATTTCTGACCAGAATGTTGGGGTTTTTTTAATTAATAACTAGAAACCATTGAAGCAACAGATTCCCCATGTAATATTTTCCCTCTTGATTCTACAGCTCTACAGTTTCATTAATTCATTTTTTTTTTAAATAACACCAATAACACAACAGGGGGATTAATCAAGGGAAACCAGGCTCTCTCAATTAACCTAAACTTTTATTTTTGGCCTCTGTATAAAAGGGATTTTCTCTCTTACAAAAGCTGAGTTGATCTGCTATGGTATTTCTCTTCAGAAAGAACATAACTAGTTGTGAGATTGAATGGTTTTAATTACAGTACACTTACTTTATTCAATTTCAGAGCATTAGCACTATTGTTTAGTATATTCTGTGAACTTCTCTAGGCTTCTAAGTCCACGATGGAAGTGTGAATTGCCTGGGAGGGCAAACACAGCCAAAAAACTTTTGAAGACCATACTGCCAATTTATTTTTCAGGTCACACAAAGCTTCACTTATTTTAAGGGCCTTCCATCTGACCTTCTTTGGGGTGGCACACAGGGTTTCTTACTCAAATAAAAGACCACTGACACATTTTATATGGGCACCTGCAATTGCACCCATTTTGGGTGCTATTCCCTGATCATTGCTTTCCATGGCTGTGAAACATTCCACTGTCATCCCTCCTCTGACATTCTCATGCAGTATATCCTAGGAGGAGTTGCTGATTTGATTGTCTGTCTCAGGTGTTAAAAAAAAGATAAATCACCCACAAATTTAAGGTATTAGCAGCACATAGTCACATAAAATTTGTATGCAAGGCAGCTTTAAGCTCTGCAGGCTGCACCACGTCAATTATGGCTGTTAGAGTTCACCTGCACCTGGAGCATCTGTGGCTGCACAGACACACTGGCACCAAGAAGGAAAAAGTTTCAACTCAAAATTGAGTTTTCAGATATTTTGTAATAGGAGTTAGCATCTGTAGATGATAACACCTGAACTACTGGAGCAGGCAACATCTGGAAAACACTTTCCATCACTCCTGCACAGACACTTACAGGGAGGTTTTGCTGCGCAAGCAACAACCCAAGAATTCCCCAGAAAGTTTGTCTAATTTTGTAGAAAAGTGACATGAAATATGGATTAACCCAACCAAAGTTTTACACCTACATACACTCAAACTTTGAAGGCAAAAAGAACTGAGTTGTATAAAACACCTAAGGAACATACCAAGATCACCCTTGTGCTAGGGCTACACTAGTCAGGAGATATTTTCCACCTTTTTCCTCTCAATGTGTTAGGCCCAATATAAATGTGAGGTTCAAATCCAGTCAAAATTTTATGTAGCTCCCACTAAAGTAACCAAAAACTGCAATCAGGAGCAAACATTCACACTACAAACTCCTGCATCCAACTGATCACAGCAACAAAAAAGCTTTTTATGGCCCTGGTGGGTTGTTTTCAGCTCCACCCACCGGACAAAGCACCTGTGCTCCTTGCCCAGGGCCCCAGCCTTCCCCACTCTGGTTTTGGAGGCTTTCTCACACATGGTTTGGACGTCAGAAGAATGCTTTGAGGCTTAAAGACTGTGAAAACTTTTAGCAAAATGTAAAAAGAAAAAAAAAATAGAGCCAAAAAAACCTCACAACAAGACTGTGAAATTTCCAACTGCTACACAAAACTACAGAACAATTCTGACAAGGTCGAAGTTGCAGACACAAATCTAAATGTGTCCTGTGTGTATCTTGTAATTGCACTCCACTGATCTACAGAAATGTTTTCATTAGCCAGAGAGAAGTCCAGGTTGATCTTGCCTGTAAATTGCAGATGAGATGCAGTGGGACCCTCAGCTGCAGTTCCCTGATACGCAGCAATGTCGCATTTTTTTTCCAATTAGGAAATGCAGAAAGTAACTCGGTTCATCCACAGTCAGGGTTTCCTCCTTGTTCCAAGCCACCAGAGTGTGACCTCTCCAACAAGATTTTTTTTAAATCAAAACTTTATCTAAAGAAAGATTTGGGTGAACAGAACAGAAATAAGTAAAACCTCAAGAGACCAATCCTGTTCTCCACTATCACAGTGTGTGTTTCTCTTACAACATTTCTATGAGTTTTAATGAATTTTTCTAAATATTTTAAGTATTTTTTTTAAAGTTGAGTAGAATTGAAGAGTTTCAGTCCAAGGACATGTGGAATATATGCAAAGTTATCATAATGACTAGTGAGTCACATTCCAATTGCTCAGTAAACCTTTTGTAATAGCAAAGGAGCTGTTTATTATTGAACCTGGGATTATATCTAAGAGGAAAAGAACTAACCCATCTTCTTTCCTGATATAAAATTATATGAAACGATATATTTTGGTCTTGTTGTATGTAGTTTTAAATTTCCAATGCAAGATGAATTTGTTTTCAGTTTCAAAGTGTGTATGCAGACAATCTGAAAAGTTTAATTACTTTGTCATCTGCCTCGCATGTACCGCCCCAGTCTTTCCAGACTTCCCTTAAACTTTCACTTTCTTATATTTTGCAGTGCCCTCCTTTTGGGGTTTGGTGAACTCAGCTTGGAATCTTTGCTCTGTTGGTAAAAGACAGTCACCTGTCAATATTGAAACCAGCCATATGATTTTTGATCCCTTCCTAACTCCTCTTCGCCTAAACACAGGGGGAAGAAAGGTAGGTGGTCTCTCCTGTTCTGGTGTATATAATAAATGGAGTTAGTAGATGGAAAAAAACCATTTGCTATATTTTATTTCTCTAAAGTATTTACTTTCGTCTGCAAGCTCTGAGGCATAATTACAATGTAGTGTGTTTTAAAGGTACTCCTCCAATCACTGAATTAATCAATGCTACTTATCCAGCTGAAGGATTGATATTTCAGTTCTGAAATTATTTTAAACATAAAACATTGTGAACCTTTTAGCAGTCTTGGCAATAGTCATTAATTTATAATGGTTTTGTGTTGCTTTTCTTATGTTGGGGTGCCTAAAAGGGTATTTTAAGGTATTTGTTGCTTGTTCCATGCAGGCAGTTGTCTCTTACCCAATCTGTGTTACAGACCAATGCAGGTGAAAAGGCACTGTGAATAACAGTATCAGAGCAAGCAGAGCCTCCCACAAAAGATTATTTGAAAATTATTTATCTTCCCTTGTTGTCATGACAAATGAGATGTCCACTGGAAAACACTGTGACATTCTAGGAATTTGCTCTGTATTTCCCATGGAGGTTCTGGTGGCACACGTGCAAATACATCAGCATTGATGTGGGCTTTGTTGTAGATGAGTAACGCAATCGTTGTCTCTCACAATTAAGGGATGAGCATTATGTGTATGTTAAGAGAAGTTTTATTGATTTATAGTTATGTTGTTGTGATATCTTCTCCCCATATTACTCTTTCCCGTTTCCCTCCTATTGTTGTCACAGGACAGCCGTGGTAACCGCGGCATTTGGGGGGAGGGCAGGCTTGTTGCTAAGGGGCGTGGCTTGGCAACACCTGACCTCCAATCAAATCGCAAGAAAGCAGTCTCCGCCAATGGACAGCAAAGAAGAGTTGATTGACAGACGTTGGGAGGGGTTAAGGTTACCCGATGCAGCACCAGGTGTATAAAATGGCAGAGCAGCCATTTTGTGGCCAGGCACTTGGCGGTTTAGTCTCATGCTCCCAGCGCTGTAATTCTTCCTTATTCAGTAATTTTGTTGTATTTTGTAAAGGTTTAATAAACCTTAGAAATTGTAGAAGTGAGCATGTTTTCTCAGTTTCATCAAAGAAATGCTGAAATGGTGGTGGTGTACTGGAGGACAGTAGTGCTTCAAACTCTGGGCTGAATTTCAGGGTAATATTTACATTTGGCTTTTTAAATGGAAATATGTTGAGGATTTTAAAAACACAAAAAACCCACCAAAACTCAGAGTTTTAATGACTCTGCTATGTACATAAAAGCTTACACATTTCACGTTATTTATAAATTACAGAATGACAAAACGTGAAATTCAAAATGTGGAAGTTGCCAGTGAGGCAAATACAGGAGGCTCAGAATATTCAACGTCTTCAGCAATTCAAAGAATTCAGCTGGGTTTTCGTACCAGTGCAGAGCGAAGAAAATGTCTGATTATTGATGAAATTTGGAGGCACTGACAAGCTGGGAGGTGCTGTATCAATGATGAGGTTCTTACCATGCTCACAAACACTGCCACTGATAACCTTCTATCATATTACAAGAACAGGATTTGTTCTTGTGATTTGTCTTAGAGAGGTTTCCAAAACCGTTATATCAAAATTCTCCGTTGAGAAACAAGATTGCAATTTTGATGCCTTAATAAAAATTCTTCATTCGTAGTTAAGGCTTCACTGAGGATTTGATTTGGCAGGTAGTGTTATTTGTGTTCACTTCCTCGGTAATGTTTTTTGGATGTTAAAAATAGAGGTGTGTTTCATATGGGCTGAAGCACTTCAGCTCTCAGCGCTCTGTACCAAGTGCTGTGGCAGCCAGGGAATTTCTTGGACAAGACTTAACTGTGATTATACTGTACATGAAAGGATTTTATGGAACTGATCCTAAGAAAAACGATGAATAAATAAAAAAGGGATTTGATGTGGTTTCAATCAAAGTTATAATAAGCTAGCTTCATGCACAGTGAACAAGAGACAGCTACTTGCACACAGTCACAATTATAAACCTCTTTTGGAAAAGTTGCTGGGAGGAGTCTCAAGCTCTAAGAGAGAGCAAGATGGAAGGAAATACTCGGTTCAGTTGTTCTTGGAACAGTAACTTCAAATTCTTAATATATTTTTTTGATATTAATTTAGAAGTTCAGCTTCTTCTGAGTTTGAACAATATTTATGTAATTTTGAAAGCAACAAAGCTACTTTGTGTGCTTTACTTTGGACATTAACTTACGAGGAACAGAAGTGGTTCACCCACAGGAACAGAATCCAAGACCAGTCTCTGATCACTGACTTAATACTTCCTCCTACCCTTTTCACTCCTTCCCACTCATTTCCCCTGGGCTTTATTTTTAGTGGGGAACATTGCTGAATTTCTGTAAACCAGTTACCTGTTTAGTTCTCCCTTCTCACCTTGGCAGACCAAAACTGTTCCATTCCACTAGAGAATTGATGTTTAAAGTTTCCATTTAAGCCACATCCCTTTCTAGTTCCTTTAGATAATTTGTTTTATTTCAGTGTTAGTAGTGAAAGCCTTTTAGTAAACCAGATTGAGACTTTCCTACAGTTTCTTAGACTGCTTGGAAATAAAGCATATTTTTCTTTCTCCTTAAGAGAAGAAATGGTCTGACAGGAGGGTATGAAGGGATAACATCACTGTTTTCCTACCCTGCAGCCTACAAGGGGAGAAAAGCCCAGTCTGTGGCCTGTCACACAGCAGGCGACTTAATGGTTACTTTTGGTCTGAGGCTGAGAAGAAAATTCTTCCCATTCCATTCAGGAGTAAAAGGGATGGCAGTGCTATTTGCAGAGGTATATTTATACCTCTTTGATCCAGTTTTTTTGCAATAAGGTTGCAGTGAGCAGTGATACATTGCTTTTTGTGCTGCCCAAGGATTTCAGGTCAGTATCAGGTCACACATTTACAATTCAAGCATCATCAGATGTTACTCTGAACTGTACTCTTATTCTGTACCCGTGATTCTCCATTTCTTGAGAAAATGGCTTTGCAGGTCCTGAAGTCTTGAATGTCATTGATACAGATAATTGGATTTCAAGATCCATAATCTCAGCACAAGATATTTAATGAGTTTATATGCAGAAGAAGAAATGCTGCTTTTGAGGAAACTCCCCAGGTTCCAGTTCTCTCTCAAGCCCAGCTTTGTCTCTTGGTTATCCATTTTAATGAATTTAGCAAGCAACCCATTTCAGATAAACAGCCCTTTCTGATAAACAATGCCAACCCTTATTCATTTGCAAATCACACTCCTCCATGTCACAAAGAATGGCACCCTTTTACTTTCTCTGCACTTTTTGCCTTGGATTCACTTAAGCACCAAAGCTATCAGCACAACAGAATATCTTACATTGAGGCAGGAAGCACCTTGGGTTTCAGTCTCCACGGCAGGGGTTTCCAGCCTGTCACGGATGATTGTGGTGGGTGAACAAACCACCCCACTTCCCTCTGACCTGGTCCTTTGCTGGGATTCCTTCCTCAGGTCACCTCTGCAAGAGCTCTGCCTTTGGTCCCCCAGATTTTGTCACTTGCTTTCTGTCTTTGGTCTCCTGGTTCTTGGTGGACTCAGTTTCAAAGCCCCATTTCTAGAATTCTTTAAGACTCAGCTACAGCTCTTGGCCATACTTTTTTTTCTTTTTTCTCCTAAAAACATTTTCTCCTAAAAGCATTTGCATTAGACACCACGTGCATCCCTTCCAAGTAATTAAATCTTGCCACATCAGTGACCTCACGTCTTATGAGTCATTTTAGGTCACACTCAAGGACTGAAATTGTTGCCTAAAGCAGGTAAAGTTCTGTTTAAAACCAGTTTATTTTTAAGGCAAGCAAGGACATTATACCTGATGTTGACCTCTGGGGAAATAAAAGGAATTGATGTCTGCTGGCCAAGGACCGTTATTCTATAGCTCAATGTGAATAAATGGAAGTTACTCAGCAAGATCCAGACATCTGCATGCTCATATGGGGCATTAATGAATGCAATCACTTATCATTTAAATTAATATCCATATAAATAAATGGTTCATTCTATGCATCACAAGATAATGGCTACATTCAGCAGTTTCTAAACTAAAACAGGGTAGGAGAAAAGAGATTTATGGATTGAAATCAGTTTAATGGTTTCTCTGCCAGTTAGTTCTGATTCCATGCTGTTCAATCAATTCAGAGTATTACTAACATTTTTCTCAAGAGTGCAATATATGACAACTGACAAGCTTTGCTTTGGTGATTACTAAAAGGACAGATACTAGCATGAAACATATTTCAGCACTGCAGGAATATAAAAAATGAATAGTTAGAAATGGTCCAGTATAACAGATATAGTTAGCCTATATCTGCAGAGATGATTTGGCATGGTAGATACCAGCTCAACCAGCCTAACTTGGAGTGGACACAACAAGGATAGGTAGAATTCAAACCCAGTCAGAGGACTTCAGCCAACCCCTGTGAAGCACATCTATCATTGGCCAGTGAGCTGGGCGGTGTAGCCCTGATTCTATCCCTGAGGTGGTTTGGTTTTCTGAAATTCTTTTCCCAGGGAATTTTCTGTAAACAGGAGAAATGTTTTTGTAACTGTATCTGTGTTATTCATTCCTTTCCCTAGGAGGGACTTCTTCTTGATGTCCCTCTGGTCTGACCAATGTGATTGAAGAGGTTTGCCCTTGTGTCACCAATGAAATTGGTCTGTGTAAAATAGTGTAAAAGGGAGACACATCCCAAAAATAAAGGATTTCAATTTCAGCCTTCTGAAGGTCGGAGTCTGTGTCATTGTGATGTAAAACAGCGTCAAGTTGGAGTTAAGACCCTTGACCAATCATGTCTGTAAGTGCAGGAAATTTCAAAACCCTTTAAAAGGAGCTGCCAGACAATCCATGTGGTGGTTGCCACACAATTGCAGAGTGTGTATGTCGTATCCCTGTCTCTGACTCCATTGCAACAGTCCAGGAGGAATGGATAGCAGTAAGACATCAACGTCATCTATAAACTGACTTGTTAAACAGGCAAAGTTCTAAATAAAAGGAAAAAATTAAAAAAAAAAGAGAACGAATTCCACAGGGGAGTAGTAAATTCATAATTTCTACTGCGTAAGAATTGGCAACCTTCTTGTCAGTGACTGTATGCAGAAATATTTCAGGACATTAAAGACAAGGCAAGGTTTTTATCCCTATGCCTTTGCATTCAGTACATGATTTATGTCAGCTTTATTTTTCTATTTTCCAGTAAGCCTTTCTTCTCCATCTTCTCTGGGCTGCAGGGCTACATGGAAATCAGGAATCCTAGTGATATTGGAGTTTTTGTGCAGTAGTGAGGGTGTGTGTCACTGCTTTGTTTGATGTTAGGCTGGACTCTATTTGAGTCTTTGTTCTCAAACCCAGCTCCTGCACACCTTGATATTGTGATGCATTGACTAAAGTAAAAATACTTGCAAAATATCTTTTAAGATTTGCATTGAATACACCATCTTTCTATCTCTGCCTGTTGCAGGAGGTAAAACTACTCTTTTATCCTATAAAGCCTTGATTATCTTCTCCTGGTCTTGGTGTTTGTTTAGAAAAGTTTTCTTGCAAGTGCAGGTAGTGCTTCTCTGTTGCCAAAGAAAGTGCTCTCTGTGATATCATATTTTCTCATTTAAATACTTTCTCAGTGTTCTGCTCTTTTATGTTTGCAGTTGTTTTAAAGCACCTTAGCTGAAGCCTTTTGAAGTAAAATACACATAAATGCTCTGTATGAGCCTTTCTGGCTTTGTCTGTCACAATCCCTAATAATGTTCTTGGAATGAATGCATCTTCCTTTGGCAGTTGCAGGTGGGGCTGTCAGAGTGGCTCTCAGCAAACAAGGGTGCATTTTAAATGATCAGCAGAGTGCCTGTGAAACCATTGCACTGCATTATTATAGCTTATCTTTCTACTTTCATGGTCTGTAGTCCTCACATGGATTTATTTCATCTGTGCTTGCACAGAGCTTTGATGGTGCCTTGCACCCTGCCCTGCTTAGACTCGCCATAAAGCCTCATACTTAAGGGATAATGGTCATGATGAGGGAAGTATACAAGGCAATAAACAGCTTTTGCAGGTGATTAAACACACTGAAGCAAAGCTGAGGCATTTGAAAACCCCAAAAGCTGTTTATTGTAAGCAGAGCAACACGTCAGCTGTGTTCAACAGGCCACAACATTAAATAAAAGCTTCTGCCTTGTCTTTGCAAGGGCTGGGAGGTTTTGTCCACCAAATAGGTCTTTGCTTCTCATTTTTGATGCCACGGGTGGCATTCTTTGTCTCACATATGTTTTAACAGGAGATGGTTCCTGAGTAATTGCTTGGGATAAAAGCAGCAAAATGTCTTTCTTCAAATCACTGTGGAGGTTCTTGGTGACAGTCCTTTCCTCCTCTCCAACTCCACAAGAATCCCCCTTTATTCCCAGCTTCTTTTTCCCCTCTTGCTACTACTTCCATTGTCCGTTTCATCATTTAATTTCTTGCTTTGGTTTTTGTTTTGGTTAGATCTTTTTTCTATTCATTGGTGTCTTTGCCTTCACTTTCCCCAGCACTTCACAGAGTTTTCTTAACAAGAATGCCTGAGGCTGGAACATTCAGCCACTTCAAGGAAGAGGTTAGAGCCGGAGTTTTATGAGTCACAGCATCAGGGAATCTCTGTTCCACAAATAGCACTGCTTTGGTAATGATGAACTATCTAAAACCAAACAGCCTTTTTTAGCAATCATAATTTACCAAACCATGTGATTTTCAAGAGTATTTTCTTTAAGACAGGGTGAGACTTTTTATTCCAGTGGAGTGACATTTGATGAATTAATTCATGCAGATTCCTCTGGGTCGTCCTATCAAATGAAATTAATAAAAGTGCATTTACTATTTTCCAGCCTGAATTTACTGGCAATTATAATAGATACCACCATGGCTATTTGTGCAAATCGGACTTCAGTTAACTGCTGACACAAACTGCATGACAGATAAATATGTCATAGGCCAATAACCTCACAGAAAACTGTAATTTTCTATGGATGTCAATGGAAGGAAACTTGCAGTCTAATGAAAGAATATTTAATACTTTGCAGTGGTTCACAAAGACAACATTTTTGCTGTTTATTGCTGAGAATTGTAGCACAGTCTTTCTCATTTATAAATTAGACCTTGAGGCAGTATCTTCTATAAAAGAAAAATATGAAAGGAATAATTGAGGTCTGGTAACCAGCTGAGACTGAAGCTGTATGCTGTGAAACAGAATTAATAGATAAAGTGATCAGAAAAAAATATGGCTGATAATTCCAGGTAGGAGTTAGCTGAGGTTTTTTTTCTTTCATCATGTCCTTTAATAATTTCTACAAGAGCAACGTTTCTGAGAAACTGATATTTACTCATTTATACATGGAAAAGCACCACAGCAGCATCATAAAAACCCTTCGTATGTTACGTTCTTGTCTCAGATAAACACAAATCCAGCATAATTCTGGATTTGCACTAGTATTACTGAAACACAAATCTATCCTTGAATGTCTTTATCCATTGTGCCCTGTTAAGTTTATCTAGGGCAAATCCTGAACCACTAAAATCATGGCTCAACAGGGAGGGGGGCATTCCTTACCTTCATGGAGAGGCAACCAGGGCACCCCTGGCACAAGCCCTCTGTGAAGAATTGCAAAAACTGCCTTACAGATATGAGCAGGGCTTGTGCTCACTCCTTGGGAAGGCAAACCAGAGCAGGCACTGGTGTGATGAGGAAAAACACACCCAGGAAAAAAATGTGCTGCATCTACAGTTGCTGGGACACATCCACTGCTCTGCTCATGGTGGATTGTGCTGTGCCTTTCCAGGGAGTGCAGAGATGTCACATCCTCAGCCAGGAAGAGTACAGCTAACTGCTTTCTGGGAAGGGAGAAAATCCTCAGGTGTCACTTGAAAACATGCCCAAGGATTTCAGCTGTCACATTCAGAATGAGAGTTAAAGCTAATGATAGAAAACATATTTTAGGAACATCATTTTTCTCTAAAAAAATTCCCATTTCAGGTTGGGAAAGACGCTCTCGGAGAGTGATTTGGATTGTTTCTCACAAAGGTTAATCCTCAAACTTTGTTCTGCATTTACTCTTCTCTTGTCAGGCTCTGCAATGAATATGAAGTAAAAAACACCCTTAGGTAGCTTTTGGTATTTATTTGTATGTTCAGATATAGTCAGAACAATACAAAGAACAGATATGGATGAACAGATATGGATGAATAGAATAGGATGTTTATTCTTCCAATTTTTCAGTAATTTTGAGTTAAGCAAGACTGGTTTTGTAAATAGATTTTCTATTTTCTTTTTTTTTTTTTTTTTTTTTGCCAGATATGTTACATTTTTCATTCATTAATTGAACCTGTAGATTATATATAACTAAGAGAATGTTTTCCTTATGAGCATTCAGTAAAGCCAGATGCTTTCAGTGGGAGTTCTTGGGTTGAAATAGATTTGGTGGGGCTTTTACCCCCTTGTTGTACTTTCCATCAAAATGTTGCTCATTGCAATTAAAAACATAAATTCTGTTGTTTCCTGCACTACAGAGATGAATGTCACAGTAAAGACTAATTGAAAAGAAACAAAACTATTTGGTTTGTTTCTTTGTTCTTTTAACCTGAAACATAAAGCCATTCCCATTACAGAATTTTCAGAGTAACCTTTGCAAGACTCCTGGGACTATATTTTCAACATAGTTTCATACCTAATGAAGATTTACAAATTTTTTGAATCCCATTTTCATCAACAGAATCTAGTGCCAGAATATGTCTTTGCCTTTCAAAATCAGTTCAAGTGTTTATTTGCATCTCAAGGACTGAATTAATTTTAAAACTCTGACTCTTAAACTTCTGGGAAGTAAATGATCACTTAGGGCAGTGTTGTTCTCCACTAGATTAAATAGACTTCTAATATTGTGTCTTCATCTGAATAGATTTTCTTTTCATCCAGAGTTAATATGAAATATATTGCATTTTGTATTTGCTGCACAAAAGGAAGACTGATTTATTTCAGGTACTCTAGGCTACTTTATTATTCACATCAAGATCTCATCTATTTCCTCTCCATTCATATTTTATAGTGCTTTAACTGATTGATTTTGATTTGACCCAACACTTTGATGGCACCTTTGCCATGGAGGCTGCACACACATAACACAAATCATTTACTTGATTCTTTTCAAAACTATTTACCTTACCCTTGGGTTATTTTATGAACTTCTGGCCTTTTGGTTCTGACCAGTAGACAAGGGCAGGTAAACTACAAGTCCCCATGGGTAAAATCCTTACTTACTTACTTACTTATATCATCATATTTGCAGTGCTGTAAAATAAAATTGTTTTTGTTCTAATGCAGCAAAGACTTCAGAATTTAGCCCTGAATTTGTCTAATTTCCAAGGCACCTCCTGGTCCTTGTGTTTTTTTCTATCTGGACTGCCAGGTTTCATCCCCACTGAAGTCACGTGAACAATACTGACTCTCACCCCTGTCTGAAATTGCTCATTTGGTGACACAGGAAGGCAAGATAAGTTTTTATTCCTTGGTTTTACTGCAATATCTGAGGTAACTGTGATGGTGAGGCAGAAGCAGAGCCTGAGTCTCTGCTCCCACACACAGGCATTCTGCATTGTCCTTGCTCAATTTGAAACAATTCAGAACTGTACTGTGCTGATTAGTGCAAAGCTCTTAATAAACTAATTGGAAATGGGGCCTAGATATCAATTCTTAAAAAAAAAAAAAGTGTTTAAAGTATTTTTAGAGAAAATAGCAAAGTAATCTGGGTATATTTTAAGATTTCTTTCTCTTTATCTGTTTTGTTTTCTCTTCTCCTTGTTCGTGCATCACAGTGCAGGAAAAACCAATGAAGAGAGTTTTGTTTTACCTGGGGATTATCACAGGATTTGGTCCTTCTGGCAGTAAACTTCCTACTGCTTTCACAGTTATGAATGTGTTTCTCATTGGGATTGTGGCTCATTCAGAACCTTCTCTAAATTTACACTGAATTTACATTTGTGGTTGCTCCCATACATACACTTTGGGATTCCAATGCAAATGCAAATATCTGTCTTAAATATATTCCTATAGTAGGTCATAGTCCTGCAACCCCTGAAGCAAAACTTGTTTAAGTGCAGAGTTGCAGAGAAAAAAACGTCAGAAAGGCAAATCCATCATCTTTCATTAGGAAGAGAAACACCTGTTTTGCACATGTGTAAAGTCCTGCTCAGTGAATCTGATTAATAGCACTGTAATTCTAATGTCCAATAAAAAGAAGTACTAGAGGAATTCTCCAATAGAAATTACTGCTATTCTCAAAGGTATCATCAGCTAATAAAGAAATCACATTATCAACCTAAATTTCAAGGTAAAATTTATATCTCTCTGTTATTATGATTTTCAAACTGTTAATTCACATACTTTATTGTAGGTTGACTTAGTATTGGCAAGGAACTCTACTCCAAACTGTTACCTTATAATCCTTTTTCTAGTTCAGGTTTCCTTTTTCTGCTTTTTTCTGTGTTGTGTTGTGATTTTTTAATCCAAAGATCTAAGTGCTGGTGTACATTCTTCAGCCAAAATCTTTACATCACAAGGATGAAAAACTGGTGGTGACTGTGTGGTTTCTAAGTGTCACCTTTCTTTACAAATCCTATTTTATGTTTCATCCTCTGGCGTCACCTCAGTTTACAAACATGGCAAGACTGTTTTAAATCTCAGAGAAAGGTAAAATAAAGTGTCCAAATAACAGGTTATAAGTGGATAACCTATTACTCTTTGGCTGGAAAGCTTTCAACATCTGGCTTTGGCAAACAAAGGCCATTTTGGAATGTTGTTTGGGCTGTGACTGAACCCACATGGAGGTTGTATTTACAGCACAGGAGTTGCCAGATAACAGTCAAAGCAATTTGGGCATCAAAATAATAGGAGTGATTCTAGTGCTTTCTGTGAAAACCTTTAAACTCCCATTTCATTAAAAATTCCACTCTGCAGCTGGTAGCAGAGATTTACTGGGTTTCACCATCTGTGCAGATTAATGTTTCCTAAAAGAGAATGAATGCAACAGATGAGATGGTTGGCTTTTCAGATCAAACAAAACCCCAAAGTACAATCTCTTCCCTGACTCTTGCATCTTACACCTGTTTCCTTTTCATCACATGACTGAATTGTTTAGGAGAAACAATTCCAGCTTTCCTTAAAGCTGATTGATTTGAAGATGGCAGATCACCAAGATTCTTGTGGGCTGGTAGCTGTGGAGAATTGATGATTTCATTGAGTAGATTTTACAGATCGGTTGAACACCTTCTTTAGATGTTATTGTGTTCATATTCAAGAAAAATGTCTTCACCCAACAAGTACAGTGATTTAAAGGCATTTCAGTGTGTGTTCCAGGCTGGATTAGCAGTGACAACCAATATGGGGAAGCTCAGCTGCCTCCAACCCACACCCCTGTTGTTTTCAGTCTCATTTCTTTCTTTTTGACTGGCCATAACTAATCTTTCCAGGGGATTGAGCATGTGATTCATTGCAACTGTGATTTTAAATCAATCCTTTGTCACTACATATCTTACAATGTTATAATTTTAAATTACATTAGCTTCACCACACATCAAACACCAAAATAAATTCTTGGCAGTGCTTGCCGTATTATGATTCATCAGTAAAATTAATGGAGTTTCTGGGTTTGCCAGGAAATGGAATCATTAATTTGACTATTTCTTGAGGGCAAGAAAGGAAAGCACACTACCTGCTTATCAAACCAGGTATCAATCCCTGCCTGGGTTTCTTGATAAATATTCCTGGTTATTTCCATGCAATACAGGATATTTTACTCTATTCTGATGGCTGACATCAGACACTGGTGCTGAGGTAAGGCAGACTCGTGGCATGGTGGGCTCAGCAGCCTTCTGGAGAGGAGAGGCAACAAGGCTTGGGGCCATCCAGAGCAGGGACTGCCAGGGCCTCCTGTTCCTAAAAAAGACATTCACTTAGCCCTGCAAAAAGAACAGCAACAGCACAGGGTGTCACCATCCCCATGAATTTCACACTAAAAAAGCCAAACACCCCAGAAACCACTTGATAATACAAACATGAAAGTGGGTAATTAAACTCACTGGCAACATTGGTCTTTGCTTTCCCTTGCATTTTTCTTTTCTTGAAATCCAGCTGGTCTCTAGCTGTTGCCAGGGGTAACCAGCAGTGACATTCAAGGTCATGGATGAAAAGCAAGTCTTTGTCCCCTTTATGACTCTCTTGTAAACTTGCATCCTAAAATAAATTCCTCTAAAACAACAAATTTGGGTCAGTGAAACACTTGAGTTTGCTGGGTTTTTTTAAATTTCCATTCACTGCACTTCTTTGGTCAGTCCATTCCTGCTCCTCCATGTTAATTATAAGGCACAATATCCCAGAGAGCATCTGGTTCAAGGAATGTCTCAGAAGTGTCACAGTGTCCCCAAGGCTGCCCTGTCCTCCTTTAGGACAGACTGGTGACTCCAGACTGCACATGCACAGCACCAGAGTGCTGTGGAACCAGCAACCCTCCTCTGTGTGTTCTACCTGAGCAGCTGCAACTCTGTTCATTCTTGTATTTTGAACATGCTGAAGTTGTCTTTTCCCCTTTCTGTAACATTGGTGATTCATTCACAGAGTTTTCTGCTGAGGAAATAGTTTATATAATTCACTAAAGCACTTTCAGAGGTAAAAAGTCAAGAGTTTTATGGAAGATAGGGAAAAAGTCCATTCTTCTAAATGGGAATTTTGTCGTGATTCATCATGCAGTTCTACTCTATATGATTTTCAAATGGTTAGCAATGTTCTGTATGGTTTAAAATGGGTTTTATTCTTTTTGTTTTGTTTAACCTGCATTTGTCCACTGCTTGATTTACACTTTTTATGTAAATAAGCTGCCTGATTGTGAACTAGAGAGAGATTAATATTTACAAATATGTTGGATGTTGTCTGTGAGCTCCCCTTGCATTTTTATTATTTTGTCAGCTTTCCAAACCAATATTTTTCTCTAGAAAGATGCTGCTTAAGAAATGAGTATCTGGGAGCAGAGGAACCAAATTACAGCTTTGCTTAGGTGAACATAACTGCTTTTGATGCAAGTGGGAGTTTCCCTTGTTTATCTGGTGTGTAATTTGGAAAAAGTGCATTTTACATCTAATTTGACCTAGATTTTGCTACACCATATTTGCAAGATAGAGGGAACAAGCACAGCAGACATCAAAGTGTTTATTTGGTACCTACCCTGGCCTGAGAAGATAAGTGTTTTGAAGTGTTTTTTGGCCAGAGAGGTGGAGGTGAAGAGAGCTGTCAGCTCTACCTCAGAGGGAATTCTCTGTCCCAGGCTCAGCCCAGCTTTTCCAGAGGTGCACAGTTGGTATCTAAAGGCACTGAAGTGTTTTAGGCTGGGCTATGGAAGGTGCAAATGACAGTAGTTACCTATTTTACAAGCAGATGATGATGATGAAGTATTAATTGCTTACAGTGTAGTGGGTGGATTTTAAAACTCACCAAGATGTCTTTGCAGCTTCTCCATGGAAGTGTCCTCGATGGATAAATGTCAGCTCCATAGTTGTCCCCCTCAAAGTCTTCCAAGTGCTGGTGTGACAGCTGAGAGGGGAGGCAGCTGAACTGGATCTGGGACTGGAGGTGGGATGGAGTTGTAGGATCATACCTGCTGGAATGGGGTGAGGAAGGATGGAACCTGCACACGAGAAAAGGAGCTAAGAAGGATACACAAAACCAAGCATCTCACAGCAAGAGCACAAGGCAGATGGGGTTATCATCCTTTATAGGATAAAAGGACTTTATTTGTTCTGACATTTTATTTGTTCTGTGTGCATATTCATTCTCAGTGCTGAGGATGGGAAGGTGCCTGTGTAGCTCCCAGTCTGTCACAAATATTCATGTGAAGCACAGAGCAGCTGCATGGACCAGTACAGAAATTCAGAGTGTAGAGCTTAATTGGAGCAGTATTTGTGCTTCACTCCAGGAGTCAAGGCTGCTCCTCTCTTTTGTTTCTTCGCCCCTCCTTTCTTCCTTTCACAGCCCAAACACTTGCACAGGATTTCAAGTGAATTTACTTATCCTGCAGAGGGTAAATGGCAGAAACTGTTTCTTACAATTCTGCATTAAGACTGACTTCTGGAATCTTTGCAAGGAAATCTTGTCACTCCTTATTCTATCAGGAGAGATGTATTCCTTTGGAATGGAGTTACTCTTTGTTACCTGGGAAGCAGCATTTCTCTGATGGGCCTCATCTTCCACTCCCACCTGGGTGAAGTGGATGTTTGTACCTATCAAAATGCACTTGGTTCATGCTGTGAAAAATAATTAGTTGGACAATGGAGCTGCTTTGAATTTACATGTTGACTCATACCCCAACCCTTCCCGTGTTTGTGGAATTGGACCTTGGATTTGGGAAATGACTGATAAATATTCTTCTAAACCTGTGATTTCAGAACAATGGATGTTGCTGAAATGTCAGGACTTCTGAAAATGGCAATTTGTTTACTAGGAAATTAAAAGAATGAGCAGCTTTTGATGGTCAGGGCAGCAACACCTGTGTGCTCTTGAAATTTCTAAAAATATATTCATATTCTGTTCTACTTTGCCTGTGGTTCCCACACACATGTGGCACCACTGATAACATCTCTTGGGAGAACTAGTCCTCTGAGCAGATTCTGAAAGGGTGGGTCCAGCATTAATATAAACTCCATTAACTCTAGCATATTTTGATTTGCAGAAGATTAATGGTGCATATAGGACCCAAACCACCTTTTTTCCTCCCTTATACAGAGTATTGCATATATTTCAATGCATTTTTCAAATGAATAACCATGACCCAGAAATATGGTTATGAATAAAGTGCTTTGCTTAGCATTGCAGACTTTGAGTAGAACTGAAATGTTTCTGTAATGTACCCACACATAATTTGACACCAACTAAATATCTTTGGTGACTTGTGAAACAAGACGTTTCCACAGCCTGTGTCTTTTGTGCCACTGACCTCTTGTTAACAGGATTAAGAAATCAATAGTTGTGCTGTCAAGAGAATGTAAATGTTTCCAAAGATGTTGTAGGATATTTCTGCCCAGTGCTCCATTAAGAAATGAAGAGTGTGGTGACTGTACTGCGTGTTCATAGTGAGTTGGAACCATTTCACATCTCTGAAATTCTGGGAAGAACTGTTAGAATACAGGTTGTACATGACTAATTCAGAAAAAAAAAATAAACCAACCAATAATTTGAGTTAAGCCAAAAGTATAAACATGTACTGATATAAATCCATGGATATATAGCCACAGTTTTACTCTGACACTGCAAGTTTACATTGTTCATTGAATTAATACAGTGCTAAAAAATCCCCAGTGCAGATCTGTTTAGAAGTGTTTGGGTTAAACTTGTCACATTACTGAGCTGACAGACTTCAGCTTTGTTGAACATTCACAAACCAAACCTATTTTCTCACAGCTGTCTGGAATGCCAAAAACCTGTGTTTTTAAAGTATTCCCATAAGATCCTGTTCCACTTTTCTGTTCATCCTATCACTGCATGCATTGTTTTATGCTCAGCTTCTCTTTGGTAAACAACTGACTGATTTGTTGATCAGAGAGGCACTTGCAAACCTGTCTTCTTGGAAATACAGGCATTTCTACAGCAGCATATTATGCTTATTTTATACTTTTTCCTAATATTCTGGTCTAAAATTGGTGAACTTAATGCACATTCCCACCAACCCACTTTATCCCATTTAAAAATAATAATTTTTTGAAAATAAAATCCCAGCTCCCTCCAGTCCCTGCGCCAGGTACACTTTGAGCACTCACTGCAGGGGTTGTTTCTGCCTGGCTTTGTCTCAGAGCAAGGTTAAGGACACAATGCAGATTTGGAAAAGGCAAACTAGGCCTTAATCAGCAATTCAGCTTTTAGAACTCTGGCCTTGAAAGTAGAACAATATGAAGAAGGTCTTATGGAAAACAGAGGGGAAATTAAGGAAGAGCAGTAATAGAAAGACTTGGGAAAACTGAGCTATTACCCACCTCTTACCCAGCATTCAGGTTTCATTCAGGCTGCATCTTTATCTGCTGTGCAGAGAAACGTCAGGAGAAGCTCAATGGAAAAACCATTTATGGGATGACTGTCCATTTTTTCCTTCATTTCACCCATTTTCAGTGAAGCTTAGAGACTCAGCACCAAAACTTCACTACTAAGATGCTTCCCCTTATATCCAGACCTTCTGACAGTTGGAAAACAGCTTCTGGTCTCTGTAACCATGCTCAACCACCCAATGACAATACATTTCCCACTGGCAGAGTAGAGCACCACAGGTACAAATAAACAACTTGGCAAGTGAAACCACCTTGTAAAGCTCACATCCAGTTCCCTAGACAAAGGGGAACCTGTGTCTGTAGACTCGATATTTTCTGAGCTTGAGAAGAGCTAGCTCTTCTCAAGAGAAACTTTTCAACAGTTTTCTTTTTCCCAAAACAACCTTGTGTAAGCCATATTCCTTTCCCATAACAGCAGGTGTTGTTTGCTATTTCTGTTACTGAGCCAATGGGAGAGGTGTCAGCCCTATGGACCAATAATGTGTCTTCTTAGTGCAGCATGTTATAAAAGGGCTGAATGAACTGTAAATAAAACCTTCTGATTTCTACTGCCTTCTGACTGGAGTCAAGCATCTTTATTTTGTGTCCTATCACGACACCCAGGTCTGACAGCTGAGGATGTTCCATGTCAATAACACACTCCCCACCTGCAGAGGTGGACATTCAAGGCAAATTTCTTATTGTGTTGTCAAGTATTTCCTCAGATCTCTCTCTACAGCAAGTGAGCCCCTGGCACTGGACTGTAAGAATTGTCCTGATGAAGGATCTCTTTTCAGCTGCATGACCAGCTCCTTGTAATCCAACCAAGCCAAGAGAGTTTCTTGTATTTATAAGGGGAAAAGGAATCTTTTCTCACTGTAACAACTCCAAAGCCAAGGGCAGGCCCTGAGATGCCAGTGGCAAATCAGTGCCTTCCTGAGCAGATTTGACTTGACAACCCTGTGTAAAAATGAGAAAAAAAGCCAAGAGTATACACACTCCACAGCTGCCACAGTACGTATGATGATAGCAGATTAAAAACAAAAAAAGAAACCAAAGAAAAAGAAAGAGGAGAAATTAATATTGCTGGCAATTTTTCAGAGCTGAATTGGGAAAATAAAAACCACCACTGTATAAGTTTGGCAGAGTGAAACTTTACAGGTAGTTATGGAAAGTCTTAGAATGTTGAAATGCTGATGAGCTGAAGCCATAGGTCTGTCCCCCTGGGATTTGCCATGCTCATGACACTTGGGCGTCAGCTGAATATCCTGTTTTTGTCCATTTTAAAAACAAGTATTTTGTCCATAAGGAGCAAAACTAATTGGAATTCTGAACATAGAAATGTTGACAGTGATTCATCCAGTAGCCTCCTGGAGAAATGCTCCTTTTTCAGTGGAACTGGTTGTGTGTTGCTTGTGTATCCTGCCCAATTTCATCTGAACTTCTTTCATCAGACTTTTTATGAAATGCTCTTTAAACAGCCAAGCAGGTTTTGTTTCTAATAACTGGTTTGAAGAGCCACATATCCTCAGTCATGTTTTTTAGCCATTACATCATTTATATGTACTTTCTTCATCAGTGGTTGCTCAGAAAGCCAGGCTGTTTTTATCAAGGTTATTTTTCAATATACATCTATATTGGGATGCTTTCCTATGCATTTATATAGATATAACTTCTTTATATACTCACAGAGTATCAGGAAAAAAAAGTTAAACAAAAAAGTTGAATTTTGCAATGATCTCAGTTTTTGTAGTGCTTTAAAGTCATAATAGTTTTGTTAACAGTGTTGCTGCCCAGAATGTTCAAGGAGAGGGGAGCAAAGCAAAGCATTAGAGGCTGGAATCATGTATATACACCAGTGCATGCACAATGGACATTAAGATTACTCCAGATTTATACAAATAGAAGAACATGTAAAATCTTCAATCCTGTGACCTCTGTCCACTGTTCTTTGTGTTTCTCTGCAGGCTGCTGCCATCCTTTAAAGCTGTCTGAAGCATCAGCTTGAGAAATGCATTTTCAGAGTGAATTGAGATGGCAGATAGCTACAGGAAGGATTTTAACAGTTATTTAACAAAGAAAAAAAAAAAAGATGATAGAAGCAATTCTCTTTGGGAAATAGCTTTACATATTTCATAGCACCTGGCTTAATAGCTGTGATGCCCAATCCATGTTAGCACTCCCCAGGCACAGGAGAAACACAAATAGTGAGCAGCTGCTTTGTGGAGGCCACAAACACATCATCAAAAATTAAAACAGGGTTCAGGGGTTGTATAATGGAGATTTACAGAGCTAACAGCAATATCTGGGCCATTTGCACAAACCCCCCTACAGTCAGGTTCCTTAGGCTGCTGCTTGGCCTCATTTGATCCCCATAGCTTCTCTTGGACAAAGCAAAACACCCAGAAGTTTTAATTTGATACTCGGGGCGGGTGTCACCTGGAAACAATACAAACATACCCTGGGAAGGCTGAATAAAATCTAAGGGTCGCATTATGTCCTTTGGAGCTGAGGCTAAAAGAGGGAAATATGTGAGAAAAAGCTGTCCAAAACTGGTTTTGACCAATTTTCCCCATTCCCTCTTACAAATAAGGAACACAGGGCCCTTCCTTCCATCTGTTTTGAACCTGAAGCTTTATGGAAGATTCATTTTTTTTTGATAGGAGGACCTTTTGAGATGCTCAGAAATTCCTAAACTGAGGCAATCCACCTTCTTAGGAGGGTTAAAATAGAAGCATCAGCTCTGCCTATTCCTTCTGTCTCCTTCTGCATCCTTGGAGCACTTTAGTGCAGATAATGCAGGAGAGGAGGATCAACCACCACAACTTCCCAGAATGCAGCTCCATTGTTTCCAGGCTGCATCTGCTCCACAGAGCTGTAAAATACAGGCATCAAAGCAGTAATGCTGTTTTTATTGCTCTGAGGAGTGTGGATGCGTGCTGGCAGTGTTTTTCTGTGGGGGGAATGAGAGAGGGAAGGGGATGCAGAGCAGGAGGAGGCAGGGAGGGAGCCCTGCTCAGGACTGACATCCTCCCAGCTGGCAGGTGCCTTTTAGAGTGCAGAAAAAGAGCAGTGCTGGGAAGGTTCAGTGGGAAATAAACTGCTGATGGAGCACACAGGTTTGGAGCTTTGGAAAAGTTGAGTGACAATGTGTTGTCTGGATTAATCTGCAGGTTTTTCTCTTTCAGTTAGAAACTGGCCCCAAATTGTCCAGGTCGAACAGACCAAAGTCTAAACAGGTTAAAATCAAATCTAGCTTTAATAAGCAAAAAGTGTAGCTCATCTTCGCTAACATTTTCTTTGCTCTTTGTTTAAAAAGAGCTGGATTTTTATGGGACTGTTTTTGACTTAGTTGTCTTGTTTGTTTTTTAAGTATGGCTGAGTACAGAATGCTGGAAGCATGCACTGGAACCATATTAAACTTTAAAAAATAAAGTGCTAGAGTACCAGAGGTTTAGTATTAAGCTAAAAATGTTAGGTCTGGAAAAAGGACTCCAGTTTTCCATTTTTATTTACTCACATAACATTAATAATTAATCTAGGTTTCTATTAAGGAAGACTTTTTTGTTGATGGAAAGGATATAAACAGCATGCAGAGGGTCAGTGAGACCAATGTGACATGGTGTAGATTTGCTTAGTCACCAGCTCATGTGATAATACAAACTTCAGAAAAATATACAAGTTCTGCATGAGAATCCTTACAGGTCTTTGGCTTTAATTTCTGATTTTTATACTTTGTCAGTAGAGTGAATAATTGCTACCATTCTGCTTTTGTTTGTATTTCCTTGCAGTCCAACACACTCTGCACCATCGAGATGGGATTCAAACACAAACAATAAATGAAAGCAAGCTGCCATGGCACCTTTATTGTTTCTGTAATTTCATCAGTTGACACTGGATGGGTGGGACAGGATAAAGAAAAATCCTCACGCTGAAAGTTATAAGAAGGAAATTAAAACTTCTTGAATACCTGAGTTTGTTTCAAATGCTGATTCAAATTTAAGTCAAATGAAATATTATGTGTCTGTTCTGAGCCATCCCAATAGCTCCAGGTACTGCTGCTAAGTGTTTTTGTTCCTAAGATGTTCACCTGCACCTCAGATAAGGGGAACCAGAGTCCAATTTAGCCCTAGATGTACTATAACAAAACAAAAACAAAAACAAAAAAACAAAACCAAAAAAAAAAAAATCATCCTACCCGTGGGCAGCATTATAGGAGGCAGGATGGCAGATCCTGTGCCTGGCACTGCATCCTGCTCAGAGGAGTAATGTATCACAGGTTCTTTCTCCTCAGGTAACAGTCCCAAGGCATGGCAATGCCTCTTCTCCTCCAATTGGCCACTTGAGTATCTCCTTAGAGAGTTTTCCAGGCTGTAAATTACAAGAAGGCAGTGAAATAGTAAAAGGAAAGACTAAGACTGTGATCCTGGATTACACTGTTGAGCCATAAGAACCATATACCTAGAATTATGGGAAGAAATAAATAGAAAATAGAGGCTGAATATCAGGAAAAACTTTCCAACAGTGAGAGCTAGTAGGCCATAGCCACTCCTACTCCCACGGAATCTCCCACATGAAGCAGTTCATGCTCTTAGTACTTGAGAGTCTCACAACTGAGCTGGGCAAAGTGTTCTGTGAGGAGCATCCTGAAGAACTCTTGCAAGATGGTCGTATTTTCCTCATGTACACAAGGCACTGTGGCCTCGAGAGGAAGCCCCCCATTGTTCTACTTTCCTTGTCAGTGATGCTCCTTAAATCTGGTATTATGTGAGGTTAAAAATATTCAGCTGAAATATGTAGTTGCTCTCTCACTGTATGAAGTCTTCATCAACTGGTGCCTGTCAGTGTCTGGTCTACACAACACAGGGCATTTATTTTTCAGTCAGTAATTTCTCTCAGCACTTTATTTGTTCTTCCTAAAAACATAGGGCTTGTGACATTCATCTTAAATGTTTTAACCTGAAATATTTCCGTGGGCTCTGTATCCTTTTTCAGAGTATTTTTTGTTCTTATTAGTGACATTCCAGAAGCATTTTTATGCATTTATTTGCAGTTTGATTTTGCAGGTTGAGCCTCCATAGCACAGGGTGTGACAGTTTTTATTGGGTTTTATTTTTATTACTGAGTGCAAATGTAGAGTTTGTCTGCAATGTTACTGCTGCCCTGCAGTTCTGGTAGTTTTTTGTGCTCTGTCTTTTTAATGAGTGTGTGTAGTTTTTCTTCCAAACACCTCTTCTGCTGTTTACTGGAGTTGTGAAGTATTTACCAACTTCATGAGATGTGACCGATGAATAGGGAGGAAAAGGGACTTGATTATTTAAATTGCATGGAAAAATATGCACACTGTCAAAACAAGGAGTGTAGGATTGTATTTTCTCTTACACTCTACAAATCAGGAGTAACTGCATTGGAAATAGTGGAGTAATATCTCTGTAAACCCAATTTAAATACCAGTAAAATCAGATCTCCCAATCTGATAAACAAGAATACTGAGGTTTGAAGATGACATTTTAATTTGAAAACTGTTTACCTTTTACTTGCTGTCAGCAAGGCTAGCAGTAATTAAAATTGGCATATTTTCCAAATCCTAGGGTTTTTTTTCCTTCCACTACACTTCATATGATCTATTTCTCATTTTATGTGGATTTTTTTTTTTTTGCAGTAGTGATAACATTTTCCTATTATTGCATTTATTATTCATTATTGTGGATATGATACTGCACCAATTGGCAAGGATCTCGGGGAATGTTTTCATATCAAATCTGGTTTTAAAGTTTCCTTACTAAGCTGGGTATTTGGAGTTGATTGAAGCGTGCTGAGATTGAGATTGCCTTGAGTCAATCACCATAAACTGAGTAATGCAACTCAGAGTACTCCAGATATGAACCAATGCAGCTGAGTTAATGATCTGATTCCTGAAGGAGGATTCAGCTCCTGTGATTGGAAGTGTTGAGTTTCACTGAGGCTGGATCAGTGCAGAGAGATGGGCATTTCCAGAAGCAATTTGATCCAAAAGGATGGGTGAACAAATGTTACACTGTAGGTACCCTTTGCTCTCCCCTAAGTGTAATGGTAGAGAATACTGTTAGTTTAAAGCAAGATAATTAGGTGTTAAACAGCAAAAATAAGATTACTCAGGAAAAAAAGCAGACAACATAAGCCATCTTCTCAGAAAAAAAAAAATCTTCTAGCCTTAATTTGTGTGCTGTTTATGCCACTGCAGAAGAATTTATGCTGTAGACAACGTAACTGATGAAACTGGTTCTCTTGGCTGCCCTCCATTCCAGTCCAGGTGCCCTGAGCACAGTGCAGGATGTGGTCATTGCAGCCCATGCTGCTGGGACTGTACAGCCTGGCCTTAAATCCTGACATAGAAATGTTTCTGAAATATTATGTAACTGAGAAAAAAATGCCTTAGGTAGATTCAGTTTGTTTTTAAAAGGATCCAGTTTCTGTTTATTAATAATTTTATATCATTGCTGATGTACAGTGCAGCTTATGAGAAGACAAAGTATTTTTGCTCTCTTACAGTTATCTCAAGAAAAGAAAAGATAGCATTGAGGGTCATCAGATTATATTATATTATACTTCTGTAGTTTAAAAGATTTTCCAATTTTATCTATTGATAAAATTACTTGGAGCTGAGGATTAAAGAGAAAGGTTTAAAGCAGAAAAGCTGATTTAAGACTGAAGATCTTTCTTAGCAGCATCCATTTAAAGTTAATCTTTGATCATCTGTGAAGCTGATTACCTAATATATAAAACCTATAAAAATTATCCTCTGTTTTATTATGCAATACAAATATTGTATTCTTTGAAATTCAGTTGCTCATGACTAACATTCA
Organism: Trochalopteron elliotii; assembly: GCA_024734555.1. NCBI lineage: Eukaryota > Metazoa > Chordata > Aves > Passeriformes > Leiothrichidae > Trochalopteron > Trochalopteron elliotii. Next base: position 1,947,258 of record JANPWX010000239.1, read on the forward strand.
GAAAACTTGTTAAGAAAACATTAGTCAGAAATGTAAGAGAGAGCTCCAAACACACCAGGAGGATGGAAGGAGGGGAAGGACAGAGGAAAGCTTTGTCATTGTCACTTTCAGCAGTGAAATGGGATCCCAGGATCACAGAGGGGGCTTGTAAGGCAGAGTTCCTACTCTAAAGATAGTGAAGGGTTTCACATTTGAATATACAGGAGGATCATTATATACTCTCACAGTCTATCTGTTGATTACTCATCCTCTTCAGCCTAGATACGAAATACCCCAGATACTCCTTGATGCATCATTGTGAAAGTCAAAACAAAAACTGTGTTCAGCTCGCCAGAGTTTCTCACTGGGCCTCCTCAATATGTGCTTTCTTCAATCCCCTCAGTAACTGTGTGATTTCAGCCAACTCTGTGTCCCAAGTCCAGTTACCCATAACAGCACCAACATCCACTTGAGGCCAAGAACATCCCTGCAATCTCTTAATAGCAGACCTCCGAAAATTATTCCACTGCAGGGTCTCTCCTGAGCATTTCTGCTTGTCAGGAGGTTTACACAGAAAGCAAGAGAAGTTTCCTGAAGTTTTCACATCCTCAGGCTCACTGTAAATGGAGGGGGTTTCATAGAATCTTTTTACTGACTCCTCGAAACCAAAGAGGGGGGAGGTGGAGGAAAGAAGATGGGCAACGAAGGTGACAGAAGATGAGCAGAATCCAGGCAGAAATTAAACACCTGAAGAGTCATTTCTCTGTTTATAAATCATTTTGTCTCCATCCTTGCACTTTGTTTTACATGTTTGCTATGAATTATATGAGAGCTTTAAAGTCCTCTCTGCTCCCATCCTGTTTGTACTCCAAAGGTTCAGTTATAGCACTGTTCCAAATAAATTAAAGTCCAGAACAATCTTGAGCAATTCAGAAAGCTGCTGGGGCATCTCGTTTTCTATACCTTCAGAGTATTATCTGTTATTTCCATTTATAAAACAAAACAGAGGGCATAAAACTGAGACTTAGGGTTACTTTAGCTGGAAGGCAAAGTTTTGCTTGCCACAGATCAAGATTTCCTGTTATCCAGATGTGAAACCTTTCCATCTGATTTCTGTATGAAGCTGTGACAAGGTGTTTGTCATGCCTTCTGTCACACAAACCCATCACACATTTGGTTTTCATGTCCATTATGTGGCCCTTAGTTTGAAATTAGGGGGCAGGCTTTATTAGTCTTACATAGGCAAGCTTTGGATAAGCATTTTGAGGGGGAAAAAATCTCTTTTCAACATCTAATTTGGACAAAAAAGATTTAAGCGTAGGATATTTCTGGGTGAAATGTGTCACTGGCAGATCAGCAGTGCCTTTTGCAGAGGGTTTTCATGTTGTCAGAAATTGCAGCTGTTGAGATGATTCCAGATTCCTCATTAAATGTGGCTTGGCTGGCACAAAAATTTGTCCTGGGAAGTGAATTTCTGCACTCAGATATGATTCAAGAGGGTGCAGGGGTGCAGAGATCAAGTCAAGGGAATCTTTAGTGTTGGACACGAGGATAATGTACTGCTTGCAGGGCTTAATCCCAGGAAAAGACAGAACAGGGTTCCCGGGCAGGAATTACTGTTTTACATACTGAATTTTCCCTATGGATAGGTCACTTTTGCTTTTTTGGGTTTTCATGCTTAATCTTTGGTTTTTTGTGACTTTAGGAGACTTGGTATCAATGAGCATTAAATTCAATTTCATGGTGTTTGTGAGACCTATTTTCTCAGAAAAATGCTTCTCAAGGCATAAAGTTACTGTCACATCAGAACAAAGATGAAAATGCTGATCTGCTTTGTGGATGATTTGAACTGTTTAAAGAGTTCCTGTTTTAAATAGCCCAAATAATTCCGTTGGCTTGCTTAGAGAAATAAAATCTAATTTACAGTAATTACAGCACTAGCCTGATTAAAAATTATCTCCATCTTCCTGTATTTAATACCCAGCAGCTTTGCTGCTGAGGCAGTATTGGTTTATGCAGAGAAGGGATTGCTCTGTTGGACAGACAAGTTCAGCAGCAGATAAAATAGGGGAAACTGGAGCAGCTGGAAGTGAAAAAATCAGTTGGTAATTTTAAAAGTAGTTTTTTAATTCCCTGTGAGTTTATTTGACCAGCAATAACAGTTTCATGGGAGAAAAGGGAGAATATCCTTCAGAAATAGCTCAAAGTGCTGGAGGGTTTTTCCTAATGCATGAGATGGAACTACGGCAAACTCCTGGAGGCTCAGAAAGTTCCATCCTGTCCTGGTACAGCTCTTTTACAAGGACATTTTGGGGGAATGCTTTTGGCTCCAGCTTCTGTGTCTGTACTTACAACCAATAAAAACCAAAAAAAAGTGAAGCGGAGTAGTGCCAAGATTTTCCAAGCGTGCTGACCCCCAAACTCCAAAAGGAAAGGGAACATGTTAAAATTTGCTATTGCTGTTTTAGCACATCGTATTTTTCTAAGTGGAACCAACAAGTGGTAGTTGTGGAATAGAGCCCTAGAATTCCACTTCTTAAGAAAGGGATGGTGCAATGGGATCTTTCTGGAATGAAAATGTGTAAAAACTTTGTCTTAAGTATGAGGCATAAGTTATGACCTGTTAGCACAGAAAATTTTAGGTAGAGAAGGGGTATTAATCTTTGTTTTTTCAATAGGAGAGGAAAAAAAAAACCTTTTAACCTTTTAGATTCCCATTCTAACCTTCTGTATTCCTTTTGAGATTTAGATTTAGGCTTTTAGTGTTCTCTTGAGCACTAATAGAAGTTGTTGGAGGAGAATAACTACAACACTGCACTGTAGTGTTGCATGCAAGTTCTTACTATTCTTTCCAGAGGATCAGATCCTATGAATTAGATTTTATTAATTACAGCCTTGCAGCAACGTTACAAAATCAGAAGCATTTCAAATATTTGTGTGGAATTCAAGCTACCATCTCATTAACTTGTTAACAAACTCTTCTTGGAGAAAGGACAGGAAATAGGCTGAAGATATTTTTACCATCTGCAGTTATCTAACTGTAACCCATGTTTCATGTTTCAAAGGAATGTAAATGATGCTTTTTTGAGTGAATTGGGAGTTCATTAGTTAGAAACAATATCCCATGTCCCAGAGTCAGAGATCCTACATAATACAGAGAGTAAAAGGAGATACATAACCTCAGAGGTACCTTATTTTTTTTCTAGGTTTCAGTTTCCAGTGAGTAAAAAAGCAAGTGCAATGTACCATATTACACTGTAAACTGGGAGTATATTAAAAATAAATCGTTCTCATGCATCATATCCTGCTTTTTAAAGGAAAAATATGCATTAAAAAGATTTGTTCAATCATTGGTCTGCCTTCTAGCATCACAGATCAATGTCTCTGATTAAGTTGTGCTCTATAGATTCCTGCAGTCAAGTTCATCAAAGAACCCATTTCTCTTCCTCTAATGATGCTTGAACCCAAAGTTCTTCTCTGAAGTACTTTAATTTTCACTTGGTCATTACAAGAAGACAGTAACTTAATGAACTGCAAATAGGAAACGAAAGTAACATAAATCATTTTTGCCTCCTTTTTGTGATATTAGCATAACACTTCTTTCATCATTTTAATGCCTCCAGTGTTTTCTGCACATGTGATGGTAAAAATTAAATTGTGCTGCATTTTTTGTAATCTAGCTTACCAATAAAAATATCAAATCATTAGAATAATCAAGATAAATTAATGCCAGCAAACTGTAATAGTATTTTACATTGTGCTACAGTAACTGTTAAAAGTGAGTCTCCTGCTGAGATAAAAAACATTTAACATTTATCATAAAGAATCAGTAAAAATTTGCAAACTATTCTTCTGTGAAGACCTGTTCCAAAACACTTCTTTGAAAAATATAAGCCACTGATGTCTTGCCTTGGTGCTTTTGACTGAAGGTAATATTCAGTACTCTAAAATGAGATAGGAATTCAAGATTTTTTTTTTTTCTGGCCTCCTGTTTCTGGCTTCTCACTGTGCATAGTTTTTTATAACCTGAAAAATCATGTTGCCCTTATATTTTTCTAAGATAGCAACTAAGTCAATCATGCCAAAGAAAATACCTGAAAATGTAAAAAGAATATAAAAGCACAAATCACATCCAAAGGTAGCAAAAAGCAGAGTGAAAGGATAGAAATAATTGCTGGTGTCATTTTTCTGGGTTCAGTGCACTGGTCTGGAACCTGCTGCACTGTAGGCAGTTGGGAGCCAGAAAATGAGGATTCTAGAGGATGTGCCTGACAACAAACAGGCTGATGTGCTTTGGAGACAACACAGGAGCACTAAACCCTGGCCACGTTTGGAACATGGTGCAGCCCCAGCTGCAAAACCTCTGGGGGTTTTTCAGAAAGTCACTTTGTTTCAGAGTCAATAAATCATTTCTGCAAATTTCCAACTTCAATTCTGTGCAAAAATCTTTTCTAATAGCAATACAGAAAAGGCAGTGCCACGTGGCAGGAGGGCAAATACTGCTTCAAAATAATGATATGAAAATAAAATAATGAGTGTGAAGTACCTGCTCTTTGTTCCAAGGGAGTTCTCCCTGGTCTCCCTGGTATGCCCAGAGAGAAGAGCCACTCCTGCTGCTACTCTTCCCTCACTCACCCTCCTCATCCCCTCTCTGCTCTAAAACCAAAGGGGAAATTTTCTCTGACATTCTTTTTTTTTTTTAATGCCACACAAATTTTGCATCCTTATTTTTGTTCCTACAGTCTGCCTATTAATGAAAAGTTTTCAATATATCAAATTAGGATATATTCTTAGTATTTTTTTAACTCCTGGGTGTTGCTTATAGGGGATGAGGTCCTTTCATTTGCCATGTTCGGGAAAGGCTCTGACACATATGTATAAATAAAATTAATATTTCTGGTCACTGGAGCCTCTTAACCTTTTTTTTAAAAAATGGTTTTAACAGATGGATTTAATTACAAATGAATGGTTCAAAATTGTCATTTATACTTTTGCAGTGTAATGGTTTGAAAACAGTAAATATTTTTAGCAGAAATGCTCAGTGAAAACTGAAAGCAGTGGCTAAAAAGGGATTTTATGTAACTTTTGGAAAAGAAGAGTTTTCTGAATTTGGCACTGCTATACTTCACTCTGTCTGAGCAGCATCCTTATAAAACCAGAATGGAGAGAAAATCACTGCAGCAGCTCTGCAAACGGGTCCCCCAGTGGCTTTAAGCATTTGTTATTATACACAAAATAACACTTAGGGTACTGAGCATCCTCAAAATGAAGGAATAAATCCTTAACAGGCAATCCTGGGCAATCACATATACAGGTAATTCCCCAACAATAATAAACTGTTTAGCTTCATATGCTTTAATGCCTTTTATGCATTTCTTTCTTCATTTATTTTAGAAAATTATCTTATTTCAGTAGTAGCTCCAAGAGGAGCTATTGCAACAGAGTATTAGGCAACAGATGCTGCTTAGTCCTGGTAAAACACCTTTAAACATTGTGTGATTTTGAACAAACATAAAGCTACTTGAGATTTCAGTTCAGCTTCATGAAACTCTCTACAAATGCAGGATAAAGTTCTTTATTAGACTTCTCAGCTCTGAAGAGACAAATGCTGTTGCTCCTGCTCCCTCCTGGGATTTGCTCTAATAACCATCAGAGGAGGAGAAGAAGATCTTTTGCCTTTTAATTACATACAAATCACTGGCATTCTCCAGCTGTATTTAGGACTGGGATCTAATCCTAAAACATAAATTCCATCATTAAAAAATTATCATTATTCTTTGTGTATTTCATGCAAGTGATGACTTTCTTTCAGCATTCAAATTTCATTATCATAGAGTTATACAATGTCTTGGGTTGGAAGAGACCAACAGAGTTTCACCTCTGAAATGCAAGTTAAGTGATAAGGATTTAATCCAGATTTAACTGCATTTTACTGATTCTGTAATTTAATAATGTCAGTGATTTAATTTTCCTGACCTTGTGGAGAGCTGGCCAGGACTGTGGCTGACAAACCAATGCTCCTATCCCATGTTCTGACAGCAAAAAATGCTGCTGTGGGCACCTGATTCCTCTCACACATTACATTGAAGAGGACTAATATTTTCTGGTAGTAACTGAAAGTATAATCTATGGGAAATACACTTGCTCATGTGTAATTGCAGACAGAGCTTGTCTGATGATACCTGCAGAGTCTGTAGTCACAAGAAAGCAGAAGAATTCATAGAATCACAGATAGATTCAGGTGTTGTCCTGGATGCCAGCCAATATTCTTGGCTCCTTCTCATTAAAATACTGTTTTGCTGACAAACTGAGATGGCAGCAGTGAAATGGGAGATGGCAGAGTCCCAAAATATCCAATGCATTTAGTGTGCTGTGCTATCTGTGTTGTAAAAAAAAATTAAAACTAAAATAAAGTGATGCCACTTCTCCTGTCATGTTTAAATGCTGCAGGAACATGGCCTTGGTGTGAAGCCCTCTCAGGTCATCCTGAGGAGAAACAAAAGATGTGCCTAGAAAATTTCCAGCTAGGACAAAAGGAGGGGAAAAAACCTCTCCTCATTCCCTTATATCCTCATCCAGCAAGTTAACAGAAGTTTTGAGAAAATACCTCTCCCTTGTTTTTTGTTCATCCTCCCTGAGAAAAAATCCCAACCTCTTCTTTCTGGGGAATAAAGTTTGCATTAATTGCAGCTTCAAACAGCATATACTTAAACATGGAAATTCAGTCTGATGAGAGAGTAATGGAAATCTTGCCCCCAAAAAGGCAACAACTTCTCTCATAAGGATTCTAGTGCAAAAGAAAACAGACAGGGAAAATATGCTATGGGGAACATAAAGAATCGACTCCAAACAAAATGTGTTTCAGAGATTTCCCACAAGGCATCAGCAACTTCTTAATGCAGCTCATTCCCTAATTCCTCTAGGGACCCAGTAAATAAAGGCAGCTCATTCTGTATCTCCACAGGTCCATGGGAAGGAGAATATTAAAATGCACGTGAGGATGCAGAGGGGTGCCCAGAGCTGCCACAGCAGCCCAGGCACAGTTAACCATTCATTGCCTTTTGCTCTGACAATTTAGGCTGAGCAATGGTCACAAGTCCCTGGTGGTGCTGAGGACCATTCCCTAATTGAAATTTGATGGCAGCCAAGCCCTGGGTGCCCAGGACTGGAGTCAGGGAGAGCTAAATGAGCACAAAGAATTCTCCTGGCACAGCACTCTTCCGTCACCTCTCACTCCCCATAAACTCATGCCAACCCTCCAAATTCAGCAGCAGGGCAGAAATCCTAATGCATTGCAAGGACTCTGCAGCTGAAACCAGGCTGGAACAATGACTTCACATTTGGACAAGGTGTTTTTCTCTCTTTTTTATGCTTATTCACTCAGTTTTAAACAACTGTAAAGAGAAACTGGAAGCAAAGAATGAGTAAGAAGGGAAAGGCCCAGTGCAGGGCTGAATCCAACTATGTTAAAGATCAAATTCTTTCTACAATAAATGTGTTTTTGCAAGCTCTGGAGCAGAAAATCTGATTTATCAAGATCATCCACAAGAACTCATCAAACAAAGTGGAACATAGAGGAAAAATTATGTTTTTATAAACTTCCGTGCATGGAAACATGAGATCTTTCCAATTATTCTTTTCTGAGAGTTTTCAAAAAAAAAAAAAAAAAAACAAACCCTGTCCTAAATTTAAAGACTTTACACTGTGAAACATTTTCTGAACTTGAAAGGTAGCAAAAAAAAAATCCATACAAACTCAAAATACACAGTCATTCCAGACTCCTGCAGTAGTAGCTTGATCACCCACACACATTTCCTTAAATCTCTTCTAGGGGTTTGGGTTGAAGATGACTGAAAATATTTTTATTCTTCATAGTATTCCATATAGGGCAATCACAAGGTGAACATGTATCCATGTGTGTATGAATATCCTGAATGTACTTGATTCTTAATGCCAAGAAAGATGACAAGGGAAGGAAAACCAATGAACATCTGTAAGTGACTGGTGTTGGTGACTGCATACACAAGTTATGGTGGGATTTTCCTCAGGTGAAGAAGGATAATATATCAGGATGAAAAAAAGGTTTATGAATTAGATGGGAAGTCCTAAAGGAGAAAATAATGCAGAAGAAATAATTATGTTGGAAATATTCTTAATGGTTTGGAGAGCGTCCACTGAAGTGATCAGGTCATTCCCGATGCAACACATATTGATGATTCAAGGATATCATAAAATTATATTTTTAGGATAAAAGACTTATAAGTCAGAAAAATTCATATGTGAAGACAGATTTAGGTAGATTTTTTTTTTAAAACTTGGGCATCAAATCTCATCAGGCCAATGCTAACCAGTTCTCTTGCTGAAAAATGAATGAAAAGTCAGTGACTGAATAAGGAATTAGTAAACATGAAGCCTGCTAGAATCTCCTACCTGAGGACATTCTTTTATGCCATAGTCATTAAGCAGAACAGTGAGCAGTTGTGTTTACTGTCAGTTAAATACCAGAACATGGTATTTCCTCAAAAATCCCACATATGGGGTGTCCATCAGCACACTGAGCTGTGCTGGGCCTCCAGCAGCCATAACTGTAGATTGGCAATGCACTTAAACCTGAAAAATCCCTTTTCTGCTCAGGAAATGTCTCTGCACTGGCAGCCTGCAGCTGCTGGTGCCTCAGACCAACTCTGGCTGAGGAAATGCAGCAGGCAGGCCTGGGGGATCCTGTATTCCAGCAGCATCCAACTGCCAGAACCCATTCTGTGGTGCTTTGAAACCTGGGCAGCCAGCTGTGAGACAGGGATTCCAATGACCTGGAAAAAAGGCTTGGCTGCACTGAAATCCATGGTAGAAGTCTCTTTTTTTTCAGCAAAACCAGGATTTCACTCCTGGCAGTTGCCAAGCTGCTGTTTGTATGGAGTTGTTTTCCTACTGAAGAGGGTTGATTTGGGGTCAGAGGAGGCTGTTTCTCCTGGAATTTATTCTATAACTGAGCCAAAACCTAGAGAATTCATCTCAAGCAAACCACTTCCACCTTTAATTTCCAAAGGAAACTTTTAATCTTGCCTTGCCTAATGCCAAGGAAATGAGGCCTATTTTTCAGCAAAAAACCCTCAATTTGGACACAATTTGCAAGCCAAAGCAAGCTGTTAGAAAGGGGAGAATTGATGAAGTTGTCTGCTGAGCTGTCAACAGGCTCTAAGGAAAGGGTTTGCATCCAAATCTGTGAGGAGTCAGTGGTCAGCTCATGCTCCTATTAACCCAAATACTGCTCACTGACAGAGCCATGGATGCAACATCAAAACTGGAGAGCTCCTGGTGTGCAGTTTTACGTGCTGGTCATTAAACAGCCTGGCTGGAGCTGTGGGCTCCTGGCTCAGGCTCAGAGGCCATGGATTCACAGGAGTGTGTCCTGGTGGCACCAGCAAAATCCGGATTGTCCCCATCCCTCCTGCAGTCCATGTGCAGCACAAAGATAAGCAGCCCTCAGACAAGAGGAGGGAAGCAGTTATATATCTGCAGCCACACAGAAAACTGCTAAATATTAAGTATAAAATCCAGTTTTCTGTGCCAGTGAGAAGGTAGAGAAGCCTGTTGTTCCCCCACAGTTGCCGTGGCCTTCTTGCACCTGCACCCTGCAGCTCCATCCAGATTACAGCAGAAATATTCCAAAGCCACAAGGAGGAATCATATTCTTAAGGACCCATTTGGCATTGAAAACCCATCTTTTCTGCTGGAAAACTACTTGTATATGTCAAAGTGCAGCTGGCATGTTTGGTGACCAAGACCTGCTTTTCTGCCACCATGGTGCACTACCACAGTCAAAATTTTCTTTCCTGTCCATTGCACAATGTGTCAAGGGGTTTTCTGACATGATCGAATAGATGTGAGAGTTTAGAATCTGAGAGGTTTTTTTCTAATTTCACTTTTTAATTGTTTCAGTTGGGGAAGACTAATCCCTATGCTATTGGGAGGGGTTAAAAGGATAATAAATGTTCTAATACCTGGATTTGATTTTCAGTTTTGTAGGCAATCACTTTAATGTTAATAGGCTACTTATCCCTATTTGGGTTTTAATCCTGAAAATATTATTAAAATAGGCAGGTATTTTCCTTCCTTAGGCCCTAGTTTGTCTTTCACATGTGATTTCATGTCTGTGTGTAACAATTCACAAATACACTGATATGAATACTTATTATTCCAACAAATAGGCCATTTATTTCTGGATAGAGTTACCCAAACCTTGTAGACAGTGCATCAGACCAGCTCACTGGGGTTGATTAGAATTTTATTAGAGTGTTAACCTCTGAGTTTTCCATACACTGTGTCATCCTTGCTGCAAAGGAAATAGCAGAAATTCAGCATCTGGCTTTATTTAGTTGCACCCACAGTGGATTTTACAATAAATGTATTTGCTACTAAATGCAATAACTACAAATTTATTGAAGAACTTAAGGCAGCCACCACTTCTTCTGAGGAAAGAAACTATCTATGGAAAAATAAAGCACAACTTTAGAACATGGGAGCAAACCAGTTGATTGCTGCTGTAGTACTTCAGTTGTCATTGGAATAATAATTATAGCAGAACTGATAAACCAGTTTAGGGATATTTGAAAATGGCTTGAGCAGACTTTAAAAATTATTAAACTGGTGGAGCACACTGTAGCAGACTGTGTTATGGTGATACTGGTTTGGCACAACATGTACAAGCAGAGAATGGCAGCAGTCACTGGGTTTGGCACTTATTTCCCTTACTCATGTAGGTGTTTGCATAACAGTTGAAGGCTTTCTGCAGTGCTGCTCATTTGGGACTGAAATTTATCGTTCCCTTGGCTCCTAAAAAAGAATCCAATTTTTCAAGCCAAGAGAAAATAGTGTGAATTATTCACCTTGCTTCATTATTATAAGATACTTTATGGTGACACCAGAGAAGTCATTATTTATAACATATGGGATTATCTTTTATCAAATGTTTTCTCCTTTATCTCCTTGTAAATGTCTTGAAGCGATGAAGTAAATCTTGAATCCTGCAGTCAGAAGTGCCCAACAATGATAAATAGTTGCATTATGTGCACAGGATTGCAACTGCAGTGTTTCTCTCAAAACTGTGTATTAGCTTTTACTTCTGAAAAACAAGACTTTTGATAGGAATTTTTCCTTAAGTGCTTCACTTTGTCATAACACTGAATATCTACCCTGCAGTTTAGAGGCAAATGGAACAAAAATTAGGACTAGGGAGACTGTAAGCTTTTGCTTTTGAGAGAGAGTGAACCAAAATTAAAACACAGATTTAAATGTAAAGGAAAATCTATTATTTGCCAGAAATAAGCGTGAGTAGTGTGAGGGAGAGAGAGAGAAAGAAACTCTGTGTGTGTGTGTGTGATTCATTGCAGGAGTAAGTTTAACTGCAGCTGTCCAACTTGGGCAGATAAATGCAATGGAGAGAAGGTGACTTTTAAAACACCAAACCCAAATTTTTCTTCTGAAATAAGGGCTAGAGCACAGCCAAGGGTACTGTGACACTGAGCTGGAAAGCTCATTTTGTTCAAAGATAAAGTGCACCTGGTATGTTACTAGATGTGGCTGACCCAAAAGAGAGACAGTTAAAGCCTGGTGAAATCTTACTATTTAATTGTGGTTATAACATGATTCAGGTAAAATCAGAAGTAATTTTCCTAGTTTCTGCAAAATATATTTTCAATTAAATACCTGCAGCATTAAATGGTGTTTCAGAAGCACCACTTTCCTCACAACATTAGAGGCTTTGTCTGAAAACCAACCTGGCAATTGAGTCAAGTCATTTCTCACTTCTTACTAGTTCAGTTCCCATTCTGTCACTGTGTTCAGGTTTCTGGTTCAAGTCTTGAAAAAGATGCACCAGGCAAAATTAGGCCATTTTTCATGTTATGCTTCACTATCCCATCTTCTTTGCATCTGTAAGATCCCAGAAGGACATTAATAGGAATTTTGGATTTGCTTGGAGACTGAGATTCCATTCTTTGAGTTTCCAGCCCTTGTGCATGTCCTCAGCCATGGAGAAAGCCAGACCACAGTTTAAATTAATGCTGCTGCTCTATTTCTGGGAGCAGAACCAGGCACAGCAACGACAATGTGCCTGGAATGTTCTGAAAGCAAAACCAACAGGGCATAAACAGGAGCAGAATTTAGTAAATACCAGACAAAATATTACTGCTGCAGTAAATGATGAGGGGATGTCGTGCTGATTTTTGTCTCTGGGGAGCTCCAGAATGGTGACATTGTGTGCTGGATTGACAGGTTTGTGTAAAATCCAGCACAGCCTGCTAAAACTCCACAGCACAGACCAGCCCATCTTTACTGCTATTAATAATCTACTTACTGCTGAAACATGTGAATAGAGTGTGCAGCAAATCAAATTAAAATGTTGTTTAGATTCTTCTCCCCGAACACCGATAAAGCTTTAATTATAAACTATTTTTTTTAAGATGGACTAAAAATACCTGTCTCTTCCATTTACATTCCAGAAATCAATGGGAAGGAAAGTAAATTACTGCTCCTTCTCTGATGTCCCTGCTACTATGGTCTCAGTGGGGTCAAATTACTTTAATTAGATTTTCAAAAAATATCAGATGGCTTCTGTATAATTCCCCTGGCTGTTTATGAACCTCCCCAGCTTTTTAAATCCATTTCTAGGAGATCAGTCATTGATTTTGAGGAGATTTAATAACCCATTGGTAACTGCATAAACACCTGCAGCTGCCATGATTGCACTGGTTAGACTTTCTAATGCAGCAAGTCAATATTTCCAGCAAAAATATGCCCGGGTTCACAACCTAGTCCTATAAAATCATCTGGAGTTGTGAAAATGTGCATCTACTGCAGAATGTCAGTTCAGCTCCCAGGTGTGCTGTCAAAGCAAACTCCTCATCCCCACTCAATGAGATTCAGTTCATATATGAGGAACCACCCAGTGTGAGAGTAGAGATGGAAAAATCTGACATCACTGTGTGTGTGGGCAGCAGCATGGATGGGGATGTGGAGGGGTGTGCAGGGGATTTCAAAGACATCTGAATGAAAAACCCACTTCTCACAGCAAGATCCCAGTCCAGCAACCCAAAACTTCTGGTATTTGGAGCAGTGAGTGTCATCTCACCCAAGGTCTTGTAGTTAGGAAAAGGTTTCCTATCACTAGTGAGGAGTTTCAGAGGCAGAGAAAAACAGCAGAATCATTTTTGAAGTATTCTGATTTCTCTTTTTTGGTCATCATAATTCTATTGCTGATATTTTATCTGGGTTGGTTAAAGTCGGTGCCTTGCTTTGGATTTTAACTTGGTGTTGAGGATAAAATATAAAATGGAAAACAACATTTAAACATTAAATAACCCTCCCATGGAGATGTTGTTGTGGCTGGACAGTTTTCAGAAGCCATCTTTGGTGATGTCTGGGCAAGGTGCTGGAGTTTGTAATACAGAGGTGTGCTCAGTTCCAGTCTCCTGTTATTTCCTCCACTTTCCTCTTGAGTTTGGGGAAGCTCTTCCAGCAGGCAGCAGGCAGCAGCACAGAGACCTGGCATGCACTTTGCACATCTTCTGGAAACATTCCCCAACTGCTGTTATTACTATTCTTAGGTGTTTTGCCATTTATAACAAGGAGGTGGAAAATCATGACTTGCCTGGGTGAGAGACCACCCTGGAAAGTGCCTTCAAAATGCCTGTGATCCTGGGCAATTTAATGATGTTTGCAGCAAAATATTTGTTCTTCAGGAATGCCTTCATAGGTAGCAGGGAAAAGCCTTTGGCTGTTTAGCTCAGGAGCATCTGGAGCACCAGGAACTCCATCAGCACTGGGGAAATCATCCTAATCTTCCCTTTTGTTTGCACTGACATTTTTATAGAGGCTCTTCTTTTAGCACATCATTGATTGATCTTGAAATAGCATAATCAACTCAGTGGGAATTACCAGTCATAGATTACAGCCAAATTCTGCTTTCAGTTATGGCTGGCTGAGTCCACATAATTTTGCTGCAGTTACTGTGTATTTACCTCAGGGTATCAGGAATCAGAATCCATGAATCTGCATTTCCAAGGCACCATGATATTTAGAAACACTGGATAGTAATTAATTACTGGATAGTAATTGAACTTCCTTGTTTAACTGTAGGTTGTTTTCCTCCTGAATAGACCTACCCATTATTATTAGTTAACACTACTTAGTAATCAGGATCTTGCTTTCCTTCTGATTTCTTGGAATACTTTTTCACTGAGTGCTTTCCAAGCATAATTTTGTTTCCTTTTATTTGACTTTAAATACATCCTATAGATCATAACTACTTTTTTCTTCAGTCTTTTTATTGCTTTCTTCTCATGGCTATTTAATTCAGTTGTGCTGAGCTTGGTTGGCTTTTGGGAAGAGAGAGATTGCTTGGGCTTCAATGCTTTTCCCTCACTTTACCAATTATAATTATGGAAGTTGTACTTTAAATACAAGGGGTTATTCACATCCTTTCTCAGATTTTTATTTTAAAAAGTTGAGCCTTCTTTTATGGGGAACTTTTCCTAGTAATATCTGGAGTAAAAATAGGAATTCTGTTATTTTTGATCACTGCCTCAGTGTACAAGCCTGATTTCCAGTGTGATAATAACACAGCTTCCCAGTTCCTGTAATTGCTCCAAGTCCTGCAGTTTGGTCTAAGAAGTGGATTTTCACAAAAGGAAGCCTTCTCTGTATTTAAAAAAAAAAAAAAATTGCTTGCTCCCAATGGATATGTAAGAAAAATATGGAAATATGACACAGAAACAGTAAAAGTCAGTAAAAAAAGAAACCCACCATATATTTCTTGAGCCACTCATTATTTCAGTGTGTTTCTTGGGAGTCTGGAATAATTTGGAGTGACCAAAAATGAAAAGAACCAATGACAGCTGCTGCTGATGTATCTTGTTTTCCCTATTTAAATGTGTAGGTGAGTCCTTTGAATGTCTGATATTTATAATAAATCATACCTTAACAGATAATAACAGATATTTTGGAGGCACTTGGCTTTTGTAGTCAGATTTTCAAAGTAGTAGTAGGTGGCTTGGAACTGTTGACGCTGTTTTACACCACAACGACACAGACTCCGACCTTCAGAAGGCTGAAAATGACTCCTTTATTTTTGGGATGTGTCTCCCTTTTATACTATTTTACACAGACCAGTTTGATTGGTGAAACAAAGACAAACCTCTTCAATCACATTGGTCAGACCAGAGGGACATCAAGAAGAAGTCCCTCCTAGGGAAAGGAATGAGTAACATAGTACAGTTACAAAAACATCTCTCCTGTTTACAGAAAATTCCTTGGGAAAAGAATTTCAGAAAACCAAAACATCTCAGGCATGGAACCAGGGCTAGAAACTGTCACTCTTTTTGAAACCCCAGCAGCTTCTGCTGATCTCAGGTTGAGTTCCTGGGTTCAAAGCACTGCTGCAAACACAGCCCTCACTGGGTATGTGGACACTGATCAGAGCACGTGTGGCATGCCTGTACTCAGAGTGACATAAACACAGTCCTGAACCTGCTTTGGGGCCATCACAACAAAGCCAAAGGACATCCCAGCAATCTGAACTCTGTCCTCTGGAATGTCTTGAGTCGGACATCTCCAGTCTGCTCACTTTTTTCTCATTGAAGAGTTCCAGGCTGCCAGTGGCTGCAATGAAGAGCAAAGTGCACATAAAACCTGCCCATATCTGTCAGGCTGGTGACCAGGAGGGTGTCTGGGTCTCAGATGGTTCAGGAGCAGATGGGAGCCCAGGGGGTGGATAAATGCAGACTTCACCTTCAATGAGCTCTTGACAAAGAAAGGTCAGGAATGAAGCAGGAGCAAAGGAGTCACAAGTGAAAGGGAGTGAGTGCCTGGTGACACCAGGGAGTAGAAAACTGTCTTTTCTCCACAGAGAGACTGTTTCTATATAATAATTTAGCTATCAACATCTGTTCAGTTTTTAAACTACTTTAATACTGACTGACATTTCCTTTAAATTGTAACTTGTGCAATTTAATGATAACCTTTAATTTTCTTCAACCCGTGGAAATGGGAAGCAGCAAAAATAGTAAGAACTAAATTGCAGACATTAGAAATACTTCCTATCAGAAGAAGGTAAAGAATTGCATTTAGGCACTGTAATGTGTGAGAAATTTAGATGGCTTTCAACACTTCCTTTCCTACAATAACAGCTGTTGGGCACTCCTTTGTGCATGATTAATATCTTTATTATTGTATCATGGAAGATCTCTTGTACCCTAGACTGGAGACCTAGTTTTTAGAAATTTTAGGAATTTTAATGTCCAACTGACTAGTGGGACCTGAAATTTCTGAACTTTCTTTGGGACTGAGATCCTTGGCTCTCTGAAAGTGTGTGTGAGGATTGCACTTCATCAGGATCATGAATCTACTCTGGGTTTTCTCACCAGCAAGTCTAATTGAAAAATGGGGAAATCAGTGGCCCAGAGTGAACTAACAGCAGAACCTGAGCCTCTGTTCATTCATCTGAATTAAATAAAATAACTTTGACCTGCAACCAAGCAGGAAGGCACCTGCTTCCAGCCCCACACCCACATGCTCTCCTGTTCATTCACCCACACCCCTCAGCATCATGCAAGCACACATATTTATAGCCTGCTGGAATGGTATTGCCTGTTTTCTTGTGCACACAGGCCTAATTAACAGCTATCACTCAATTTATTCTTGATTCAAACATAATTAACAATATGCTTAAGTAATGATTTTGCTTATGTCTATTAACTGCAGCCAAACTTGTCAAACTATTGCTCCAGTAATTTAATTCTTCCTCTTGATTTAGGGAAATTCAATTACTGTGATGCAGTTAGTCATATAGTAAATGTTTTCAAGTTCTCTTCTGTTGCTTAGATACTTCCTCAGTATTTTCTAGATTATTACAGTTTGTTGCCAAGGGACTGCATAAGCAAAAAATGATATTTTTATAAACTGTCAGGTGTACCTGACTATTCTTTACAAGTTCTGTACAAGCATTAGATTCATTTCAGTAGTAAATAATCCAAAAGCATTAGATTCATTTCAGTTGTAAATAATCTACCAAATGTATTTTCTTCCACAGTATCATTTTACACGGGGGCAAGGAAGTGATAAAGTTATTGTGGTGACTGATGTCCCTGTGTGTCACTGCCAGCCCAGTGCAGGTTAGCAAGATCTTTCCCAGAGTCTGGGGACAGCAGGAAGGGAAATACTCCTCCAGAAACAAAAGAGGAGCCACCTTCCACCTCTTTTCCCTGCTGGGAGCTGGGCCTCAACAGCTCAGGCTCCCTTGGGCATGTGACCAAAAGCTGCATTTTGGAGCACATCTTAGAAGCTTCTTCTCTTCACTGTGTGAGAAACAAAGCAGTGTTTTGTTAAAACCCTTCCTCTCTGCCCCCACCAGGGCTATTACACACGTTCCTGCTTGGCTGGTTTCAGCATATGTTTATTCAAGATTTTAACCATATGAACCTTAGCAAAATCGTGGAATGGCAACTACTCAGGTCATTAGTGAATTCTTCCCCCAGACTGGCTGGAGGGAATTCTGAGCATGTCCCCTTAAGTCATTAATATGCTTGAGGACACTCTGGCTCGTGCTGTGGTTCCTGACACCGTGTGAGTGTTTAGGAACAGAGGCAGTTTCCTCAAGGTCTCTGAGCAGGCAGCCTGGGCTGCACTGGGTGACTAATGCCATTCACTTGCTAGTAAAATCCTGGTTCTTTGACTCTCCATTTTTAGCTGTATTTGTCTGTTCAGCTGCCTGGAACAAGGCAAGACAGAGATGCTGTTATGTTGACTCCCAGGACTTGAAAAGACATCCCAGCAGCACTGTCTCTATTGATGTAGGAAGGGCTGCCTTGTGCATATTGCTGGCACTTCAAAACACACCCTGAATGAGGGAATGAGGGGGGAAGGACCATGGGGGAATCCAAGCACAAATGTTCTGCCTTGGAGAGCAGCATGTGTGAGCTGCCAGTTTTTGAAAGGTTTGTGGTCATCTGGGGGGAATCTTCAGGCATCTACACAGCTCAGGGAAGGCTTGTTTTATTTGGGGGAGCTGAGGACTGAGGTCTGCATTTTTTGAGTGATTAGGCTTCTTAAAAAATCTCCCTTGATGCATGAAATAAATGATATGTGACTATGCTGTCATCATTTGAGTGAAAAAGACCTGGTTTGAAATTCCCCCAGCTCCCACTGATGCTTGCAAAGCTCCAAATCCAAGGGTCCTGTCTACACTGCAGTTTGTATCAGTTTATGTAGCAATAAATGAGCTTTGTTCCATAGATAAAGCCCCTCTTAAACAATGTCTTGTGTTTAGTTTCCCTATCAAAGTAAATCCATGTAAACTCTTACACAGTTCCCAGATAAAGACTAGAGGCAATTAAAGTAAATTGATGTAGAAGTAACCAGGTCTCTCACATACAGACACACACACATTTGGATGTTATATATGAGGAATGCCAAAATGGTGGGAGCACACAAGGAACAAAACTGAAAGGGAAAAGTGTTCCAAGAGCTCTGAATTTGGCAGGATACAGAAGGCAGTGTCGGGTAAAGGAAAATCAAACTTGAAGGTTGTTTTCCAAGTGTTCTGATGAAATGACACCTGACTGAGCTGTTTCCCATGAATCCCCTACCTGGCACGCCCTCCCTGCTCATTACAGATTGCTCTGGAGATGAAGCTGCCTTATCTGTGCAGTGCTGCTCACACATCTGCTGCTGGAAAATTACCCATCCTAAACCACAAACAAAAACTGTGCTGCATCTTAACTTGCATCTTAACTTGTGTGGTTCTTCCTGAAACTCTGAATACAAATCCTCTGGTATTTGAGCATAAGGGCTCAAGCCTGGCATCTTCCTCAACACATTCAGAAGGGCCCAGTCAGGGCATTCCTTTGGGGTTTTGGGATGCCCTGCACCGAGGATGTGATGAACCTTGGCTGATTCTAAAGCTGTCCCCAAAAAGGTGGCACAGAAAGGGGCACCACTGGGAGCTCTGTGTGGGCTCTTGTTCCTGGGATGACAAGGTGGCATTTCAGCCTCACTGCAGAGTCCTTCCATCAAAACTAAGATCTAATGCTTTGCTTACACCTGAAAATTTCACAAGAAATCAGGGTAGGATGGTGCCTCTTTCTCAATAGAAAGAGCCTAATTCCAGCTGATCTTTGAGTCCAAAACCTGTGTTGTTTAATTTTTTTACAGGAAACCTGCATGTTAATTAGGTCCATGTAAATGCACAAAATTCTGTATTTGCCAATAATCCCCAAATCTCCTTTACTGCCAGGAGATGTTTCATTAAAAAAAAAAAAAAAAAAAAAAAGATTTTGAATCATATAGAACAAAAAACATTTAGACATCATGAAATATTTTATTTCAAATCAAACTATAGGTATGTGACTAAATTGCCATGTGATCTCCATTGTTTTTTAGGCAAATGCATTTGCCTAAACTCACAGCTCCTGTATGCCTGTGCTAACAAGGGGTGAATGGCAACTTGACTTGTAAAAGCAAATACACCCTCCATTTTCCAGCCATGTTGTTTAGTGCAAGTTGAAAATTTACCCTAAATCTGATTTAATACCTCATAAGCCTGATTTGTATGTGCTCTGCTATAAATGGTCATTGACTGAGTATTCAAAGCAGGAAAGGAAGTGATCTACACATAAAGAATGACCACTAATCTTCACAAGGGACATTTCCCTGTGCATTCTGAATGCTTCATCTGGTACAAATCCTCAGCTGTAAACTCCAGGTTTGATTCTCCTCTCACAACAGTGTAAATCAGAAGTAGCAGCCCTGCTGATGCCAGTAAATTTATACTGCAGTAAATCCACCATAAGAAGAGAATCAGTCAATTCCCCATTGGCATTAATAAAAAGAGCACCAGGCTCCATACAAATAAATGGCAAGAGGCTTCCTTGAGTCCATTCCACTTGACAAAAGTCATTTGATAAATACATTTTAATGAGGTCTGTTCAGGGTGTGTTACATTTCACCTGGTGTTTATATGGTAATTCTTAGAAACTGGTTTACTGTGTGAAATGTAACATACTTTGATGCAGTCATCTGTATGTATATGTGAGAACAGGAGGTTGGATGTACCACATATGGAGAAAATTTACAATTCAGGGCTCTCAAATGGCATCTTTACATAATTGTTAGAATGCTTAGAGAAGCTGAATAGCTGTAGTGGCCAAAAAGAAAGAGACTCATAAAGCTAATGATAAATATTTGCACACACATGACACACACTAATGTTAGAAGAGAGGAAAAGCTGCTAGCTGTATTTCTCATTATATAAAAGAACAAAGATATGAATTTAAATATGGGACAGATTTGAATCCTGTATTTTCCAGGTATTGTTAAATATTCCTGAAGTTATACTTTCCACTCTATTTTTTAGCAATAAGCAAAAATTCTTCGCTTTAGAAGTCTGTGGATTCTGTGAAGTGACAGGTTTTGCTGTAAATAGGATTTTGCTTTAGAACAATAAAGAGGCAATTCCCTAGTTATCAATGCATCATATTGCAGGGATTGCAGAGACCTCAGTCACTGGGGCTTTTGGCAAAAACAACATCCTTTAGCAGCAGTTTTAAAGCAGCCCCCTTGCATGTCAGAGACAGTGTGAACCCAGAGCTGCAAAAGCTTCACTAAATTTTAAAACAACTTTTCTAGATTTAGCTCTCCAGCTAAACAGAATTAGCCAGTTATCTGCCAGTGGGATCATGATGTTTGTGGTGCCAGGGGTGTCCCTGCCAGCAGCAGCTCCAGGTTTTCTGCCTGGGAACATCAGGCAGCAGGGACAGGCTCACTGTTGATCTCATTTTGTTTCTCTGGGATGTGTTTAAGTGGAAGCAGAGCTGGTTTGGTACCAACATCTCATGAAAACACAAAGGTTTCAGCACCAAGGCTGAGCTGGAGATGTCCTGTACATCTTGGTGACAGGGAGCCAGGCACGAGGAAGAGGGGACAGAGGCCTTTGGGATCTGAGGGATGTGTCAGTGTGGATGCAAAAAAGTGTCCTCCTTTATCCCCCAAAACATTGCACCACAAGAGTTAGAGGAAATTTTCAGGTCTGCAATATGGAAATGTGGGAACCTGCCGCTGAAAATGGAAACAACCAACCCCTGAGATGTTTCCAAGAAAGGAGACACTCCACCTGTGAATTTGTCCTGGAAAAGAGAATGCAGTAAATTCCACAGGGCTGAGCATGATAGCTCTGTGTAATTACTCATGTAATAACATTTTGTACAAAGTCAACACTTCGATTTTTGTCTCAATTCACGTTGAATCACGTTGCATCTCATAGTAGTTTTCAGATACCATTAACATTTTTTGAAGCAACTGTTTAATATTCAGGGCTTCTATTTTGCCTGATTTATCAGTAGCATGAGTTTAGAGGGGCTTCAGGGGCAGTGTTTGTTTATGCTGGAATACACACAATCAGGAAAAACCTTTTTGCTTGATAAGCCAGCTCCTCCCTGCTCACTTCTAGAGTTTTCATTTGAAACCAAACTGTCTAATTTTTCTCTAAAAATTGTTTACAGGTCTTTTATTGTCACTTGCTTTCATAAATGCTGTCAGTGCATATGATACCCTCTCTACTTCAGAACCTGCATATAGCTGTGTATTCACAAACGTGATAAAATTTATTTGATTTCCACTGAAACAAGCTTGAGGGCCCTGTTTATAGAATATCTCTTACAGTCATGTTAATTCCTTATTGTGGAAATTTAGCTGTGAATTCCAAATAAAATAATAATCATTCTGTCCAATTGGGGTAAAGGTTGAATCTTAAGAGTATAATCGGGTTCCAGAAAATGCAAATATGCCTTGTCATACTTAAGAAACTGTCTGCATGGTAAAGCTGTAGATAAAAATTGATTAATATTACTATAATTAATTAGTATCAATCTGAATTAATTATTCCCTGATGCATACTCTTGACCTGTAAGTGGAGTACATGCAGTTTAAAACTTTCAGTGAGCCCACTGCAAAGCTTGAATTGAAATTCCTGGGATGTAACTTTTCTCGTCAATGTCTAAATTGTTTTTGTTGTTGCATAGTGTGTCCATACCATCATCTAGTATCAGGCAAAACCAGCCCACAGCCATCCCCCTCACAAAACTGAGCCCAGGATTATTTTGCTCAGCCTTGGAGAACAGAGGAGATGGATCAGAGAGGAGCTCAGATCTCGCTGTTTTGTTGGCCCCTGTCCCTGGCTGGGGGTGTATCAGGGCTCTGCTGCTCCTCTGGAAGGGCTTGTGTCAGCTCCCTGTTGTAGCCCCACAGTGCCACCACCAAAGAGCTGCTGCTCCTGGTGGTGTGAGCCTGGAGAGTTGTGCATCCAGCCTGCAGCTCTCCCCCTGATCCCTGCAATAGATCTGCAATTGTGGAACTGGAAAATAAACCCCAAACCACCAGGCTGCAGCTCTTCCTAAAGCTTAATGATAATCCTTTGTAGTGTTTCTGATTTGAATTATCACTAACAACTGCATCAGTAGCAGAGACTCTGAAGATAGGCTGGTCACAGATCAGAAGGATATCAGGAAACATGAAGAAGCTCCTTAATTAATTTCTAATCCTTTTTCAGCCTTAATCTTCTTTTTTATAGTAAGATCTGGCATTACACATTTTCTGCACACATGCTTTCTAGATGATGTAGATTAAGTCTTAGGTCTCTGAATTGCTTGAAGCAGCATATTGGTAGGTTAGCTCTTACTGCAGCCTCATGCTGGAATGCCCGGGATTAATCTCTGTGGGCTGATACATTCAGCTAAAATATTCATTAAAAGTATGTGAAGTCATCCAGGATTTTGATCCATGCTTTGTTCTGTGTTTCACGAGGGTTTGTTCAATCTCTTTGCCACAGCTGGGGCTGTTTTACTTGTGCATTTATTTCAGAATTAGCCTTACAAACAGCTGTGCTGGGACAGGGGGCAGGAGGGTGTCGCAGTCTGGTCTGGTGGTGAAGGTGCCGCGCTCTTCCCCGCTAGAAGCATCTTTAAAAAAGACACCTAGACTCTCTAAAAAAGACACCTAGACTCTCTAAAAAAGACACCTAGACTCTCTAAAAAAGACTGTCAGAGAGAGTGATTCAGCTCTTTGTGCACCCTAGGTGCAAAGTGATCAGCCTTTTGCTCTTTGTGAGGCTGCCTGAGCAGCAGAGCCGCGTTGGCCACCCCGGGTGACGCGGGAGAAAAAGCGAGATGGGGTCTTCCCAAACTCCAGGAAAACTTTCTTATTCCACAAAGTCCACAGGGAAAGAGAGCCCCTGGTCTCAGGGAAAAGGGATTATATAGGGTAGCTAGGGGTGGGGTTTCACGACTTCAACAGTGGGGAGAGGAATTGGGAAAGGGACCAGTCAGGGGAAGGATCCAAAACGAACCAGTCGGCTGGGGTAAATAAGAACCAATAGGATATAACTGATTAACACATTTCTTTACAGAGCTGGGGTTCCTACCACCTTTCCTCTGTGAGCCAGAATGTCATCTGGAAGTATTGGGCACTTTGGCCCGGTGTTCTCATTGCAAATGAGTGTCAACAATGGAGGGATAATGGATTAAAGCTCCAGCAAAAGCTTCCCTTATAAATTCAGCCCTTTGCCAAGTCTGTTTATGCCCTACTTTCAAGACTGTCATAGCAAGCACTTCTGGACACTCTCTGTTTATTAAAAACAGAGTGCTAAATTCAATACAGCAATATCTTGTTGGAGAAAATTCAATTCATCAATAGGTTTGTCGTTTTCGAGATGATCAAAGGACTTGTTTATTAGGCATCATCTAGGCTTTAGTAATAGTCGGTATGAAAATAATAAGACATAAGCCATATTAGACTTACAAATCTTTAAATTACATCAGGGAGTGGATGTTTTTCTCTAAGTGAAGTGCTGGGAGCATTTCCTGTCTTTACTTTAGCCTATATTAGTCACCAATTATGTAGCAAAACCTGATGCTGCTCACAGATTCCAGTGGCTCAGGGGCAGCAGTGCATTTAAAACCATTAAAAATACCAAGTGTGCTGACGTTTTCACTGGACTCTTAGCAATATTAGAGTTATAAGCAATATTTATTCTGATCTGGAAGAGTTAATTTCTGAAAGCTCCAGTTCAGCCTGAGCACTGTCTAATTAGTATGAACATAAGCACACAAAGTGTTTTCCTCTTCTTCAGGCAAGAACAGCAAACCTGAGTGTGAGAAGGAACTCAAAAACTCACCTTTGATAAAGGTGATAAAGAGAGGGATAAAGATATTCCATATCTTAGGGATAAAGAGAGGGTGTCTTTACACAGTAAGATGTTCAGCACTTCTCAACCCCTCAGCTTTAATTAATCCCAAATAGGACTGTGAGCACAGAAGTGCTTGTGCAAACACCCAGAGCTGGGGAAGATCCCTCCATACAGGCATTTGAGAGCATCTAGCCCCAGCTGGCCACAAAGAGGAAAAAAAGGTATAAAAAACAGGAGGGAAAGCAATTGCTGATAAATAGGATTGTGGATCCACAGCTGAATATGGACAATTGTGTCGTCCTGGGAAGATAATGGAGATGAACTTGTCAACAAGTTTCAACAGATGAAATACTCCTGAAACTCTTAGAATATAGGTGATAAAATACTTCTTAAAAATTAACTTTTCTGTGTGGAAAGCTGAGATTCTCTCTAGTCTAAATTGTATCCCTATTGGAAAAGCATCTTCATATGCTGATTCCTTGCTAACTTTATCCCATAACTCCTTCCTCTTTTCCTTGGGGATTCTTTTGCAGAGCCAGATGTATCTGTACTTTGTAAGCAAAGCCACCAAGAAAACAGAGCAGAATTGGTGTCAAATTGGTGCAGTAGAAAAACTGATTTTCTAATAACCTTTTTCAGAATAGTTTCTCACCATCTCTTTAGGGTTTGAACTAATGGAAAAGTGGCTTTCATTCTACATGGAATAAGGCTTGTGTGGGTATGATGTATGAGGGCAAAGGTTCTTCTTGGTGTCCAGAGCCTTGGTTTTGGTTACTTGTAAAAATAGTGATTTATAGAATTGCAGCATACATGGAGTTTTTCAAGAGATGAGTATGTGGAACAAAGGACTGGCTCTTCCCCTGCAACCATGGAATCCACAAACACAGCAGGGAATGGGGGAAAAACAACCAACTAAACAAAAAAACCCAAACCAACCAAACATAAAAACAAAAAAGGAAATAATAAACACAAAATCTCTTGACCAAATTAAGCAGAGAGGTGCTCCTAAGTTAATCTGGAGCTCAAATTCATGCTGTAACACAAATTTCCTACTCTTCTATCCACCTTGCATTGTGCATTGTCAGGGGAAAAAATGAAGAGTTTTGGCAGAGAGGGAAGTGTCAGGAAAAGCAAAAATAGGTTCAAGATGGGGGTTGGTTGGTTGTTTTTCCTTTATTTCTACCTCTTCTGCAGTTTCACTGTTTTCTCAACATAAAAAGTACACAGATGCTTTTGAGGCAGACAAAATCAGAACAGTGAAACAATCCTTTGTTAAAGTGGAACAGTAATATTTGGAGCTGGAAAGGCTAATTTATTCACCTTCTTTAAAGAAACAGAAAAAGCAGGCCAGGACAAAACATCTCTCTTCTTCTCAAAAAAAAAAAAATAAATCCCAATGAAATATGCTACTCGGCAGAATAACTCATGATTTTTGCAGGCCACAAAGGATTTGCCTTGACACACAATGCATTGTATTGAGGTCAAGTTTCAAGTTATCTAAATACTAGTTTACCTCTAGAGATACAGGGCTTGGGAAATTATATTGCAATGATTATGCATTTTTTCCTCGGCACCGATTTGAGAAGCAGTGAATATTGTGAATAACACTGCTCTCAAAAAAATTCTATAAAAGCTGATAAAACTCTTGTCCCTATCATGGCTAAAAAGCTGAGTTTATAAACTCTACGTTTCCACTGACTTACAATTTCAGTAAAGCATCACCATGCTTCTCTGGCTACACCACAGCTCAGCCATTGCAGTTTTTCTCTAGGATCAGTTCATGAAATGTCATGGCTGGAGTAGGCACAGGATCACAAAAAAACAGCAGCAGTCCCTTCATTATTTTAAAGAGTTTATGAAAACTGAATAGGCCTAGAAATTCAAACATCCTGGCAGCAAAGGAACTAGAGAATAAATAACTACAACAAGTGGTGTTTTCTAGCTCCTGTAAAATTGAATCACTAACCTTGATAGTGGTGTGTTTTGGCTGTGGTGTGAAACAGATGAGCTTTGGGGGCACATCCTTCACCCTGGGCAGGGAGCTCTGTGATTCTCAGGCACTGGGATCTGCTGCTCTGCATGTACAACAAGAAGAAAGTTTTTTTATTCATCTCTGCCTGTGTGAGAGGACATTTTTCTCTTCCTTTCTATTAACAAAGTTAGTAAAAAATAAAATACTTCACTTCTGTAGATGTATGTATAGAGATATATACATGTAAAGATATATAGATGCAGGTAAATAAAGCAGTGAGTGCATTAATAACCTACACAACACTACCACTACGGTATTAATTACTTAACCTGAATGATACTTCTCAAACTAATTTAGCACAGCCTTTTCTCTAATGCTATGCACAAAGAGTAAAGTAGAAGATGCACCAACAGTTTAAAAGAGAATTTAAATCAATCAACTGGCTATATCTGATCGTCTCAGCAGGGAAGGATGAGTTAGGAATGAAAGCACTGAAGAAAATGTAGAAGCAAAATTAAGATCATAGAAAGCTGGAACACATTTATTAATATGCAGTTGATCAAATGAGATTTGAGCATGTCTAAGGCTGTCTTGCTAGATGGCAAACATAAGAAAATTAAAACACACTAATTTCAATATACATCCTATAAATTTCTGTCTGATCTGGATTCCTTTGAAAAACCCCTAGCTTTGCAAGCCAAGACCTCTAAAGAAGAAGAGCTCTGAAATCAGGCAGCTCCAAAGGTCAGTGCATCTCAGTGTAATTCACTAAAAAGGAACTCAGGCCCTCCTTTTTTTAATATATTCAATTTTACCTTTTGAACCAACATAAAAAAAGGAAAGAGCAATTTTTCATTGATCTGGATTTCTCACAAATTTGTTGGCTTCTCTGCCATTTACAACCTTTTAAATATTTATGTAAGCCTTCAGATTTTGAAAAGGCAGCTCTTTTGACATCCCTTCAGCAGAGACAAAAATTATTCTTAATACAACTTTTAATGCAATTTCTTCAAACAAAACCGAACTAAAATCTCTTTACAGACGGCAAGATTACATTAGGGTAAGGAGTTCTCTAAAACCCAGTTATTCCTTTAATTACTTTTTGACTTAGCCTATTTCTAAACTAAGGTTTATAGGCTAAGAGGAGCATGCAAATATAATTTTTCCCTCCTTCATATAGTCCTTGTGACTGTCACAGCACAGGATGAGAGTTGTCATCAGTGGTAAAAAAGTGGCTGTGGACACACAGGATTGTGAACAGCTGAGTTCTGCAGTCAGTGAAAGTTTGGCTTAGAATGCCCCAAAACATCTTTTTTTACTCACAATGGGATATTTTAGCTTCAGGGGAGCATGGCATCACTGCAAAGCTGGTGTCAGCACACCCAGCAATTATTAATGCAAGACACCATAAATTTGGCTGCATCTGCTCTAGGCTCCATAGTTACTAACAAGCAGAAATCATTGCATTAATGGAGTAGTGGAAACACAATGAAGCACTTTATTATCCCTGAAAGGCAGCATGTAGCACATGGGCTCTGTGGGGTGTTACCAGTGTCCTTGGAGCAATTTCATTCCTTCACATCCTATGGCACATAATTATCTCATGACTAACCATGACCCTGCGGGTTCCCTATTAAAATTAGATTTTGTTACAGAATAGTGTATACATTATTGAAGCACACTATTTTGATCAGTGAAATTTGACATATTGTGCTCATTAGCCAGTAAGCCTGAATATTTAATTTATGAGGTTAACGCCACATTTTTTTACAGACCAGTCACGTGGGAAGTAAACAGGCAAAACTGCAGAGGAGTGAATGGGAAAAGTTACTACTGAAAATGGTGGTTTAAAAGCAGAAAAAAGTGTCATGCCAAATGCTGGTGGATGACACATTACATTAGGCAGGTAAATGGGTTAATTTGGCTCATTAACATCATTTCCTTTTTAAAACATTTCAGCTGAGAAGATGAAAAGATTATGTTAATCTTTACACTTCTCTCTTACATTTTGCATTTTTCACACGGGCCTTTTTTAATCAAATATTGATGATGATGCCTGTTGTTCTTCAAAGCCCAGCAATTAGATTGCAGCTCCCTCCCAGTAAGTGGTGTTTTCTTATCTCTATTTCCCTTCTCTCCACTTCTTTTTTTTTTCATAAGCACAACACAACAACATTGAATTCTTGCCAGAAAAGCCATTCTAGATGTTTTATCTGATGACCAAGAGACCTGCAGAGCCTGAATCCCCCAAACCCTCGAGCCGGGGAGCAAATCCCACAGTTCTGTCCCACAGCTGAATAATTCACCACTCCTGAATTAAAACCTCGGATTACAGCCGTGCCACAGAAACCAAATGAGTTTTCTTCCTGGCTCTGGCAGTCCCTGTGGGATACAGGTAAAGGCTGTGTAGGATGGGTGGACGCTGCTCTCTGCTGGCAGCAAGGAAAGCATGCAGGAAACGGAGAATTTCCCCTAAAATTACGTTCAAAGATAAAGCCTTTGCACAATTTCTTTACATAATGTTGCATGCAGTGATTAAGCATAAAGGCAGGGGAAAGGTATTAGATAACATAACTCTTCAAATGGACAAATATTCATTGAAAGCACCTAAATAAAACTGCATCTTCTGTAGAAAATAATTTCTACAATAAATAGAATAAAATTAAATACAAATTTGAAAGGGTTTTTTTGTACAAGTATCTCCATACACACAGAAAATATCTCAGGACCAGGATAAAGATCTCAAAAGTTTGGAAAATCGATAGAGCAGTTGTCTGCTATTTGAATATGGCTACCTCCTCTTTAAGAGAAGACTTCAAAACACAACACCCTTTAATGAACTGTTAAATAACTTAGAATAACAACTCTATAAAACCATTTTATTTTCCAGCTTGGGCCCCCTCTAGCAGCAGCCAGAGGAATCAACACCATAAAACTACTAAAACTTACTGGATGCCATAAGCACAATATTAAGAGAATGAATGTTCTCATGTAGCCACTGCTGTGAAATAAGGGAATATAATTCTGCTGCAGAGGGCCAACCAGCTTGCTCTGGCAGGTTCCCTTTGAAATTCTGGTTTGGTGTAGTGCTTCCTCACTGCCCCAAAAGTCAGATTTCAGATTACAGACCTGAAGTCTATGTAAACTCTGCTTTCAAACCCTGAAGCAGCCTCTGTTTTGCTCAAGGGAGGTACTTACTACAGTCCAGTCAATTTAAGTCTGGGAGGACAAAACTTTATATCACAGCACGTGGTCAAGACACTGTGAACAACCACCAAAATAACCCCATTAAATGAACTTGCTTGAGGGACCTCAGAAGAATGATTCAATTTATCACTGCATATAGAAACTCAAGTTCAGATGACATATCAGAGATGAAATTTTCCATAGGTCAATTCTTCCTGACCGTCAGGAGGAAAATGAACCAACCTGGCAAAGATGTTGACGTATCCCAGTGAGACAAAAAGAAAACAGTTGCACACTTATTTTTGCATTTTTTCACCTTGAGATCCATAGATGGCTGATGCTATGACCAATTTAATATTAGTGTTAATGCATTAATGGTTCATGAACCACCTGTCCCTCCATGGAGCTGCTCAGGGAGAGGAGTTGAGCAGAAATCCAGTGGCATGTCACAGGTTCCTTGGGATCCTCATGGCATTGCTGCCATTGCTGAGGGGCAGAAACCAAAGGTAATGGCTAAGTGATTCAGGTACTGCTCACAGAGGAGGAAAGCCCACAATTCCCACCCCTCCCAGAGCCTGCAGAGCTGCTTTCCTATTCTTCTGGAACACAGGACTCCAGCAGGAAAGGATGGAAAAGCCAGGCAGCAGATGACGAAAAACTCATTATTGCAGCACATAAAACCAGGGCACTATATCTCCTTCACAACTCAAACCTTGGTGATTTGTTTCCCTCCAAGGCACTAGGCCTTCTTAGGACTGTATCTATTTTCATCCTAAAGAAAGGAACATCTAATATTGCAGATAAGATCCAAGGACACCAGAGCAGGCAGCCATACACAATTGATTTTCCTCCTCTCTTACATTCAGTGCTGGTCCAATGGCAGGTACTGATATAAGTTTAAAAACTTCCTTGGAACTTCAGCCCACTTTTAACTTAAACAAACCCAAAATGTGCCATTTCACTATTTGTAAAGGCCCCAGGAAGCAGAGGGGCTGTGCCATCCCTTGAAGGTGAGAGTGAACTGCAGATGTAGCATGGAATTGAAAGGCAAAGTATCCATCCCATTTCCTCTTGCCTTCCCTGCTCACATTTTAGCATGGCTTCAGCTTGAAACAGGCTTCTTTTTCTTGGTCTAGGGGTTTTGAAGGCTATTTTAACACAGGCTGTAATGTAAAGATGCAGGCCACAAAGGAAGTTCTGGAAAGTATTTCGTTCAGGACTATTTGTGGAAGAAAAGACAAAAGGAACAAGATACACAGTTGGTGCGAAACAAAAATGTTTCCACAGATGCTGGGTTAAAGAACACCATTGGGGGGAAAATAGAATTTTTCTGGACTGGTTTTTGTATGGCTTGTTTGGTTTAGGGATTTTGATTTTTTTTTTTTATTATCATGGGGTTTTTCCTAATGGTCATAAAGTCTGTAGCATTTCAAGATAAATGTGCATCAAAGAGATTGTGCATTTGGGCATGCATTTTTACTGACTTTGCTTATGTTCCACCTTTTGAAGAGCAGAATTGGGACTTTTTTTTGTGATGGAAGGGCCAGGTTGTACAGAACTACTACAGGATATCCAGATCTTACTGAGAAATGAAGTATGGAATATATAAGCAGCCTATACCCATGTGAATGTCTTGCATCAAGATAAAGAGAGAGAAAAATGCTGCTGGAGAATTATGTGCACAAAGCTCTGTGAAGCAAGAATTAAAAGTAATGAGATTAAATAGAAAATAACTACATCAGGAATATGTTAATAAATTAATTAAAGCCTACCAAAGTTGAAGTGTTCCGTAATTAAGACTGAAGCCCATGAGAGTGCTCTCTTCTACTTGGGGACTTTGACATGGGTAATATTACCTGTTTGGAAATGTTACTAAATCTGTGAGGAAAATTAGGTCAAATGAGATTGTGGCCTGATCATTAACTTGGATGATTTTGGGTCTCCCTGTTTTCTCAGACCAGCTGTATGGATGATTTAATGTTTTCTTTACTGCAGTCTCATTTCTAGAACATAAGATAAACGTGAATATTGATCTTTCTTAAAAAGAGGAGGTCAAGATTTAGTGCTTATTTCTTCCCCATGTTTGTTTGCTGAGTCTTCATCTTTGTGTAACTTTCAAGAGAACAAAGCAGAGCAAGAAGCAACTCAAAGGCCACCACACTGAAGCACCTGAGATCCGTCTGACAAATTAAGGAAATAGTTATATAGATCATAAAAAGTCTTTTATAGGAGCTTTTTTAACTGCCCTATAACATTTTATCCAGTCCACATTAAAAATATATATATATATATACTGTGGTTTCTGGAGTAGCAGAGTCTGTTGACTGTACCAGGAAAAGGCAACATCTTTCCCATGAGGTGCCCGTTCTCCATACTGTTCACTTTGTAGGGTAATGGACAAAATGCAGAAAATACATCCTTGTTAACTGCTACACCTGTAACCTTTTGTAAGGCCACATGCAAATTTGCTTTCCCCAAAACCAGATTAGTTTGATATTTTGAAATGAGTCACCATCACTTTAAAGGCTCAGTACTATGAACATGGAGAATCCGTCTCTTATCAGTAGTGAACAAGTTCAGAACCTCATCTTCCTGCAGTAGCAGTTAAAACTGCACATAGGGAAAAATAAGATGCACTTGCTCTGCAAAAGGCATTTGTGGGTATTGAGCTTGCTAACAGAGGGTGAACACATTTAAGTGTTTCTGTGTCCTAACTGTAAATGGTTATACTTGAAATGTGCACCCATAAAGGAGGTAATATTTTGGGGTTGTGTGTAAACCAGACAATATTCTGAACTGCAAGAAAGAAATTCACGTAGTGTTATGATGGTCCTTCCCATAATCAAGCACAGCCGACTATGGAGCCTGGGCAAATCACAGAGTCTTCTCACAAAAAAAGTTCCTCAATATTTCAGCCTTTTCATTCAGCTTTAATCTCAGTACATGGAAAATACAAGACCCTACTTCATAAATGGGAATGTCCTGAAGGTGCAATTTGGTGCTGAATGTCAAGTGATCTCTGCAGCTCCTCTTTATTTCAGCACAGACACAACAATAAAACCAGTGCTTCCCTTAAACCTGAGAAGGCACATAGAAGGGCAAGGCCTTGTATTTTACACATTGGAGATCTTGGACTTTGTCCTGCCTGATGCCCAGTCTGTGCCCATGCAGGAGAATTTAGGAGTCTCACTTCTAGTGTTCCCACCTCCCCTCAGGTCAGAAATGAGGCACCTCAGATACTTCACTGCTTTCCTGATGTTCCCCATCTGCAGCTATGCAGGGAAATTCTGGTTCCAAAAAGTCAATTCCACGTCGTTATGAGCACTGCATTTTTATTAAGGGGGAAATAAGAAAGACAAATGTTACTCCTGTTCATGAATTTGCCTCTTATCATTTCCCCTCTCTGCTGTGTGGAGAGTGATTTGATTCACATTAGGGGTTATTTGGGTCAGTTTTACTTCGAGAGAGAAAATAATAGTAACCTCATTTGAGATTTATGACAATTTATGTAAGAAAATGCATTCTGAATATTTTGCATAGCTGCTGAATTTAACTGAGGGTTCAGTGAAGCATGAGCTTCCAAATGTGCATAAGAGGCTTTAACCATTTTCCCCTGTTTGTTCTTAAACTACATTTGTTACTTATGATTAGCAATTTCATGTCATTTTTATGCAGTGTACTGAAACTGAGCTCAATAAACTAACCTTCTTCCACCTATTAAACTAAACTTGGTATTTAATTATTATGTGTGCAAAGTCAAGTAAAAAAAGTAAGGAGCATTTATAAATAAAATCATTGTGGTTTGTTTGCAGCAAACAGGAATAAATGTCTTTATGGCTTTTCATAAGAAATTTATTACTGCTTATTTTAGATTGGAATAAACACACAAAAAAATAGAACATCTGTATCGAAGTGTAAAGAACTACAACAATCAAAATCTGCTTAATCTCCTCCATTTAGTTCTAGTGCACAGTCTGTTCAGTGTAACTTTTTACAATGTACTGTGCAAGAAAACAGGTCGTTTCAACTCAGTAATTAGTATTACAGATAAAATGACACTGCAGCAATGTTAATTACCATAGTACTGATGTAGTATAGGATATAATATATAATAGTCATGTCTTTAATTTTAAATTGGAGTGCAACAAAGCATAGTGTTACTACACTTCCACTTCTTAAATTAAATGAATGTTATTCAAGTGTGCATTTGTATCCATGCAGAATGTTTTTAAATAAGTCATAATTCTACTTTAATTCAGACTGGTATATTTGGCTTTCTAATGACATAAATTATAGAGCTTTTTGATCTAAATTTTTTTTCTAAGACAGTGGAAATCATGACAGATTTATATTGCATATGAAAAATTTCCACGATCATTTCCTTTTTCATTACAGCAGCTGTAAATCAGTTTGCAAATGAAACACAACATTCAGCCTTTTTAAAAGTAAAGATGAATCTCAAGGAGCTATTTGATGTGTAGTAGGAACTAGACATATATAATCAAATTGGAATTAATTCTGCACTTCTCTGGCTAAAAGATCTGGCAATTGTACATATAAAATATTTATAACAAAACAAAGAGACTTGCATGGGAAGACAGTGAAAGTTTTTACCTGCAGCTCCAGGAGGCACAGAGTTCCCTATTAATGAATCATTGCATCTCCGCTTTTTGCAGCACCTTTACTTTTGGGTAATTTTGTTATAAATATTAAAAGAAGGGGAAAAGAATTAAATTTCAGATTTGTTCAAGTGCACTTTAATAATTTATGTCAGTTGAAATGTTCCCATTTCCAGTGCAGAAATTTTGAAGTGAAGGCATGATTCAGACCTGGCATGAAAAGTACTCCAAAAGTAGTACTCGACTTAATTAGAAGTGCAGCAGTCCTATTCAGCATGTCAGCCAAGGCTAAACTGTGTACATAGGGTTTTAGCAAAATATTTGAATACACAGTGTAAGGTTCAAAGCAGAAACTGAAATGTGACCTAAGGTTGGTTATTTCATCTCACAAGATGCGTCGCCGTATTTGAGCAAAGGCGCGTAAAGAGCAAAACCTCCAAAGAGTTTGTAAGACTTGCAGATTATTTTGAAAAAAATCCTTTTTTTTTTTTTTCTTTTCTCCTCTCCACTTTGTTTAGGTCAGCGGGACGATGTACAATACAGGAAGACACGTGTCCCTGAGGTTAGACAAGGAGCACCTGGTGAACATCTCTGGGGGCCCCATGACCTACAGTCACCGCCTGGAGGAAATCCGATTGCACTTTGGCAGCGAGGACAGCCAGGGCTCAGAGCACCTCCTCAATGGACAGGCCTTCTCTGGGGAGGTATGTCACCCTGGTGGGGTAGTGCCACTAGGAATTACCCCCCTCTTATTTCTGCCTTGTATCCCTGGTTTTGTGCCTGAGATGTTTTGGTTTTCTGAAATTCTTTTCCCAAGGAATTTTCTGTAAACAGGAGAGATGTTTTTGTAAACTGTATCTATGTTATTCATTCCTTTTCCTAGGAGGGACTTCTTCCTGATGTCCCTCTGGTCTGAACAATGTGAGTGAAGAGGTTTGCCTTTGTTTCACCAATCAAATTGGTCTATGTAAAATAGTATATAAGGGAGACACATCCCAAAAATAAAGGAGTCATTTTCAGCCTTCTGAAGGTCAGAGTCTGTGTCGTTGTGGTGTAAAACAGCATCACTGCTTGAAGGTATTTGCAAGTTAATCTGCTAAAACTGTTTTTCCTGTAGCCGTTCTGAAAATCAGGGAATTGTTTTTGTTTTTTTTTTTTAACCAAGCGCTGCGAATTTTGTGACTTGTATCTACAAATGACACTGCTGAGTTTATTGTGTATGGAGACACCCTCTGTCCTCATCTGTGCTACTTACAAAGTAATCAGGTCTCTTTTCTATGGAGCCTTTATGTCTCTTGTAAAGGCAAGTACAAAATTAACTGCAAAGTAATGCTGGAAGTGCTTCAGATTCCCATGGAAGTGCTACTTTCGCTTCTCAGTGTTGTGTAACACTGCACTGAGTACCATTCTGTCATTGATTCATGCAGAAACAATGTCATACTTGATTCTGGAGGTGATTCCGCACAATTCTGCTCAAGAAATAAAGTTAATTGCACACATAGTCCCTGGCAGAATACTCATGTTGTATGATGAATACATGTCTATAACATGTATTTCCTGTCCCAGGAAAGATCATAATTTCTTGATCCTGATACCTATTCCAGAATGGCCCATTATTCTTGCTGGATAAATATTTTAGTTAGGCTTAGATGAAGCACTTTTTCAAGATGCACAATAAAGTTTGCATACTTTCTGGGACAAACAAAGTGGGATCTTTCTATTTTCCTTATAGGGACATTTTCACATAAAAGAGATCCATGAGGTTTGCCCATCCTCCTCCAGCTTGGGCCATGGCTGTGAACTATGCAGCATCCAGCTCTACAACTGAAAGTAATGCTTCACAATAACTCTGTGTTACTATAGGGATTATTTTTAAAGCCACTCTGGTACCATTCTTTAAGAATACCGAAGAAACAGCTTTTTCATTGTAAAGCACTTATTTTCTCAGAGATGAGCAATCAAATTAACATCTGTACTATTCACCACAGACTGGTGATGAGTCAGTTAATGTGTGGCATTTTCTTTGGCACTGAGCAACAGCAGTTATTTCAGAGTAAGAAATTAATTGCAACATTGTCACATGATGATGTTATAATTTATGGTAATCATTGGCTTTGTTTTATAAGCTACATATAGCCTGTGGCAGCTTTTTTTGTGAAATTACTAATGTCTTACACAACCCATTTTGGTTGCCTTTGTTAAATTCTGTAAGTGAACTCATCATGTATTGCTCCTTTAAGCACTGAAAGTAAAGGATGCTGTAGTAAACAAGGTCTTTGCTTTGCTGTTCAGACACACAAGGGCAATATTCAAACCAAAAAAAAGTTGACTGAACATGAAAGCAAAAATCTGGTTGAAACACACCATGGCACTTGTGACATCCCCACCATTTCAGATGCTTTTAAAAGAGTGTTAAAGTTTTTAATTCATCAGTCCTAGACTATAACAACGTAAAAACATAGAGCATTGTTTGGCAACACTTACTGTTATTAGCTAGGCTCTTCTAGTTTTGAAAGTAGGAATTCTGAAGTACTATTAATATTTGGTGTTTTCTAAGAGAGACCTCAACATTTCTTAATAAAAGCAGAAAACTGAGCTAAGTGGAAACTGCTGTCAGTCAGTCGGGCACAGCTGGATCTGCAGTGTGTGCAGGATTCATCTTGTTGTCTGAATCCTCCTGCAGTGAATAGAAGGAGCTCAACACCTTCAGAGGATTAATCAGTCCTGATAGCCAGAGCTGGGT
This sequence comes from Trochalopteron elliotii, assembly GCA_024734555.1. Taxonomy (NCBI): domain Eukaryota; kingdom Metazoa; phylum Chordata; class Aves; order Passeriformes; family Leiothrichidae; genus Trochalopteron; species Trochalopteron elliotii. Next base: position 1,983,989 of record JANPWX010000239.1, read on the forward strand.
CTCTTAGGACAGGACAAATCACTCTGTGGAGATGCATTTCCCTTGGCAACAGAGCACGGACAAACAGCAGGCAGGAGAGTTGAGATTCAAGGACTCCCTTTCTGACACTGAGATGAATCCTGTCCTTTGGGGTGTGTTTTTCAAGGTTTCCAAAGCTGTTTTGGGCAGGTGGACAGGTGAGCTCCAGCAAGGTCAAGCATTAATTACTAATTCAAGTCTCCACCTGCACAGCTGAGTCTTACCTGTAGAACACACTGTTCTAAGGTACAAGCCCAGATGCAAATCAGTGGCTGCAGATTTCCAGGGAAGGGCAGCAGCTGATGGAGTTCTTTGAGTGTCCATCCACCCATGCAAGTGCTGCCTGTATAAATGAGTAATCCCCCACAAGCTCTCAGCACTGAGGGATGTCACATCTACGTCTCCCAGCAATGAGAGGGGGAAAGCTGTAAACAAGCCAGCTGACTTCCTGGGAGAGAGTCTCTGTGATGTCATGGGTGCTTTCAATGCTTGCTGCCAATCACTATTCACTCCTGCCTTGGATAATGCTGTCAGTGGAGACGGGATAAAGAAAAATTACTGCCTAGGTTCATTAGTCTAATTTAGCTGGTGCATGTAAGAATAGCAAGGAATATTTGCTGGCTTAGGCTTTAGGAACCAGGGAAAAATCATTGCAGGACTGCACTGTGTGACTGTTAATTGCAGACTGAGCTGCCAAGGCACTGCCCCATTACTGCTGGTCCCAGCTTTGTTGAACAAACCCTCTGTGGGCTTTCCAGAAACCTCTGTTTCACTGGGGAAACAACTCTGAAGTTACCCTAGGTGGGTGATCTATTCCGGTAGATCACAATCAGAATTATTCCTGCTGCTGCTTTCCTCCATTCCCATCCATGTCTCTCCCCTCATTTTCACTGAGGTGTCCAAGTCATATTAGAACCAGGACGCTGCAGAGAGACAGGGGGGCCTGGAGAGAGGACAGGGCACAGGGCAGCACTCAGGCCTAAGTTAAATCCAAGTGCAGACAAAGCAGGAGCCTTTAAACAGCATCAATCCACCTTGAACCAGCTGCAAAGTACTTTACACTTCTGGAAATCCTACCTGATGTCCACACTAAGGAAGTCATTTATTTTAGGGACCTTTATTGCCTAGTTCTGCAAGTGGGCAGGCACACAGAGCAAGCTGGAGAGCACTGGAGTGATACCATGGCATGAAAACAGCCTGGAAATAGCAAATTCCTTCAGAATATGCTGTGAACTAAATGATACCAAGAGGCTTGTAATTTCCAGACTTTAGCTTATAACTAGGTGTTAAAGGCTGTCAAGAGACATCTCTACAATAATCTGGTTACCTTTTAACCCCCAGTTGTCACTTTAGTAGACAGAATAATTGAACTAATGTTTAAATAGTTTAAGGGCTTTAAAACTGTGTATCAGATTATCGATATGTTTGGCACTGGTAACATGGAAGGGCAGGCAGGCTTTGGAATGCTTAAATAAATAAATTGAGTATTTACTTGCCCCTATGATATGGACTCGAGTGAGTTTAATTCCCTATTCTTTGCAGGAGCATCCTACTGTATTATAATGATTAAAAGAAAATCTTGGCTCAGGCAAGTTCTCCAGCTAAGACACCAATCAATTGGTGTCTGTTGCCTAATGCCTCTATGTAAAACAGGTTTTCAGGCTTCAGACTCTATATCATTTAATGAAAAAGCCCAATTTCCATTCAAACAGCAGAATTGGCCTGAGTGCTGTAGTTCAAGCACTGTCTGCCTTGTTAAAATAAAAAGATAATAACTTCCAAAAGGTTCATGGTGAAAATGGGACCCTTTAACTTTACCATGTGGTAAAGTAATAAAAAACTTTTATGGTCAATTTTTTTCCCTAAGCATAAAAATGAAAAATGTGCTGCAGAAGACCTCCAATCACTTTGAGGCTGTGTATTGTGGCAGCCTTATCAGTGCCAAGGCAGAAAGTCAAAGAGCTTAATTATTTGGGGTTATGCACTTTTCACAAACTCAGTGGCTGGAGACTTTCAAACAAGAGATCATATCCACAACACATGAAAAAAATGTATTTCATCTTTGCTCACCCTTCCAAAAACCCATGGACCAATCATAAATACACAATTATTTCATTTGCTACAGGAGAATTAAAATGAAAGTGAGAACCGTATCTGAATAAATGGACACATATTTCTGTACACACAGTTTGGAACTGAGATTTACTTCTGCTGCTGCTAAAAGCTGCTGAGAAAACCAACACAAAAATACAAGAAAATTAAGATAAAAGGGAGAAACTGGAGGTTCTGAAACACCAGTCTCCACTTGCTACTGCCATTTCTTTAACTGCAGCTGTGTTCTGTGTGAGTAGGGGACTCCTTGTGATAGTAAAGGATTACTTATCAGGGAGGTCAGTGTTGTAAATCCAACTTGGGATATTTTTAGAAGCAGGACTGTCAAATAGACAGCCCATGAGAACCAGTCAGCCAGCTGGGATAGTTTAATCCAGCCTGCACCAGAATTAGAGTACTCTGAACTGTTAAATCACAAACAGGGGCTCTGTTACTGAGACCTTCTGTGCACCCCAGACTTGCCTGTGAGGTTGCAAACAACTTTCCCAAAACACCTCATGGTGGTGTCATTTTCAGAGGAAAAGCTTGAAATCAGATTGTCACTAGCACATCATCCTTCCTCTTCCTTGGGGAGGAGGATTAAATCAGATAGTGATGCCACTGAGGAGGGAGGACAGGAATCATCTGCTTCTGCCCAACCCCATTCCTGCAGGTGCTCACAGAGCCAGCTGGGAGCAGCCCCTGCTACACCAGGTAACCCCAGCACTGCTGCCAATAGCTCAAAGAAGGAAGTTCAAAATTCATGTTTTTCAGTTGCTACAGGTCACTGGTATTACGTTTTGGAGCCTCTCTTGGAAGTGGAGCAGGTAATTTTTAAGTATTCCAGCCAGAAGATTAGTTTACTGTATTCCAGTGCTTATTAATGTTGAAAGATCAGCCTGTGGAAAAAGTACCAGCTGAGGGAACATGTGGCTAATGGAAGGGGGGCTTGGTAAAATCTCTATAACCTTCAGAATAATGTTGAGCTTCAAAAGAGAAAGTCAATAGGTAACAAATTAAATTGCTATAGGAGCAGAATATAAATCAGGGAGACATGGTAATATTGTCATCACTAAAGTATGGGGAGGCTGCTCCCATGAGTAATTCAAAATCACTGGGACATGAATATATGCTTCAGTTGGAGGAATGCACCTCTGTCCTCACTAAAGACTACAGATGGCTTCACCCAAAATTTTATACAATATCAATAAAAAGCAGGGTTGAAGTCCAAAAAGACACTTATTCACAGAATATTCTGCATTGAAGGAACCTACAAGGATCATCAAGTCCAACTCTTAAGTGAATGGCCCATACAGGGTAATTGTGTTGTTCTAAACCAAATTCAATTTTATGTTTTAAGTTAAATGGGCTTTTACTGCTTGTTAATATAACAAAATGCAGCTAGAAAGCCTCTCCTTCTGAACTACTCTGTTGGAGCCCACTAGAAGGATTACTTTCCAGGAACAGGGAACTGAAATTTTTGTAGTGTATTTTACATCAAAAGGCAGTAAACTTCCTGCACTGACTAAGTGCTAAAAATAAATCTTAATCCTTACTGACCTTCAAAAGCAGTTTCATCCTTAACTTTGTTGGAGTAGTTGACTCTTAACTTATGTTCCTGTAATTTTTCGGCTAGACAGTCGTCTTCAAGCCATGTGTATTATACACTTGTTAAATAAAAAAATCCCAAACCTCAATAGCCAGGAGAAATTCTAAAATCAATCTAATATGTAGCAACTATAAATCATTGATCATAAATATATAAGTAGAAAAAATACACAGCAAGTACAGCTCATTTTTATAGGAATGGCCACATTGCCAGGCAGCACCAGGGTTCTCCCACAGTCACAGGTTTACATTTTGTGCCACTGCAGCCATGCTTCCACTTTTAAAGGAAAATTAGATTCTAGAAATAGACTGTTTTATCCCTCCCTTAGGAAAAACCCTCACTTACACAAATCAAGTTATATGATGACCAAACTTTATGAAAGCAATAACGAATTTTACTTCTTGTATAATCAGCTTCTCCTATCATAAATAGTGTTCCTGTTATTTTTTCACCTTTCTAAACCTTGATTGGCAGTGGAAATACAAATAAGGCTTGTATTTTTTTTTCAAGGGAAGAAGTTACAGTGCATACTACAGGCCTAAGTGTGCATTTTATGATAGTTCAGGGAAAACAGGAAAAGTCAAATGGTTTTATTTGTAGTAAGTTGTAAAAGGGTGTTTCTTTTGGTGGTTAAATCCCAGAAATTCAGTTGCTACAACAGGAATTGGGATTGGACCTGATGCAGCTGTAGCTCTTCATGGATACAAACTAAGAAAAATACTCAGGGGCAGAATTATGTATTTATGTCTTTCAGCAGAAAGACTGACAATAACATATAATTGAAAGGAACAGTCATTTAATTTTATAATCCCAAACACTCATTAGAAGCCATCTGGAGATTGAATGATGTTCAGAAGTGTTTAACCCCTTCTAAAATATGACACTGAATTTCAGGTACCCAAGTATGATTTTGATCTTTGCCTTAGGCTTTCATTTTCTCAGAATACTGAGGTATTTACATGGTCACTGGAAGTGAAAACTTACAGTTCCCATCAAATGAAGAACCTTTTCAGCAGTCTTTTATTACAGCATAATTTTGATTATTTAGTCATGCTAAAATTGTACTAAGTCTTTTTGGAATAATTGAATACATTAATTTCAGACAACAAAATAATATGGAAGCCAACTTATTTCTGTAGATCATTAGCTGGTTGCTAGAAAGCATCTTTAAATATTTGAAAATTCTGTTTATGGTATTTAAGGGAGTTTCCCCTCCAGCACTGAATGCCAGGCTGTTGAATTTGGGTACTAGCTGCTACTGCACTGACATTCTCTTTGCCATTCCCACTGATGTGCAACAGGACATTCACTCCCAAATCAGTTCTAGCAAGAACCAGAAATGTTCCCCTTTGCTCACTGATGCCTGAAAGCTTCCACATTCCCTGGGTTCCTCCCTGTTTTACTGAAGCACAGGATTATTCCTGGATTCTGCACAACAAATTCCAGGTGCTTGACACAATGAGCTCCATTCCTGGGGATGAGCATTTTTTTCTTTCTGTCTCTTGCTTTCTGAGGGTTTTGGGATACAAGCCCCATAGATTGTGTCTGCTTTAGACTGAATTTCAAGAAATTCAACAGGCAGATTTTTAGAGACCTTGTGTTTCATTATCTACCACATGTGTGTGCATTTCTTTCCAGAAAACTTTCCTTTATTGGAGACTACTTTTCTGAATCTTAGGAACTCTCCATCCATTAGTAGAATTGCAGGAGCTGTCCAAACAAATTCCAGGCTTTATGAATAAAAAATATTGAATTTCTTAGATACCGAGTGAAGCAGATTCCTTTAGTAATAAATGTATTTTTGCACGTTTACTTTTTGATTACCAACTGTTGTCTTTTTTGGGGAGAGAGAGAATTGAAAGAGTGTCAATGTACTGAGAGCACAGTCTGTCACTGACTGTAATCCAAATCCCTCTGGTGCCTCAATTTTAAAATCCAGCATCATAAAGCAATAAGGTGGAGTTTTTCTGCTTAGAGTAGCAGCTGTAGGATTTGGTTTTTTAAACCACTGGGACATAAAAACATTCAGCACTCTGAACCTCCAGTGTCACTTTTGAAGTATTCACTTTGCCTCGTTCCAAATTACTGTCATTTGCTTGGGGTGACTTCATTTGCTACAGGATGACTCTTCTTTAATTAAAGATCAATTTACCTTTGCAGGCAAAAAACTGTGTGCATTTTGAAATGGGTTTTGTTTTATGTCACTTAGTAATCAGTTTTCTATTACACTTTTTGTGAGTTTTAACTTTTCCCCCAAATACATTTAATGTAACATTCCAAAGAAAGGAGCAAGCCACTAACAAGCTGTGCAAAACTTCTTGCAGCTACTATGGACAACCACAAAAGAAAATAAACAGCAATGATAGGCATTTTTATTATTATAAAAATAAAAATTATATTTATATTTTATATATTTATAAAATATATATTTATATATATTATCTATTTATTATATATAATAGTATATATTTTATGCTTTATAATATATGATCTATATAAAATATATATTTATATAATATATTCATAATATATAAATATATTATATAAATATATTTTATCTGTTATTTAATTTATTATTATATTAATATAATTGTATTACATATATAAATATATAAATATATAAATATATAAATATATAAATATACATGTATATAATATTATATATTTTTTTATATATTATCAAAACAATAAAAACCAGAGTGCAGTTACTGTAAACCTTAAAATCACAGCCTAACCCCAGGAATTCCAGTGTAAGGCAGAGTACTCTCTGGGAGCCTTTAAAGCCCCTGTGCTCTTCATACTCAGATTGTCCCTTTTAGAGTCTGTCTGTACCCACAAACATAATTTTATTCCTCCTCAGGCCTTCCCTGGGGAGGGACATCACAGGAAAACCAGGCAGCTCCTGAAGGCATTTGGTCTGCAGGCTCTTGGATGAATCATAAGACAAACTGGCAGGAAATCAGGGAGGTTTCTAATAGTCTCTGCTTGTCTTTCAGAGAAAAAAAATCTCTTTGAAATCAAATTCCCTCCACCAAGGTATTTTGGTTTTGACACATAAGCATTTTCCAGCAAAACCCTGTTTCAGCAAAAAAAAAAAAAAATCCCAACTAGTTCTGCTTATGATTAGTGCAAGGCCTCGTTGTTTGTGAAGCCCAAGGGGGCGTTCAGTTAAGAGGATTTTCACTGTTTGATTTATAGCTTAGAGCCTCCCCATCTACTGTTCCTAAGTCACAAAAGGCACAATGGAGGAACTCTTCTTCCTCCTGACTGCTAGAGCCATTCCCTGGGGCAGTTAATTAGAAAGAAAAAAAAAAAAATCACCCTTATTCTTCCAGATTCTAATGAATGTCAGTCTATTCTATTCTCATAGGATTTTCTTTCAGAAATCCAGGAAAATGATGAAAGGCAAAATGGCATGGAAAAAAAAAAAAAAAAGTCCCATAAGCCTCTTCCCTGTGGCCTATTTGGAAATACCTCACTATTTTTTAGATATAGTCATTACTGAAGATGAATACTTCAAAGAAAGTTGGAAATCTTTTGTTAGAATTTCGAGCTGTCAGGCAGCATATTCAGGGTTTATCCCCACCAATCTTCATACATCCATCAAAAACCCCTGGAAATGAGTGAAACCAAGGGGACGGTGACAGATGTAATTTGGGATGTAAGTTTGCTGTTACTCTCAGAAGCACAAAAACTATGGGGGTCACAATAACGATACAAGGAAAAAAAAAAAGGATGCAATCTCTAGGATTTAAAATACTAAAATCCATTTAAATTTAAAATGTAAACTCCACTGTGAGCTTTTACATGAACTTCATTTTTTCTTCTTTTATGTACACAAGCGTTACCAAACAGTAAAGTATCTAGAAATTGCTAATACTGTAGAAATTACCAAAAGATTAAGGTGAAAAGAGCATTCTTAAGAAACAGGCTTTTTTTCCTAGCAAAGAATATTTTATTTTTTTTTAATGTCATCCATCTTTCAAAAGATCTTCTAAACTCATTAATGTTTTGATTGTGATCATCAAACAATCTTTGGGCAGCTTGGTGTAGATCAATTTTATCTGTATACTCCTAGATAGTATTCCTTATTTTGTGCTCTGAAAGTGGCAGCTTATAACTAAAAGTGAATGACTGTTATTAAATCTAAAACTGTATATCATTTAAAATAAAATAAAAAAGGAGAATTCTAGAAAATCAACAGAATTATTGAGCTGTATCATCCTATATCAGCTGAAAATCTGTCCTTTAATGTTTATGAAAGGAAAATAAAAGTGCAGTGAGGAGCTGGAAGGGACCATCTGTCACCTTTTAGTTCATTGTTCTGTTTCAAGCTAGGCCTGAACCAAAATCCTAATTCAGGGATGTGCAGTGCTGGAAGCTGTTATGTCATGGTCCCCTTGGAAGTTTGGAACTGCTGATGGCTGGACACAGCAGACACTGATGACAGCCCTTGGAATGCTTTTGGCTTCACAGCCAGTAGCAGAGGGTGATTATTGTGTCAGATTTACAAGTGACAGAGGGTGAGTCAGTTGCAGTCAGGACAACAAGCATGGCAGGGTGAAGACCAGGACATGAGAGCTCGTGGTGTTTGCAGAGAGCCAGAAATTTTACCACCTAGTTCCTCAAAATTCATTCTTGAATTTGCTCATTATTCTGTTCCATTTCTCTCCTTGATAGGCACCTTAAGCAGGCACAGCTTGCACTGTTGCTGCTCCAGTGAAAGTTCATCACCCCAAGACAGTGCACTGTGCAAATTGCAACATCCAACTGCATCAAAGAACAGTCATGAACCTCCTGTGGTATATACACAATATTGTGCCACCCAAAAAGCCTTTTGTCATCTGTACCTGAACCTGCCTCTCACCAGCTCCTTTTTAAATTTCCAAACTTGTAAATATAGAAAAAGGGGTAGATAAAAACAATGCCAGGTAGACTGTAGTATAATAAATATGCCAAGATAAGTAGATCTCAAAGTACTTTTGGATTGCAGGGCCATAAGCGTTTGACAATATTAAAAATCAAAGAAGCAGTGAAAAATAATTTACAAGATGTTCCTTCAAAGTTCATTGAATGCTGATAGGGTGAATGCCTCTTAAAATTTCTCTAAATACACAGTAATTTTTCTTTGGATGTATAGCCTCAGATTTATTGAACCATTTAAATATTTTGAAAGTCTTTACAGTTTGTTTCTATTTAGGAGACCTGTAACTGAACAACTGTTTATCAAAGTCCTGTTAATGAAGCAAATAAACCAATCCTTGACATGCACACGTTTCATCTGTTCACCTTTCTTACACCTACTTTCTGTGGGGAAATGGACTTTCACCAGTTTCTGCAGAGCAAACTGCACTATAACAGCAGCATGCTTCCCTTGTAATTTTAATTCATATTGGAAATCTCATTTACAGTACTGACACTATATGTAAAAGAATCACATATGGCTGGGTGAACACAGTAAAACCATTGCCAACAACTTGGGAAAAAAACAGCACAGCCTTTGTAATCTGAAGTCTGTGCCCTGCTGTGATGCATCAACCTTCAAGGTTTTGGGCCAAATTTTCTCAAATGATGAGCACAGTGAGAGCTAAAAACTGTATGTCTGTGTGCATACGTATATAAACACGAGATAAAACCAGCAGCATGTGAATCCTGAGCTGGTTTGAATGAATAATCCACTGTTCAGTAGTTGGTTAGGTGAAAATATTTTCCTTTGTTTATTAGGAAGCTGTCTTTGGTGTTTTGATTCATGAAAAATTCTCCTCTTCCTCCTCCTCCACCTCCTCTTCCTCCTCCTCCTGTTCTGAAGCAACGTGAGCTGCTCCTGCTTTAGATAGGTTGGACTGAATTCTTTTTCCCTTTATTGCTGCTGGCAGTTTTACCCCTGCCCCCATTTGTTACTAGCAGTGGAGGAAGGAGAAGGAAATGGGAGTTTGGGGAGCTGGGAGAACCCCAGCTGTTGCTTCCCCTGCCTGTGGAGGAGTTTGCCATGGCAGCACCATCCTCATTCCTGCTTTGCTTTGCTCTGGTGTCTTGTCTGGGCTGAGATTAGAGCTTGTTTTTTGTAATACAGATAGACCTGCATGGTCACAGGTACTTTGTTGAGAGACAGTTCCTGGGAGGTCCAAGCAGATCCTGCAGAAGTCACTGGCAATGGAGCTGTTCCACAGCATCACTCTCAGAACATTTTCTCACCTAACTGCAACAGTGGCCCCTAATCCAACCTCTGCCCCAGGGACTGTGGGGTTCTGTCTGAGTGTTTTCAAGCAGTAGTAATTACCTTGTCCAATTAGATCAACTTTTTTTAAATTAAATTGTTTATTAACCAGGCCTTTGGTTGGCTAATAACAGTGTAAATATGATGAGCATTTAAAACTGCATAGATCTGTGAGCAAACTACCCCAATCACCTCAGCCTGCAGAATAATCGGTGCCTGTGCCACCCATGAGATTCCTGATACCAGGATTTGTGACAGCTGCCAGATGCCCAACTCCAATGTGTTCCTCTATTAGTTACTGAATTCTCGGGACTTCACTTGTAAAGTCTGGTATAAACATGAAAGATGCTAAAAAATGTGTTCTGTTCTAGTGTTCCTTACTTAAAAATTAGAAAATATAAGAAGAACATCAAATCATTTATCACGAGTATAAATTTAGTACTTTCACCTCCCTGCTCGGAGTATGAGCAGATTAAGCCTGTGCCTGTTCTCCCAGCTATCTTCTGAGTTAAAAGCAGTTCTTCTGGATTTTTGGTTTTTTTTTTTTTCAAAACAATGCATGTACTTTGTGGTGCTTCAAATAACACAGAATAAACTTAGCTAAAATATTACACAATGCAGAAGTTTAGTGCTCCAAAGTTGGGAAGTGAGAGCAGAAAAGCTGGTTATGCGTCTCTTAGTCTGCTTGCCCTGACAGTCTTTTTTTGTCTCCCTCTCTGCTGTCTCATCCAATCTGCCACAGAGAGAGATCAAACAGGCTGAATCAAACAAGTCAAAGAAATTCAGAAGGTTGTGGTTTTTCTCAGCCACAACATCAATTCTGCTGAATTGCAGCATCACTGTACACTACAGGTTGTACATTAATGCTGTCCTCCTTGTATGATAAAATAATATTTTTGTAACACAGGTAATGCAACATCTGGGATCTTTTTTTTGTTTGTTTCTGAAATTTGTGGCTTCTAAATATGCAACAACAGAGCTAAAATTCAGAATGCAAAAACACCGTTTAGCTGTACAAAGAAAAGGTGAGATAACGCAACCTGCCAGAGCACCTGAATTGATTCTCCTGTGCTTCCAGAAGCACTTGCAATAGTCACCTGTGATATCCCCAGTGATGCAGGTGGAGGAGCAGCATCACTGCCCTTTCCCACTCTGACAACTCCTTGGGAAAGCAGGGGCCTGGTCTCAGACTTGCATTCACTAACCCCTGAACCCCACTGAGACAGGAAACCAGGGTGTATTTAAGGACCATTTTGCCTCTCTAGGAAATTCACAATGGGGGATGGAAGAGGGGGATGGTGTTGGAAGAATGACAGATTTTAAGTGACGGGAAGAAACGGGTCAGAAAAGGACAGGGGAGAGGTTTGGTGTTCATTATAATGGGACTATTTGGGTCTGAACATGCACAAGGAAGATGCAATGGCTTGGGTGGCACAGGCTGGAAAAGAGCAGGGCTCAGAGGGAATCCAGCCCTGCTGGGCACAGACAGCTGTGGGCATGACTTTGATTGAATCTTTGCATCTGCTGACACTGTCCAGAGCTGACAATGGCGATGGGAGCAAAATTTCAGTCTGTAAAATGAAGGTGGGCAGACTCAGTTCTGAGCAGAAATATAGACTGACTTGATAAAACAGCTGAGTTTAGTTGGAATTACAGGGGGAAAGTAGACCAGCTGAAATTTGGATTGGAGCACCAGAGCCATCAGCAACTTTATATAACGTGGTTGAGAGATGTAATGCCCTGAAGTACTAACAACGGCATTTTTACATCTCATCTTGAGAGTCTTACAGACTTTTTTCAGGAAATGTCCTAAAAATCTCAACCTTGATGTTCAAACTCAGAATTGTTTTCAGCAAACCTATTTCCCTGGTGAGTTGCCCTCTTTTCTTCTGCAGAAAATTTCTTCTACTTGACTCCCAGTTCTGCACAAAGTGATTTACTAGAGAGATTGCACTTTTTTCCCCTTCTGGAAAGTGTCAGTTTCTGAGCAAGATCAAATAACCTTCTGCACTTCAGTATTGACTAATGTTAATTATTAAAACCTTTCTGCCAGGAAAAATTCTTCATTCAGTTTGCTGAGAAACCAGCAATTTTTAATAGGATTCAGGGATTTCTTGAGGAGATCAGAGAACTCTGGAGACAGAATTCTGAATTTATAAGGGGCTCACACTTCTACAACATTTTCTTTAAAGCAGGAAGAACTAGATTTTTTTCTTTGCCTTCTTTCTATAAGTCTCCCTTTAAACTTGAGATAATGGGCTTTGCAAAAGCTAGAGAAACATTACACATAATTTGTTACACAGTAAAACTCAATCGTATATATATTCAAATTAATTATAAAGCTAAACATTTACATTGCATATATGTTAAGCTTATTAAAATCGGAAATAAATCTTTTATTATGAATCCTTTTAGTGATATGGAGTCCCCCACTGACAATTTCATATGGAATCCTTTCTTCACAACAGCCTGGCAAATTGATATTGTTAAAATGTCAATGAAAGAAAATGACACCTACATTCCTATTTGAATTTCTCACATTTAAGTTCTCGGGTTTTCACATCACTGACAAATAATCAGGTGTTTTAGCAAGGTAATGTTGTTCCATAACTCAAAAGCTAAAGACAGCACTACCTGCATGTCCCAGCACAGCTGGACAAGACAACCCAGCCATAACACAAACCCAACTGGGCTGGCCTGGCTCCTTCTGGAACAGAAGTAGAACAAGTCCCGGGGTGAGCAGTGATTGGACAGATCTGAACACAACCAGGGTCCTCAGCCAATCACGTTCAGTCCGGAATGCAGACACATCATTCATTGGCCAAGGGGCTGGGCGGTGCCAACAGCCGGCCAATCACTGCCCAGCCTGGGAAATGCCAACCCGCTATAGGAGAGGGCTCTGGACAATAAAACACGCGGAGTCACGACTCCACTCACCAGTGTTTGTGTCGTGGACGTTGGTGACTGGAGTCAGGGCTCTGTCTCCAACCTATGGGGAATTCCTGCCCGCTACAGGAGAGGGATCTGGACAATAAACACACGGTTTGTTAAGGACCCTTGGTGAATCCTGGTGTTTCTGTCTCCAGCCAATGACCCCACGTAACACCTGCATTTGAAGTAAAACTCAGCTTTGCCTACAGACACCGCAAACCCGCCCATCTCACCTCCACAACAAACTGTTTACTGCAAGATAATGAAATTAAATACATGCTTAATGATGTAAGATTGACAAAGCAATTAAGTTATAGAGAGAGTCAACATTATCTTCAGTTAGGTGTCTACCTTGGTTGAAGAATTCTTAGCCTTACAGTTTAAAGAGCTGGATTTTTATCTGCAGTAATTTTCAGCTCCATTTCATCTGTGCACTAAGAGAAAGGGTTTTGTTGTTTTTTTTTGCTGTGCAAAAGCCATACCAGAGGATGTGGTACATAACAAAGAAATTAAATAAAGGAAGAGGTGTCAGGCACAGCACTAGGACCAACTGTAGAAAGTACAGCTGGGAGAATTGGTGAATAGTAATCGTGTGGGAGAAAGACTAAGAGAAAACTCACAGGAGGCATTGCTTGTATAAAGCCATCATTCTTTGTACACCTGAAAAAGAACAACACATTTCCATTGCTTTACACAAACAATCAGATATTGGCATGATTTTATGGGATTGGCATCGATTTAAAGGGAACCAGACTATTTACCACAGCCCAGCACACCAGTCACACTGGGAGCACCCAAACTGGGGACAGCAGGAGCATCATCCACTCTTTGAACCATCCATCCTCCCCAGAGTGTCCTGGCAGGGGGAGGTGGCTGCTGTTGGGGTGGGAGAGGGGCAGCTATCACTACTGCTCTCTACCTGCCCTCCTCACAGTTATTCAGGCTGGAAAAGACCCCTGAACCCAACCTTTGACTGCTCACCACCTTGAGGGGTTGTCACCAAAGGACAGACACAGTACTCCATGAGGAGATGGAAGTAGGTTGTACCTTTCACACCCTACTCAGACATTATCCCCCTGTGGAAGCCACAACATCCCCACTTAGTTATCTCAGGAGTCTGTAGCTGTCCCAGTGGGAGCTGGTGGCAGCAAGAAGGGAATAGTGGGTGGTGTTTGCATGGCAGTCAGGAGCACTCTGAATGCCAGGCCCTTTGCCAGCCTGAGAAAAGAGCTGCTTTCACAGCCACTGAGGTCAGGCTTTCTTCCAGCAGAATAGAGTTTCCTACATGGACAAAACAAATTTCAAAGACTTCTATTTGAATCACTGCCCAAAGTCATATTTTCTAATTGCAGAAAGTCCAACAAACCAAAGATTGGTTCTTCAGGAACTTGGCATTCTAGAGCATGGCATGTTCCCTGATCTTCTTTCATTAAGGCAAAATATCTCTTTGGCATTTCAGGTATTTACATTTCAGTATTTCCAGCATTTCAGCTATATAAACTAACCTGCAAATGAATACAGACTGTGTTTTCTAATAAGGAAAAACACTTTGACTTCTGTTGTCTGATGTAGAAAGTCAGCTGATAAAAAATGCAAATTTACTTTAAATAGCTTTACTTCTGCCCTTTCCACCACCATCACGTCCATGTCCTATATTTGTTCAGCAGTGTTTGCCAACACCCTGCTTCTTCCACCAAAGCCTTCAGAGGAAGCTAAAGGGCTTACTTGACAAAGATAACTGGCTTAGTTCCAGCTCCAGAGTGTCACTTATCTTCCCTACTGAGTTTAATGCCACTCAAGTCATTCAGAAACAAGATAATTTTATATTTGTCTGCCTTAAGCTGTACTATCTCACATTCTTAGATAATCCCTGTCCTCTTGTTTTTTTCTTGCTTGCTATTTCTCAACTTCAAATTTGCCAATTAAATTACAAACATGAAACTGTCTCTTATGCGATTCATGTGAACAGCATAAGGCACTTGCACTTCCCTTAGCTTTAAAACAAGCTTCCAGCATATTCTTAAACAAAAATAAAAAAAATCCACTTATCTTCTGCCTGCAGGGCAGATCTGTGCCAACTTTCTCTGAATCTTTGACTCTGCAACTCTAACAGGTGTCAAATTTCCCAGAATAATTTCTAAAAATTTGACTCTACTTTATCATCTCATCTAATAGAGCATTAATATCCTAAAGCGCCTCTGACAATTCAATAAAGCATCTTCCCTGAAATGCTTTTGGCTATTTTGATTCAAGCTGGGCTTTCTCAAACTCTTCTGTGTTTGAGCTCTCAACTTATATTCAAACAGCAACTTAACCAGCAATTACATCCATTTCAGTTTTTTTCCTCTTCTATCAGGCTTTAAAAGTTTTCCTGTTACCATATTTTGAGGTGCTGGAAGTCAAGTGGAAATCCCACAGTCTTCTGCCAGAACTCTTTGGATTCTGATCTTCTTTTTGTGCCTTTTATGGATGATGTGTCACAAATTGTCATTGTCATGGATCAATGACACAGATTGAGCATGATAACATGGCATTCATTATTGAGATGCCTTCCCCAGTACCAATAATGTTACATCTGAGCCTCTCACAATATTGATACTGGAGAAAAATGCAGCTATTCCCATGTTGGAGTTGACAAGCTGGGCAGAGATGGGAGGGAGATCTGCTCAAAGGCAGAGTAGGACTTGAACATAATTTTTTTAAGTCATAGGTGAGCAACCCAGTCACTAAAGTGGAAGGAGACTCTTGAAGGAAGAGCATGGAAAAAAAAATCATAGAATTGTTGGAAAAGACCTTTTAATTTAAATAAGTTCAACAGTTCTCCTCTAGCTTGCCAAGGCCACCACTAAATCTCATCCCCAGGTGCCACATCTGCACATCCTGGTGGGATGGCAACTCCACCGCTGCCCTGGGCAGCCTCTTCCAGGGCTTGACAGCCCTTTGTGGGGAGAAATTTTTCTAAAATCCAATGTAAACCTCCCCTGGAACACCTTAAGTTAATTTTCTCTCATCCTGTTGCTTGTTACCTGGGAGAAGAGACCAGCTCCCACCTGGCTACCACATCTTCTCCAACGGACAGTACCAACCACTTCTTAAAATACATCCTCAGTTTTATTCTGTGCTTTTCTCATATACACACATTTTAAGACTGTAAAATCCCATGCTTCATTTTTTGGCGCAAATAGAAAAATAACATTCTGAATTTACAAAACACTTCTATGCTCAAGAGAGCAGGTAAAACTGATAATTGCCTTATTTCTGCTTCTGGTTTAGAACCCTGACACCAACCTTTACTTGTTAGTTAACATTGGGTAGGTTAAACTTTGTTTTTCCTTACTGCATGATGAAATGAGGACAAAAAGGGGCAAGATCTTAATTTTCACTATATCAAGTTCTCTCAACTTTTTCTTGCTCATCATTTTATTCATCAGTCAGTGATGTATCTCTCTCTGCCCTTGCCCATCATGCCCAGCCCCTGAACAGAAATGGAACTAGAGATGGTTCTTTGGCAAGGTGAACTGAGAGTTCTGCTGGATTTTGGAGAAGACTTGAACTGCTAATTCCTCTGTCAGTGACCTGCTCTGGCATCCTTTGTATTCAATGTCTCAGGGCAATGCAGTGAACAGAAGTAGTATCAATCACCATTTCTCGACATTCTTGACATGCAGGAACCATTCTCTGCTGGTTTCTGGGTTCATTGCTAAAGAAACACAGGATTCTAGCAGAAATACAGAGCACCATCATGTAGCTGAATCTACCAAATGGAGCATTTATACTGAGTTCATCATCGTGGTGTCTGAGCATCTGTTGTATTTAAAATGAGAAAACAGTTTAAATGCAGTGTTTAGTCAAAAAATGCTGCACAAATCCAGAAATTATTATAGACTCATCTAATAGTGGGGTTTTTTTCTACATTACCCCTATTTTCTCTTAAGATAAAACTTTTGTAGATGATGGGTTGGATCAGTGCCAAATTACAGCTTGCAGTGAAATTCTGCATCAGCCAAGAAGACATAATCAACATTAGGCGTTTGTGCCTCAAACCTCAATTTGATCCTCACACAAAGCAAATTGCAGAGAAGTGTCATTTATTTCTGTTTACCCAGTTCTTGCTCATCTGCTAACGATGAGTGACAAGAGTGGTTGAGCAGCAGGTCAGCCAGAAATACCCATGTTTGGAGGAATTGGCTCAGCAATGACTCCCCTGTCAAAAACCCTCCCCAAGTCACTTAGCAACCAGCATCCAAGGAACTCCACTGTGCCTCTGGGGGTCAGTTTGGATTTTTCTTTCCTTGCATTTTCTTCTGTGTGGAAGAGAGTACAAATAGTTGTGACACTTGCAACAGTTCCAGCAGCAGTTGGATGTCAGGAATCCATTGCCTCTCACTTTTACTTTTTTTGGCCTATTTACGTAATTTTTTTGTTGTTGGCAGAAAGCTGAAAGTCCTGAGAGCAAATTCTGAGATATGCACAGCCAATCTGGTCTCTTCAGACAGTAATTTATACTTTTTACTGTAGTCCTTGGGGATGCTTAAGAGAAACGTCAAATTTTAAGTATTACCTAAACTAGTCTTGTTTCCTACTTGCAAATTAATTAAAGCAAGATTTAGGAAAGAAATCAGAGCATATATAAATATTAAAGAGAAAGGCTTAATCGTCTACATTTCATTCAGGTCATTGTGTTTTTTGTATTTTCTAATTGCAGTGGTTGCATATAAACAAGGAATAAAGGCCATGTTAGAGCCTCATCAGTGTAAGATACCAGGTCAGCAGCCCAAATGGCATCTAGAAATAACTAGAGATAACTTCCTTCAGCCCTAAAGCAGGTTATGGCATAGCCTTATATATATATATATATATATATATATATAATGTATTCATTTTTAGGAGCCATAATCCGTGCTGAAAGTAACACCCCGTGTTAACATGTTACCAGGGAACAGTGGGTAAGGCTCACTGCTGAACACCCTTTATTGCAAGCTAGCTCTTGTTACCAGCTGCTCTAAGGAAATGGTTAGACACCATTTGGAGCTCCAGTGCTAATTCCAAGCATGCCATTATTTCTAATAAAGCAGATTTTGCAGCCAAGAGTAGTTAACTGCATTTCCCCTTCACTGCACGATTATTGCATTTCTCTACACAGCTGTCTACTCGGAAGCAGGAGAAAAATGAGTTCCCTCCATGCATTCTTAGTCTTATTCTTTTAAGTAAAAAAGAATTCTAATATTGTTTATTTATCTAGAATACAATTGCTGGCATATACTGTAAATGTGGATGACAAGCCTTTCTATTATACCAGTTGTTTATATACATTTATTTTAAATCACAAAGTAACTGTCAAAATCAGTAAAAATGCAAAACAAAGCACAAACCACATTTGTCAGCAACAGCCTAAATAACCTCAGTTTTAATAAAAAGAACATCAAAGAGTCAGAGATAAAAAATTATTTCAAGCAGATGGTTTTTTGCATTTCTCCATAGTTTAATATAGCAAAGTTAATATTTTTAACAGATTTTAATCTTAAAACTGCAGTAGTTTGCTAAAATGCAAAGTAAACTGCTGGATGTACAGGTGATCATGTACCATTCATGTTACCAATTCATTAACAAGCAAGAGCACCACATTGCTGTGGGCTTACATATAAAGAGTAACAGGTAAATCCGTGGATTAATAAATCAGGGTGTGGGTAAAACCACCTTGTCAAACACGAATATTTAATGGTTGGGTACCCTGAAAAAGATGGGTTTGTTCTTAGAAGATAAGGAAATTCCCCTGCATCACTGCCAGGGATTGGTCCAGGAAAACAAGGCAAATCAGGACCAGGGGTTCTGAGGAGCTGGTCAGTGTTCTCACAGCTGGTGCTGTGCCTTTCCACAAAGCAGGGGGTACATTTAATTTAATCTAGGACAACTTTAGAAACAGTTCTGTCAGTCACCCAGATTGCACTGACCTGTTCATACCCACAAAATTAATGCCATAAATAACTCTTGGGTGATGCAACATTGCTGTTCTTTCCAAAGGATTTTACAAGACCTGTAAGAGCAATTATATTTTAACAGTGGAATAACTGTTGTTATTAATAGCTTTTAAGTCAGTAAAATTATTTTCCTCTCTGGGCACCCACCGTGCAGAAACTACATTTCTTTTGCTGTTTTTATTAAACTTTGGATAAACAAAAATGCATAATTATTTTCTTTATTGATACCTTAGACAGTTCTTAAAGGAACTCTGAATCAAAACTAACATTTACCTATCTTCTTGAGCAATTTCATTTACTTTTGTCCCCTGCTGTGCTGGAAACATACTTTGTGCTTGCTCTCAATGAGGTTGAGACAGGTTGAGACCCCAACAGTTTCTCAGGTAGTGCAGGATAATATAAATATTATGGTTACAGATGAGCTGTTCCCTGCTGCCATTTACTTCATGCTTTACCTCCCGTGTCATTTGCAAATAAAATGTAATTATGGTCTCAAAAATGTTTATAACTCTTCAAGTGAGAATAAAGGGTATTCTATTATTCCCCAAAAAGTCTGTGGAAAAATGTGTGTGAAGTACTGCAATATTCTAAATTCCCACAGTTTGCTATTGCTCCATGTTTGGCTGCAGCAGGACATGCTTGAGAGGCTGAAAAGTTCTGCTTCTGATTCTGGTCCTGGTCCAATGCACATTCTTGGGTGATGGAACAAGGCCACATTCTGGTTTTTCATCAGCTAAAAGAGAGTAATTAATCTTAATTCTCTCTTTTTCCTGCAAAATAGAACTTCTATAGCTGGAGGAAAACAAAGAGGTATCAGTAGTTCTGTGGCAAATTAATCTTAAAGGGGAATCTACCAAAGAAAATCAATAGTTTAGAACAAGATTTGGTATTGTCTTTGAGCCCTGAAACCCAAACTAAACTCAAAGGATGCTTTCAGCATTGTTGTCATGTGCTTTTAATACAGTGTCATCATTTGAAAAGTGAGATTTTCATATATGAGCAATTTTACTGATGTGGCTTCACCTTTGTGGAAGACTCCAGTAGTATTTTATACAGACCAAATGCTTATGGGTATTTCAGGCAACTTAAAGAAATTACTTTCAGAGGAAATTTAATAGGGACTTACATTTTTTATCCTGTCATATTCTGTGTTTAAGACACTTGTTCATTTGAATCTTTCTAAATTAGCCTGTTCCATGTGAGAAACTTTGAAAATGCTGTCTCCTTAGATGGTCAGCTGAATAACCAGACCTCACATTCATCCAAAAGACAATTTCACCAGTACAGGCATTGAATCCTGTTTCAGTGAGGTCTAGGGGTTGTTTTTTCCCCTTATTATGAACTTGGACAGCACATTATAATGACATTTCTTTACTGGCAGTCTTAGTCTTGGAACATTTATACAGTTACAATAATTACCAGATATAAACCAAGTTAATACTGATCTTGTTCACAGCAATAAGTCCAGGAATTTCTCTGGACAGCCTTTAGAAGTATCAGCACATGAAAGACAGACCTGATTTTTAAATGTGAACATCAGGCTGCTGCAATTCTGACAATGCCAGAACAAGAACCTTCCTTTTCTAATTGACATCTGAAAACTAAGAAAGATCTTTAGGCTAAATAAAGCTGACTAGCCTTTCATCTGTTCAGAAGCATTTAACTGTCATGGGAATTCATTAAATTCGTTCATCTTTTTTTTAAAAAAAAAAAAAGCTACAAATTGCAGTGTAAATGGTAACAGTGTCTGGTGATCCCAGACAAATCAAATAGCAAGGCTCTGGGTAACACATTTACATAGGCAGTGAGAGAAGGGAACTGTGCCTTTGCAATTTAAAAGTTCCAGCACATCATAAAACTAAAAAGCAGAAGGAGAGCTGCAGGAGCTAAGGAGAACCTGGTTAACAATAACACAGTAAGTGCTTAACTGTAGGAACCTCTGTAACCAAGTCTTCAGAATCTGGGGCCAGTGAATATCAGTATTTTGAATTCTGTGAGTGGTGGTTTGAACAGTTCCAAACTCATATCCCATATGTTTCCTCAAATATTTCAATCCCTGATTCCTCTGTGCTTGGCTTGAGGCTGTAGAATACAGAGAACTCAATGCCCATGGCAAGTGCTGCTGGAACAGGAAAGTCATGTCAGCCCCTGCAGTGCAATCTGTAACTGGATATGGGTCAATTCACTGGCTGGCAATACAAGGGAATTCAAGGAAAACACGCTGCACCAGGTGGAGCCAGATGGTGACTGAAATTATTAAAATGACACGTGCCGCAAATGCCTGAAAAATTACCTTGCTGTGAAGTACCCAGAGCAGAGCTGGGATCCCAACACAAACCAAGCAGTGTGTGGGGAGTGTTTGCAAACACTGCATGGGATGGTTTGCCACTGGTTAATTGTAATCCTTCCCTTCACCCTTTTCTAGGTTCAGCTG
This sequence comes from Trochalopteron elliotii, assembly GCA_024734555.1. Lineage (NCBI taxonomy): Eukaryota > Metazoa > Chordata > Aves > Passeriformes > Leiothrichidae > Trochalopteron > Trochalopteron elliotii. The sequence goes on from JANPWX010000239.1 coordinate 2,005,267, forward strand.
ATCCACTATAACCATGAGCTGTATGCAAATGTCACAGAAGCTGCTAAGAGTCCTAATGGGTTGGTGGTAGTTTCCATATTTATGAAAGTAAGTATTCCATACTACAGATTCCTAATATGTAGACAGTAAACTTTTCCCCAGAGTGTAAATGTAGGAGTTAGATTCCTTATTATGAGGATCTGATCTGGAATCCAGAGACAGCTTCATCCTGAACTGAGCACACCATCTCTGCTCCAAAGCTTTTACAATATAAGGGAATTTAGAAGGGATAAGCGAGGTGAGGAAAAAAACCCTTACATCATAAACATCACTCATAACACTTTAATGGCTATGGCAGAAGTTACTAGCTTGGTAGATTTAGTGTTTCTTCATGAAATGTTATTCATCCAAATCTCTTCTAGTAGACTGGGGAAAGAGGGCATGTCACGCTGATGTGTCAAAGCCAGCAAAATCAGTTTTTCTCAGTGTTATTTAAAACGTCTTAAACCTATCAAAACTGAAAGAATGTTAAAAGTAGAACTTCTAATATCTTCCATTTCACAGAATTACAAAGATGTGAATATTTTGTCTCCATCCTGTTGCATTCAAGGTACATAGTTAAGTCTATAATTTATAGTGATCTAACACTGAACTCAAGACTTCATGGTTTTCCCAAACCTCTTTAATTACACTGGAGAAACCTTTTCACTCATTTTATATAAAAAAAATGTATTTCTCCCCCTCCAAATATTGTTAATATTCTGTCACTATGTATTTCTGTTTCATCAGTCTAAAAAAGTGTGTATTTCTGAGTAATGCTGAAGTTCACCTCATCATACCTTAGGTGTGGGATATCTATTAGTTCCCCTTAAAACTCTAATCCCATTTCATAAAGGTCCTAACAAAGCATTAACCTAAGAATTAAAAGTGTACATTTCACGGAGCATACTGAATAATTAGATATAAAAGGGAAATTTTTACACAGATCTGATATTTAAGGAAGATATTTAGGCTATCTTTTTGTTTCATCCAAAATGTACTGTGTTATGAGCCAGCAATCTGACCTCCATTCATGAAAAAGGGAAAAATAAAAGAGAAGACAGAGGGGATCTTATCAATATTTAGAAGTACCTGCGGGAGGTGTCAGAGGATGGACCAGGCTCTGCTCACATCTGCTGAGCAACAGAAAAGAGGCAACAAGGGGGCAGAATCTGGCACGTGGAATGTTCCACCTGAACATGAAGTGTTACCTCATATGTTACCCAGACATAAACCAGAGGAAGAGAGCTTTAATTTGCAATTAAAATAGCCTGCTGCAAGGAAATGTATTTATCAATAAATAAAAGAATAGAATGCTAATGAAAATCCTGCCTAATATATCAACCAACTGCAAATTTCATCAAAGCTGTTGGAGAAGAAACCTGTGCTCATGCTTTTATTGAGGCATTTTAATTTCTGTTCACCCTGTTCTCCCATCCTTGTGTTTTATTTATTTTACCAGCTTTCTGTCAAGCTTCATTAGATAAACAAGTCAATAATTATTTCCTTCCTCCATAATGAAAAAAAGGCAGAACCCAGTTGGAGGAGTGTCAGAGAGTGAGCATGTGTGTGCACAAGTGGAAGAGCTGCAGTTCTGGCAAGGAAATGTTTGTGAGAAGATTTTGACGTTGTGCATTTTCTCTTCTGTAGGTATCTGAATCATCCAATCCATTTCTAAATCGTATGCTTAACAGAGACACCATAACAAGAATAACGTATAAGAGTAAGTTTCTTTTCATTTCCTCTGGTAACAGCTGTCTTCTTTCAGAATCAGATAACACATTTAGTGATCCTGAAACAAGAGGCATTTCATTATGGGTAGAAATTTTGATTTTGCATTGCCAGCAACTCTCCATGATAAATGTGTCCCAAGAATGTGCAAAAGCTTGTTAGGTCATCACTTTATCAGATGAATTTTGAACTTCAAAATCTGTTTTATGTTTGAAGGTGCAACAACAGATTAATGAAATTATATTTGGTGCATACATATCCTGTATTCACACAGAATGCTCAGGAGAAACTGCCTGCTCTTAGCAGTAAAAGGGACACCTGGAGCAGCCTGGATTATATCTGATCTGGTTATGTCGGGATGCTACACCATTAACTGGAGTTAGTATTCATCAGTGTTTTCTTTTTGTACAGAAAAGTTACAGCATTCCTATTCAGCTACTGCTGCAGATATAGAAAGAGGTCATTAACATAGCTTTTATATTTGTTGTATTCACATTTGAAAAGCCTTTAACTGATGATCCTCAATAATTCCATGTTCATATACTGACCTTGTGGAAAACTGGAGCTTAATTAAGGCATTTTAGAGAAAATAATGAAAAATATGTATAACAAATTAAACCTCTTCTCCTGAAAACCTTGTTTCCTTTGTCAAATATTCTAGGCTGCTGTGAAGTTTGTAAGTTGAACAATACCAGAATTTAACTTTCAGAAAGCACACAGCAAACTGGTAACACAAATAGTTCCTTGTCCCCTCCTGCAACACATACACGTTTCACTCCACTGATGTTCCTCTGATTTTACCTGACAGTTAACAAATCTTGTTACATCTTTGCTCCAAATAAGAGGCTTCTATGATAATAAAATCTCAGTTCTCTACAATACCTATGGAAAGGAAGAAAACAGAGTGTTCCCCTCAGGATATTTTTTCCAGATTGTTCTATCAGTATCAAATGTCATCTTCTCTGCATAGAAGAAGCAGATCAGTCCCATTTTTAAACTGCTTGTCCTGATTCCTTGCAAAAACACAGCAAGGCTGTTCTGCAAGAGCTTCCTGCCTACCAATGCTGCTGCAGCATCCTGGAAATGGGGAATTATTAAGGCTGTGTGTGCCTTTTCCAGCTCTTCCACCCACAAATTCCATATTCCCAGCTTCTGTCTGGGAACCAGCCAGATGTTCTCCCATGAGGCCACACCCTCCCAATACCAAATATTTCATTTGTATGCTGCATTTACAGTGGGAACACCTCTCTGGAGCTATCAGCATCCCACAGCCTCCCATTGCTTGTTTTGTCTCCTTACAAGGGAAACACAATTCCAATCACACCTAATTTGGGTTTACTAAGTGAAATTTTGCATGAAGATGAACACACGAAACACAGGCTGGAAAAGCAGTGATTAACAGATTTGCTTTAATTTTTAACCACGATTTTTGCTATGTTTATCCATTAAAATTAAACTCCTGGTAGACACAATGCATATAATATTCCACAGGGCATTGGGTTACTTACTGTAGTAACAAGTATTGACTGGGAATTTTGAAAGTAAATTGGGAACATGAAAGTGTTATTGAAAGTAATTTTGCAGTTGTCTTGCATGATGGATTATAGCATCATTGCTGAAAACTAATTTTACCTCTTACACTGCAAGGATTTCTAGTGTGCCTTCAGCAGCTGGAGTTTTTCAGCTTCTGCTTTAGGGCTCCACTCCTGAAGTCAATACTCAGCACGGTGCTGACAAAATGCCCAGGCCCCATGTGCTCCAGAGGAGCGTGGAGGGAATGATAAATGGAGCACTGGCTCAGAGTCAGGACAGTTCATAACATAAATAAAGGGGTTTGGGTTGTTTTTTTTTTAAAAAAAACAGTAACAAAATTAAGTTCTGTCTCTCCTGCTGCATGAAATTTCCACAGGCAAAGAGCATTAAAAGGGGAATTTGTACTCTTAGATATTAATGGCTACAGGGAAGTAAAGTGGACCCCAAGGAATTTTTAAGGAGATTTTAAATGCTTATTTTATTCTGTTATCACAGCCCAAAGAATCTACCATGAGCAAGCTGAAACAAGGGTTTTTTTCAAGCAGGCTTTAGTCAGAAGCTTTGTGGAGATCTCAAAAGAAAACTGCTTTATTATTCGTCATTAGGTGTGCCATTTGAGGGGATAAGCTGGTTTTCTTTCAAAACAGTTATGCTACATGAGCTTTCACCCAGTATTTGCTTAACATTGGGGGAAAAAAGTAACTTTTTAGATGCACAAAATTCCAGATAAAAATTTGGTCTTGTCATTGTCTGATAAGCAGAGAAACTGAGGATCTCTGCATTCCTTACTCTGTAAATCTAACCTGGATCCTCTTCTGGATTATCATGTTATGAACTTTAGAATCAAATGTACCTTCCTCCACTCAATAAACAATATATTCCCTATAAGAAGCATTATTATAAAGAGAACACATACAGATTTTGCTGTGAAAGCCGACCCCACACATCTATAACAAACCTAGGGATAAAAGGATTTCCATCATTTCCTAGGTAAATTGTCAGAGTCAAAGCCTTTATGTAAATGAATGTGAAATCTAATGAAGTCTAATTTGTAGAGAGAAGAATTCTTGAGTTTGGAAATCATCCTAAGGCACCAATAGATCAAGAGAAACAGATTGTGGGCTGCAGATAGGAATGATGCTGAGGATCCAGAAAAGGCTGGACGGGTTTATGAAAGGAAGTTTGTCACTGGCAAGAGATCATACGTGGTGATTTTGAGCATTTTGAACATATTTGCAGTAAATGTGAGCAAGACTTTGAAGTGCTTCAGTCTGGTATTAATACCAACCCACCAGGTCTGCTTCAGTTCCAAACAAGAAACCCCTATCAAGCTGTGGGAAAAGGGAAGAAGTTAGTAACCAAATCCTTGTTGTGTAGTCTTCTCTCATGGAGTATCTGACTTCCCAAGGGAATATAACTCAAATGCAGGCATTAATAAGTACTGCTTTTTCTTGGACAAACCCTTATTTCATTCACCCCTATCTTCCACTTTTTCCGAAGCGATATTTTCCTCCAGTCTCATATCAATATCCCTCATCTGTATTAATCTGTATTTCCCTCTCCTAGTAAACATTTCAGGGAAAATTCTACCTGGTTGAAATCATTTTAGCCCAGCTGAAGCCAATATGGCTGTGAGAAAGCAGATATGGCCCTTAGGGATCTCTTCTGCCTGACTCTGTGTCACTTGGTGCTAAACACACTGCTCTCCATGGCTCATAAATAATGAACAGCATGTTCACGTGGGAGAGGGAAAATTGTGTGATGACTCATTGAAAACAGGCACTGGCATGAAAAAATCCATCAGTTCTCTTCTGATGCAATTCTAGCAAAATTACCAGTGCACTGCAAATAATGTTTTTAATGACTAGGGCACAGGTGTATTCAGTCATCTCTATTTGTTCAAATATAACTGCATTTCGACTGTGTTTTCATGCACAGTGTGAAGTGCATGGAAGATTCGGGTCTAGAAAGAGGCTGTCACGAGCCATGGGCCAGTGGAGCCTGGGCATATTAGAAAAGGTGACAGTCACCCACCTCCCAGACACTAATGGCACCTTCCCTTCTGCTTGAGGATCCTGCAAGACAATCACCCTGGCTCAAGCTGCAGGGGCAGGGCAGAAGGCTCTGACAAACATGAGAGGACCTGCCAAGGTTTTATTTTGTAAAATAACAAACACATTTAAAATATGAAATAACAGTAATGCCCTTGTCAGTGAGGCAGAAACACTACACTCTCACCTTGGCACTTTAACTGATGCTGTAGCTGCCAATATTGTTGCCCCAAAACCTTGTACCATGTTGACTGTGCTGTGTTAAAATAAAAAGCAAGGTCACATTTGCTCTGTCTGTGTTCTTTGATTTTCTGTTGCCCAAGACAATAGTCTGCAGCCTTTTTTTTCCATTAGATTGTATTAGACAAGTCTTTTGCTCATCTAAGTTATGTCCTTCAGCTACAATATGTTTAATTCAAGTTAAATTATGCCTTTCTTTTTTAGCTCTTATACACTTCCTTGGTTATTTGGATTTCTCTGCAAATCAAGGCCAGCTCATATTGAGCATTGAAAGAGGGAGCACACCTCAGTGTGCACTTTTCCTTGCCTACATTTTAATGTTCCCTCTGCAAATGAACCAAATTGGAGACACCACACACAAGTGAAAGGGTTCAAAGAGATCTCACAATGTTACAAACCATAACCACCCCAGCTTTCTCTGAGATACACAGAAGCAGCAGTGTATCAGTAATAAAATATGTTTATCCCTGAGTGGATGAGCTCCTACAGCCTAAGATTTGGCAGGAAAATCTGACTTTTAGCGTTTTAGCTTTGACAGCACTGCCAAAAGTACTGTAGGGCAAGCATCACCCAAGTGAAATAGTGCTGATAGCACAGAAAGCACTGAGGAACTCTGATGAATTTTGAAAGATTGAACCATATCTCATTATATTTTGGTACATATCCACAGAATAAATTCTGTTGCAGAGGAATAGACCTCATTAATTCCCAGGGAGCCTTACAGTAAAGGCAGGGACCCTGGCACTGCTTCCCAGCAAGCTTTCCACCTAGACTTTAGCTTTCTAAGGGAGCTGGCATGCCACTGTGACCATGAAAGGCCAGGAGGCTTCATGGACCAGCTTTATTATCATGCATTAACTGCAGCTTCCTCTTGTCCTATAAGGGCAATTCAGTTTTAACTCTCTCGGCCTTCCTGAGGCTTTGTTGAGCAAAAACTGTTAATCACCCCAAAAGATGGAAAGTCAGCATTCTCCAAAGGCTTCTGCATCTCAATCAGTAACTGCAGCTTTAAGGAGCTTTTGACTCCAGTCCCCAGATGTGGTTCAGAGTTGCCCTGTGAGTGCCTGTGCTCACTGTCAGTGTGTGAATGGGAATCTCAGTGCATCTGCACCCAGCAGGGTCGGGGATGTTCCTTGTGTTACTTGTTCTTGTCTGAACTGCTGGACCATCCAGAAATGTGCATCTGTTAAACTTCATTCTTTGGTAAAACTAATCATCATGTCATCATGTTCTGCAAAAAGGAGACATGAAAAGGGTGGTGGTGTTTTTTTGGTTTGGTTTGGTTTTTGTTTTGCTTGGGTTGGTTTGTTTGTTTTCTGATGCTACTGTTTTACCTGAGTTGTTTTCCTCCTTTGTTCTCCAGATGATGCATACTTACTACAGGGGCTTAATATTGAGGAACTTTATCCAGAGACATCTAGTTTCATTACATATGATGGGTCAATGACAATTCCACCCTGCTATGAAACAGCAAGCTGGATAATAATGAACAAACCTGTCTACATAACAAGGATGCAGGTAAAGCAATTTACAAATCAATCAATCTAGGATAGGTACAAAATATGATTTTAAACATAATATTTATAGCTTTACATTAGATTCAACCCTTGTGCTGTAGGGATTTCTGCATGCAATTTATACAGTTTGCAAAAGCACTGAAGAGGTTTTTGTCAAAATAAAACTATTAATTGTTTAGAGCTCTGTCAGTATCTACACATACAAACTTTGAGAGGGGCCCTGTTTTCAGTGAGGGCTTGGACAAAAGGGTTTCCAGCAGTCTCTTCACAACTGCATCATTCTGTGATGCTGTGAACACTTACTTGGGGACTCAAACAAGTACAGCAGTGTTGTACAAACATAAATGAGGTTATTAAGGATAACAGAGGCCATTCCTAGGTCTGAATAAACACATGTCAATAGCACATTAATGTGACAGAGACACAGTATCTGGAGCCTTCTAGGAATTAAATCAGCCAGTGCTTTCTGGTATAGAACAAAATTACAGGACACACACAACAAATACCTTTGGAAAAATCAGATTGATGTATTGAAGCCCCTATCAGAGAGAAGCAAGAGAAATTATGCAAGAGAAAACACAACTTCACATCCAAAAGGAAGCTGTTGAGGAAACACACCGGTGGAAAAATCTCAAAAACTACATTTCTGTACAACTTCTTACAATTCAATGCCTGGCATCAGAAAATAGCAAATTTAACACCAGTTGCCCACTTCTCCAGAGTCTCCATCAGTGAGTTGTCTACAGAGCTGTAAGCTGAACTAAAACCTCCTCTCTTGCATACTGGAACCCCAAGGAATATTTGAACCACCATCTGCCTGCCCCAAGCAGGCAGCAGAAGAAACATGGTCTGAGAAATGAAATGAGAGACAAGAAAACAACCCTAAATATCACTTTGGGATTTAAAATCATATTAACATCGTAAATAACGTGACTTTAAAAAGCCTGAGCTGTTTTATTTTTGTGATAGTCCTTCTGTCCAGTTTAGTCTGGAGGCAGAGAAAGCACTTTGTTTCTTTTCTAAATGGGTGATTTGGGAGAATGACACAGCTGACCACAGACAAAAAATGCTTAATATTGTGAACTTTTCAAACACAGGACCTGAATATTTTCCTACAAGCAACATCTTTCAGTCCAACATTAATGTGCAAAATGAGGATTAGAATATTTCTAGTGTGTGCTGCTCCTGATGGGTTATAACCTCATGATACTTGCTCCTTGTCATATTTTAATAGTTAATCACATCATCCATTAATACTTAGTTATATCCTCCATTATTAATGCTGCAAATAGATTTTGTGGAATACTTACTAATTACGTTATACTCAGTACTGAAAAAGCAATGCCCAGCTCAAGTTTTCCCTAGAAGCTGTTACAAACTTCCAGGACATAAAACCCAGCTACTGAATTTCTCCATTAAATGCCATGAACAAACCTCTTAAATTGTACACTGACATGGAAGATATTCTGTTCTTATATCTTTAAACCAAAATATTGAGGATTTCTGGTTTGTCACTTGAAACTTTTTTTCCCCTCTCTGATTTTGGTTGACTTGAATCAATTGAGAGTTGCATAGTCACCCTAACAGCCATTTCTGTCGCCCAGTGCTGGATGCACAGGATGATTCAGTGTTTCCCTCTGTGCTGTGAAACCATCCCAGAAGAAGGCTGGAGTCTGCTGTAGGAACACTCACAGTCACAGCACAGACAGTGCCATGACAGACCTGTCAGCAAAAAGAGCCTCTCACTTTTTAACATCATTAATTTCACGACTTCAGCAGCATCACTGTCAGTTTTCTATCCCATCCAGCCTGCTCCTACCTGGTTCTTGAATAACACCAACCAAAGCTGTGGCTTCTCAACTGAAAGCTACACTGATAGCTACAAAATTCAGGAAATTAGCTCTTGTCATTCATCAAGTTCATTTGCTCTGTACCATAGCTGCTGCCATCCAGCACTGTGGATTCCATTACTTTCTGGCTCACCCAAGGACACCTCAGTACTATTTTCATTCTCTCCCCACAGAACTGGTTACTCTCATTTAAAATGGGGCTTAGAAACCAAAGAACACACAAGGAATGGTTTTAAGTTAACTCTGACTACAAACCGTCAAAGTTAAATTGCTTTATACTGAAATTCTGTTTCACTGAAATTCTGTTTTACTTCCATTTATTAACTGATGTATTTAATAGTGTTGTATGTTGTTTACTTACAGCAAAAACCAGCACTAAAAGCCCCTTGTTTTGTCTTTATAGATGCATTCTTTACGACTGCTAAGCCAGAATCAGCCATCACAGATATTTCTGAGCATGAGCGACAATTTCAGACCAGTCCAGCCTCTCAACAATCGATGTATCCGAACCAATATCAACTTTAGTTTACAGGGAAAAGATTGTCCAAACAATAGAGCACAGAAACTACAGTATAGAGGTATGTTCCACCTCCAGAGTAACCCTTCCTGTGCTTTCACTGAACTCCTTTCTTTGAGGCATCCAAGGGCATAACAAGGCACACAAATAAAAACATAAAACACCAGATATGGGGAAAGAACTGTGTCAGTCAAATGCTACACATCTGAAATAGATGAGTAAATGTGCAAGAAAAGTATGACAAAAAACCAGCCTGGGACATCTAGTATGTTTTTTAGAAGTAAATATGGCAGACCCGTGGTTTTCTAGCCTCATTTTAAAGTCTTCTCACGTTACAAAGTCCATTTTGCTCTGGTTTACTCACCCACAAAGGGGGATGAGCTAGTCTTGATGACAACTGATTCAAACAAAATCAATAATTGATAAGACAATTTCATTTTCGAGGTGCACCACCATAACAAACACCTAAATTGCCAAGTGTTGTATCAAGCTGTGGATATAAACAACGAAGGAGCTCAGTCACCTGCAGCTAGAGTCTCACACTGCCACAGCTGTGGCTCACAACTGAGCTTTAATGTGTCTCATGCATCTTTGAGCCCATGCACACAACTGTGTTGCCTGAAATAATGGATGCTGAAGTGCCCTCACAGCAGTAAAGCATCATTATGAAGGAGTAGCCCTAAAGGAAAAGAAAGCATCAAGGCAGATGACTGTGTTTCAATACTTCATAGAAACAGTCATTCAGATTTAATTCTTTTCTAGACAGAGGAGGAAACTGAACCTCCTGGCTTTTTGAAGACATTTTGTCTAAGTGCCTAATACAGTATTAAATCAGTTTGATTCACGGTGTTACACTAGTTTCATATTTGGAGTTTTTTAAAGCATAATTGGTTTTTGTTTCTCTTCCAGTAAATGAATGGCTCCTCAAATGAGACAGAGCAGGCAGAATCCAAATCCTCAGTGGAATGCTCCTTCTGGGAATTGACATCATCTACAATGCATCCAACCTCCCTCTCTGGGTTCACATGCACCATGTGCTGTGGGAAAAGAGCTGCCATACTGGAAAACTCCTCAAAATTCATTCATGTGATTGGTGGCCATTTAAAAACAAAACAAAGCAAAACAAAGCAAAACAAAACAAAACAAAACAAAGTATTTCAGTAAACGTGATTACAATTTTCCTGAACTAATTTAGAGTCACAAAGAAAGACTTTTCAGCCTTTGTACATATGAAATTCTTCCTCTTCTCCCCCACCCCGCAATTGAAAAAAAAAAAAAAAAAGAAAAAAGGTGGCTCAGTACAGCATCAAAGTGGAGTTGTGTTCTGTGTGCCAAGTAATCCTTGGAAAGCTCTCATTATTTCACTATCATTAATGGATACTGACAAGACAGAACAAGACTACTGTAAAGGAAACTTATTTCTAGGTTATGATCTTTCTGTTAATTTGATTTAAAAAGGGACAGACTTTGAGAGATAAGTACTGTAAATATATCACTGCAGAATATAAAGGAAATTGAAATATTTCCCTCTGTCACATATATGTAGTAGGATTTGGCAAAATCAGAATATATCCATTTTCTGTTTCTTGTTTTACAACAGATCATATGTTGTGTTGGTTACTATTAACAGCTCAATAAATGTGTTTAACAAATTAATTTAGTTAAGTTGCTTTGATTTCTCTTTTCCTTTCTGAAATAACAAGCCTCTACTACTTGTGGACACATTATTTGTGTTTTTCTTTTTTTCTTCTTCTTCTTTTTTTTTTCTTTCTTTTTTTTACTTCATTTCTTTGTTTGCAGCCCATTCAAGTGAGTTAATGATAATTGGGAATGCACTTAGAGGTGGTATAACTTTATTTTCTGGTCCATCATTAAAAGGAACTGGGCTCAGAAGCAGAAAGCAGTTGAAACATATCTTAGTTTAAAATTGTCACTTTCCTTGCTGAAGCCATTATTGGGACAAACATTAAATCCTGTAAATTGGTGGTGAAAGGGATATTTTTCTTTACAGATAAAGCAGGAGCTGACCAAGTAAAAGCAAATGCCTTTTTTTCTTATTTATAATGGTCATTCACTGTGTTTGGTTACTGTCAAGAACTCAATAAATGTGTTTAACAAGTTCACACAGTGCACGTTTGACCTTCTTGAATACTGAGGGATTTTTCAGGTTGGTTCTGCTTTCAGTCTGGAGAGGGGTCAAGGCCTCGTGATCTCCCATACCTAATGTTCACATTGTACCACATTTAAGTTCACAGAAAGCAAGGTGAAGCCAGAAAATGCTCTGGCACCAAGGAATAATTTGCACCAAATGGAAGAACAGGCACTACAAGAAGGGTGAGGGAGCAAGCCAGGGAGCTTTAATGTGACAAAAATGCTATTTTATCTGTGCCTGAAGAGAACAGTGCAAGGAGCACCTGACAGGAAAGTCAGGAGTCTGTGGTTTGGAAAGATTGCAGCTTGTGAAGTTAGAAGAGGCCAGGACTGGCCTTCAGGGGACCCTCAGGATGGAGATGGAAAACTGTAAGGAACCCAAAACTGTCAACAGCTCAACTCCTCAGTGCAAGGTGCAGGGAAAGCTGGGATGAGAAGGGCTGGCACAAGGCTGCCCTGTCTGCACCAGGTCTGGGACCTCATGATCTTTAACATTAAAGGAGGAGGATGTTCCATCTTTTTATTTTACTTTTTAAAGTGGTCTGGGTTAACACTACTAAAATTCCATCTCAGTCTGAGAACAAAGTGTCTTGGGGTGAGTCTATGATACTGCATTCCCCTAATGTCTGCTTTAAGCCCAGAAACGGGTCCGGTAACTTTAAGCTAGACCCTGAGGAAGGAGGGGGAAGCCGGGGGAATTATTTCGGCAGTCTGTGTTCAAACACAGATACCCCTCCGCTCTCTCTCTCAGTTCTTTCTCGGCAGAGAGAGTTACACGCTTTGCTTTTTTGTTAGCTCCTTTTCTGTTAGCTGAGGCAAGAGATTTCCCGGGACTGCATACAGCTTCTCTGGTGATTTCTGCGGCTTTTTCTGGAACTATTGGGCTTAAATTCAGTCTGAGAACAGAGCCTCGCCGGGCGCCGCGGGTCACAGCATCCCCAGCTCCACATCTCGGGAGAAGCCCAGCAGAGCTCTAAAATCCACCAGCTTTCTCCGCAGCGAGAAGGTTTTAATATCTAAGATTACTCATTTTTTCCCACCCCACCCCGTGGCTGCGTGCGCTCTGTGTGTTAAATAAACGGGGTTTTTTCACTTTCCTCCAAGAAATTCCTTTGGTATCACTGGCGGGGGAGGGAGTGCCGAATCCTGCCTTCTTTAGAGGAGATGCTCCTTTCAGGACGTTTCCTCCTAACTTGTCTCGAACTGAGACACAAGGCTGAAAATGTTACAGCTTTCAGAAGGTGAACCTTCCCCAAAAGTCGGGAACTAAAAGGAAAAACTGTAAATAGCCAATGTGTTTTATTGCAGATACCAGATTTGTAGCAACAGGCAGATGTTTTGCACATCTTATTTTACATCTCAAAGCTCTAGTACTGAACACTGCACCCCAAAAAAATCCAGATATTTGGTTCCTAAACTCAAAACACTGTAAGTTTTTCAAGGAGATAAGCTATAACTGCTCCACACTTGGATTTTTTGAATTAGATTTTATTCCCCAGATATAGTGGCTGACAAAGCATGGAGAGTTTATTGTAAGAGATGCTGATTTACTGGCAAATGGCTCAACACAGTTCTCAACAACACACTGTAAAATTATTCAAGGAGCCTGTATAAATACCATTTATAATATGAAATGTAATGCAGGCAAACATTTTCTATTTCCTACAGTGTCAGGCTTCTATTCTAATAACTAAAGATGTGTCAAACACATACTCAGAACAGAAAATGAAAAACAGGATACTAAATCTTCTAAGGACAGGAAAATAACCCTTTTTGAATAGAGAGAAAAAAAATCCTCAAAAGTTTTAGAAAAACAGCACAAATATTGGCACAGTTTATGAATTTAGGCAGATGCTCCCACCCCATTAGGGGAGTTAATCCATGGGGAGCAAAGTAATAGTGGAGAATAGTGTAGTTGCCCCAGAAGGAAGGTCAAGGCTATGAAATTCACCCTTGGGTGAGTATTCCCAGCACAAGGAGACAGCCAACACCTCACATCCCACTTTCTGAAGAATTCAGGCATTTGCATCCATGGCACACGTCCAAATGCACCAGGACCATGTTTGGACTTGGTCAAGGGCAGGTGATGCTGAGTCAGGGTCACAATGTCCTTCCCAATTGCCCATTTTTGGAGGTGCCTCATCAAGGATTTTGTGAACCCACCCCAAAGATTTTGTGAACCTTCCTCAAGGGTCCTGCAAAGAAACCACCAGAAATGCCTCGTGCTTCCTTCACTTGCTGTCCTGCTGCACCACCTAAGCACCACCTAAGACTCCCTGGAAGTTTATCCCTGCAAAGCTGCCCTGAAGGACTCCTGAATAAGTGCCAAATTTAATGTACTCCATGGGAAAACAACTGTAAACCCCACATGGTAAAGAGAAGGGAATATGTCAACATGAGAAGGAAATATATTAATATTCAAATATGCAATAAAAATCTTATGAAGGAGTGTTAAGACAACATAGAAAGTCATAGGCACAATTGCAGATAACAGAATTTAGGAGAAAACATCTATTTTTCCCTCTGCCCTGAATTTTCCCCTTAATGATGGCAGCAATATAGCAGCAAGCTGATTTCCACTTGCTGCCTCCTTTCAGACATAATTTAAATTTGACAGCACTAGGAGTAATAATGACATTTTCAGACATTCATGCCAAAGTTTCACAATACTGGAGGCCTCTCTCATTACACATTTATTTATATGTGTTCCTCAAACTGCAGAGAAGATACAAAACCAGAACTCCACTGGCACACATTTCACCCGACTGCTGCCCGTGTTCCTCCCACACACATGGGCAGCTGAGACACTTAAATTAAAACTAAATCACTGAGACTCTTCCCTCCTGCAAGCAGTGGCCTCTCCTGGAAGAATGTGAACTATCAAAGACTCTTGAGATCTTAAATCATGTAGCCCAAGCTACAGACCAACACGGATTCAGCTTTTAAAAGTCTTGGTGAATTCCTGTGTAATTCCAAATACAAAGGATGAAGAACTGTGGAATAATTCCAGATTTCAGCCTTCAGAAACTGACCCTTTCCATTCCTTATAACTTGCATGTCTTACAGAGAGAACTTCTCTGGAGGGGGCAAACTTTGCTGCCAGCATGGGAAATGTCAGAGGATGTGGTTGTTATCCCAGGTAAGGTTTCTGTAGGGAGTCTAAATGATCTCAACTGAAATATCACAGCTCTGCCTTTTGGAAGGCTGATACAGCCAATGAAATAAAAAACAGACAAACAAAGAGACTTAAGCAGGTGGAATTCACCAAATATTGTAACAGACAGCTTATTTCTACTAAAAACCTATGCTTTTTTCACCACAATGCACAAGGATTTCAGTGCCATGTGTGGCTTCACTGAGGATGCACAGCCTTGGTGCTGGATTTCAGCTCAAAGTCCACCCACCACCTTCCTCCTCCTGTCATTCTTATTCTGGCAGCTCAGACAGCTCTTCAGTTTAATTATTAGTGTGTCTTTCAGATTCTCCTATTCCCAGATACTTCCTATGCACAGCACAAGAATTCCCAGCAGGGCAGATGTGTATTTTGCCACCAACTATTTAGAGCAGCATTCTCTCAGCCTTGTAAGCAGCAATTGGTCCTATTTAAGAAAAAATAAATAAATAAATAAAATTCTAAACCAGACAAATGAGTTTGGCTCATAAGGCACTTGCAGCATTGTCTGGGTTCCCATGCACATAAAAACAGCAAAAGGGCAAACTGCCAGCTCGGTTCTCCAAGCAGGGATTGATAATATTTTATAGGAAGCCAGGGCCGGTGCCAGTGTCACTCTGGGGGGTTGTGCTTCTGTGTGGGCTACACTGTTGCAATAGGACACCAAATAAAGATTCTTGACTCCAGTCAGAAGGCAGTAGGAATCAGAAAGCTTTATTGCTTTATTTACAATTCATTCACCCCTTTTATAACATGCTGTGCTAAGAAGACACATTACTGGTCCATAGGGCTGACACCTCTCCCATTGGCTCAGTAACAGAAATAGCAAACAACACCTGTTGTTATGGGAAAGGAATATTGTTTATACAAGGCTGTTTTGGGAGAAAGAAAACTGTTGAAAAGTTTCCCTTGGGAAGAACTTGGGCTCAGAAAATATTGGGTCCACACTACACCTCACTGGAGGCTCATCTGCACAGCCCAAAGCCTGGGGCTGCCAGCCTGGAGAGAGTGTCAGACCCCAGACACACATCCATGGATACACTGCTGGGATTCACCACCTTCCTGATGCTGTTTTACACCACAATGACACAGACTCCGACCTCAGAAGGCTGAAAAGGACTCCTTTTTTTCTGGGAAGTGTCTCCCTTTTATACTATTTTGCACAGACCAATTTGGTTGGTGAAACAAAGGCAAACCTCTTCACTCGTATTGATCAGACCAGAGGGACATCAAGAAGTCCCTCCTAGGGATAGGAATGAATAACATAGGTACAGTTACAAAAACATGTCTCTTGTTTACAGAAAATTCATTGGGAAAAAGAATTTCAGGAAACCAAACCACCTCAGGCACGGAACCAGGGCTACACCTTCCCACCCTGCACACCAAAGGGAAGCAGCAGTGACCACACTGACTGCCACTTTTGGGGCAGAGTGCCAGAACACATGGAGAGCTTTGTGCTGCCCTGCCTCCAAGTCTTGTTTTCATCACAAGAATTTCAGCAGCAGCCACAGCAGAGAGCAAAATGCATGAGATGATTATGCTTGGTGTGTCCTGCTGCCCCAGTCAAACAAGGATTAGGGACAAGCCAACCAGCCTGGCCTTCCCTATCTTTGTCACAGTGTCACACAGACATAAGAGTTGTGGTTTCCAACAGGGAAGTGTTTCCACAGAAGTACAGACTCCAACATTCCATTTTGACAGATCATTGTCATTCCCAGCCAGTGCAAGCAACCATGGAAACAGAAAAAATCTCGGGCCAGGTTCAAGTTTAGAGAAACTGCAACCAGCAATAACTAAACTGTGCCTGCTCTATTTACAATGTCTTGATGCTGCACTGTGATTTGGAAAGGAATGTGATCTTGCTACCCACATGAAAGATGAGAAATGAAACATATCAAAGCAGAAATGAGGTTGGATGGTTAGACTGTAACAGCTTGCTTCTTTATGATTGTTTGCGTGGTTACTCAGAATTTTTTTTATGTTTTATTATCTCTTTGATGTTAACACCTGAGAATAATAGTATCAAATTATTTTTCCTATATTTTTTCTTTATTTGCAGTTTTATGATAATTTTTCACAAAATAATAATAAATGTGCTTGTTTGGGACACTTAGGAGAAGAACAGATCCTGCACAAATGATATTAAGGTTCCTTACTTGAAGGATTCTTCAAAGTTACACTGCTGAGCAAGAAGGGAGCAAATTTGAGATCACCTTCATGCTTCTCAGACAAAAACACTGAAGGAGACAAACACAAAAAAAAGAAACTTCTCCAAACTTTACTGCCTTAAAAATGTATTTTCTTTTAACAGAATTTACCTGTGGTTGATTTACAAAACAGAGCACAGGAATAACATTCTGTGCAAGCAGCACCATAAATACTGTGGAATGACTAACAAGAGACACACAGCAGTGCAATCTGGCTGTTTTTATAGTGTAGGATTTGTCACTGTGAATCAGGAGGTGCTGTGAAAGGGTGGTAAAGTCTGGTGAGTGATTGTGACACGCTGCAGCCTGGCAAGGTAAGCAAAGCCCTTTGTGTCTCAGGAGTGGGCATCTTATCATGATGGGTGGAAGAGAGAAAGGAAAAAAAAAATCAGATGAGACTGACTTCAAGATGTTTCTCTTAATGAAAGTTTTCATGTCAACAGTCATTACAATGCTAATGTCAACACTTTTTTGGAAGTAGTACCCTTATAACATTCATTAGGGATGTCATAAGCATCCCACAACATATGGTGTCTCAAATCCAATTACTTTTCTATTCAAACCATGACCTTGAATTGGTTTAAAAACAAGGAAGAACACAGAAAAAAAGCCCCTATTGCTTATTTGATGGCTCAGTGGCATAGTGCTGAAATTCAGAATTATGTCAAGTTGCCTTTCTGTTTGTTTTGCCTTCAAGTTTTGTATCTAATCTAAAAAAAAGTGATGGAAGCTTATTTTAAAAAAACAAGTAGTGGCAACATCTACTTCCTGAGACTGTTTGCACATTAAAAGCACTGTGTACACAGAAAAGGGCATTTTGAAATACTTGAAGCCCAGCCAAAGGCTGCTTGAAGTATCTCTAATTCTGATTGCTAACTCTGGAGTTCTCTGTATCCTGCATGGCCTCGAGCTGAAATCCCCCTCTCTGCTGTGATAACCTCCCAGCACAGATGTACAAGAGCCTCTCACCAAGCAGCATCTCCTCACTGCAGCTGCTGCCTTGGGTCATCTCTGGGCACCAGTCTTTCCAGCTCAATACATGGAAAAAACAAAAAACAACCCAAAAAACCCCGTGCGTCTTAGAAGTGTTCCTAAGAAAATGATTTAAGCCCTTTGCCTGGGTAATTGAAGAAATAAAAAGAAATTTTTTCATTTAAATTTTACCTTTTGAAAGCACCAGCTTTACGCAAAGATTATTTGGCAACATTTTTGTCAGATAGACTTTTTATTCTGCGACCATCTTCCCCTACATGATTTTAACAAAAACCCCCTAGGATATTTTGCTTATGTGACGATCTAAAAATCTAATCCATTGTATCTCAAGTATGTTATGCCTCCAGAAGATAAGTTCTAAACATTTATAAATGATGTCTTACTGGAACTTCTCCTCTTGCTACAAGAATAGGAATAGGATTGTGCTGCTACACAAATAATACTGGTTATAGAAAACTTACAATTACTTGCCATGTTTTGCAAGTTCTTCCTAAATCAGATTATATTGTTACAATATAAACACTCATGCCTTTAATGGTACAATTAAATCTAGGGCAATTACTGCAGATAGTTCCCATACTTCTTCACTGAGCTTTGCTGAAATATCCCAAATCATTCTTGCAGTTTAATGCATTTAAATGTGATTATGTTTAGCATACGTCCATTTATTATGCACAGTCACTGGAAATCAAGTTCACTTTGAATATATTTTCTAATTGCCACTTTGAAACAGTGGCAGACAAAGTGTTGAGGCTACATCAATGCACATATAAATACATTAACCTAAACCTTTTAAATGATAAGAACATTAATTCAGGACATTCACTCATGAAAATATTCATTTTCCTGTTAATTATAAAGTAACTTACAAGAAAGATCAAATATGATTAATATTTTAGGAGAAGAAATACTGATAAAAGAAAAATCCGGGGGAAAAAAAGAACCCATGCAAAAAAAAAAAAAAATTGAAAGACCTGAGTTGTCTCAATAGTCATCAGGATTATTCAGGGGAACAGAGCTCAACAAGAGAAACCATCTTTTAAAATATTCCACATTTGCATTGTTATTTATAGTGCGAATTTTGCAAAATGAGAAGCTGGCAGGCACTGCAGTAGGAAATATGGTCATTCAAGGGAAGTAGTAATCAGCTTTCTGGGATTTCCCCACAGTCTGGAGGCCTGGGAGACGTTTGTTCCACGAGAGGTTGCTCTTGAAATCTGTGACAAATCCCTGCCCACTTTTAGGTCTCTGCTCACACCTAAAGATACCACAAAAAAACCTTGGCACAGTAGGGAAGGGCTGATGTAGGAACTGGCTTGACCAGTTGGAGAATGGGGAATACCAAATTTGTGTGATACTCCCCATGACTGTAAACTGTCATGTCTTCTGCTAGACGTAGGTGAGACCATTATTGGTTTCACAGAAGAAGGTCCACCTAAGTGCAGACTCGATATTTTCTGAGCTTGAGAAGAGCTAGCTCTTCTCAAGGGAAACTCTTCAACAGTTTTCTTTTTCCCAAAACAACGTTGTGTAAACAATATTCCTTTCCCATAACAGCAGGTGTTGTTTGCTATTTCTGTTACTGAGCCAATGGGAGAGGTGTCAGCCCTATGGACCAATAATGTGTGTTCTTAGCACTGCATGTTATAAAAGGGCTGAATGAATTGTAAATAAAACCTTCTGATTTCTACTGCCTTCTGACTGGAGCCAAGCATCTTTATTTCGTGTCCTATTGCGACACCCAAGATAGCAAAAGCCAGCTTTTAGTGAGCATCACAACTCTTCCCTCTGGTGTGAGCAGATGCCCACATAGCAGAGGAGAAGGTGCACATATTTAAATTGGCCAAATTCAGCAATAGGAGTGATATCCATTTGCTAAAGATGCAAGGCTTTTAGGCCTCTGGAGTTTACCACTCCTGGTAAGGGTGCAGCAAGTCTGTGATAGTCATCTCAAGAACGGACAATATCACCAGCCTCAGCTGGTGCTAACTGAAACTGCCTCTGCAGAGTGTGTGACTTTGATGGAGAAAATCATGTGATGCTTTGGCCTGTAAATTTTTTTTCAGGCTGAGGTGCTCCCCATGCAGGGTTAGCAAACCTGCTGGCATTACCTTCTGTCATGAAACCTGGTAAATTGGTATGACTCCAAATGCACAGGATGCAATACAGATGAACTCGGGCTTGAGCTACAATCCTCTCAGGTGCTAAAAGGAATACAGAAATAGTAGAACCAGATCCCTAAAGATCTGCATGATCCCAATCACCACAAATTAAAACCACATCCTTTGGTATCTGCAAAAGCACACCAAAGGCATGTGGGACATTACATGAGGTGCAATTACACCCTTTTAGGAGAATTAAGATGAATGACTCTTGCTTTAAAGTCCAGATAATTGAAACTCAGGAAAAAGTCCATCAGCTGAAGATGTTGATGCTGATATCACTGGATGTCTTCTTGAATCCTGAAACAAGGAACAACTGAAGAATATTAGTAGAAACACAACACTATGATGTTAACATAGGGCTTTGTTGCCAAATTGTCCCTATAGTGTCCAGACATAACTGTCTTGGCAGTTCTCCTTCTGAGCTTTTTCTGGCCACAAAGGCTGTACAATGATTTTTCTTTTCACCAGGCCTCATTCTTCAGAGGTGATTGGTGTCTGATCAAACTTGGTTTTGTTTGTTTTTAGAGGATTGGGTCGTATAATTTCTCCAAGAAGCAGAATCTATTGATTAATTTCAAACTATTGAAGTAAGACTCATTCTTCTATTACGGGTACAAATATAAAAGTTTAAAAGGCATTTAGGGAATTAGTGGGGAGGATCACTACAGAAGATGATTTCTATTATCTCTTAAATACACAAACATGATGGGAGAGATGGGTTTCTCTTAAGGAAGGTTAGATTTCAGACATTAAGCAGCACCTATTGTGTGGTCTTAACTCAGCAGCTACACAATTCCTGTCACAGGCTTCTTTTAATGAATGCTAAAAATGAGCAATTTAATCCAGCTAGGTTGGGTCTTTCAGTACATAAGGAAGAAAATCAAACAATTCTACCCCACATTCCTACTCACCAAGCAGATCAGCTGAGTACAGACAGAACATTTAGCCATTAAACCTGTAGGGTATTTATTTATAGAAATATTTTTTATTATAGGAAAGGTAATGGGAAAGTCATCTCCTTCCAAGTCAATTCCAATGGTGTATACATTATTAAAATTAATGATTAACACCTGAACAACATAGGTTATTTATAAGGTATGTAGACTGGATATTAATTTTCGCATTCTGAATGCAATGTCTCTTGTTACTAAAGGATCTGAAGCACACCACAACTTCAATGTATTTTTTATTAGTCCAATAAGTCTATCTGACCATATGATATAGTGCTGTTATGCTTAAGATACTAGTAAGTGTACAGGGAAATACTCAATAACACAATTAATAGTGAAGGCAGCATTTCTTGGGCACTGAAGGAGTCAGTAAATACAGCTGAGAGTGAATCAAAAGGGCTGCAGCATAACTGACACCTTAAAAGCACATTTTTAACGTGCTAAGTATTGCTACAAATGATTACTGGAGAAAATAAACCAGTTTGCTGGGATCCAGTTCTTCTCTTCAACGGGAAGATGATGAAGGAGGGGAGTTTAGGGTGTCTTGCACTCTTTAAGAAGTAAAATAACCAGGTGTAAAAGGTAAGCCAGCACCATCACTTTGCAGCACATTGCTCTTAGAGAAATCGTACTGGCCAGAGGGATCAAATTCAGGGCAACCTAAGCAGAAAATAGATGTATTTGGTTCAATTCAAAAGAAGTAATTTTTGGAGATACTCTGTGTATCATACTGTGCAGTATTACTTAATTGACTATTAGAGAGGGGAAATCTTCATATAAAGAAACAACTGCCTGACAAGAAGTGATTGTACAAGTGTGATTGTACCCAGAATCACTGAACAGAAGAATGAAACGTGTGTGTCCTAAGATCCACATGAAGCCCCTTTCAGCATTACAAAATCAGTCTGAGTGAGATTCTAGAGCCCCTGGGGTACGTTAAATGAGCTGAGAACACCAAAGAGGTCACCACAACTTCCTGCAGAACTCCCCACACCGAGGGGAGTTATGAGCTGCACCTCCATCTGCTGCAGCAGTGACACGTTGGACTTTCCACATGGAAGCATATGGCTGCTCTCAAACTAAACAAATGTAGTTATGCAGTTCTACAAGATTTTTTTCATTTTTAAATATGCAGCTTTTTCAGTTTCTAGAAAATAAATCTTGCAAACCAGTAAGTGTTATGGGATTTTTGATGGCCATCTGGCCTCAAAACCATGGATTGCCAAACAATTGTCTGTAATCATCATCTAAGAACATATGCTTATACCTTTCTAGCTCATCCTAAACAGCCAGAGGTTACATGTAGTGCACAAAGAAAAATAAAAAAGAGATATAAGCAGCAAAATAACCCCACAGCCACAGCATGAATTTGACAGCACTGTAGCAATGTATTCAAATGAACTATTTCCCTGCTTCCATCCTAACAGCTCCCACAAAAACACATCTGCATTTGTACTTGATAAGTTATCAACAGCACTTGTAAATCAGTGTGCTTACTGTTGTTTATGAGCAAAACCAGGTACAACAAGC
Organism: Trochalopteron elliotii; assembly: GCA_024734555.1. NCBI lineage: Eukaryota > Metazoa > Chordata > Aves > Passeriformes > Leiothrichidae > Trochalopteron > Trochalopteron elliotii. The sequence continues at coordinate 2,027,892 of JANPWX010000239.1, forward strand.
TAATAAACTCACATAAATCTATGCACTTTAATAAGGCAATTAATTCATAAAGTAGATTATGCAACAAGGGAAGTTAAAATATATTGATGCATGGGGAAATTTAAGTGTTTAGGTATAATTCAAAGTCTAGTTTTCTGTTGTATGCTGTAAGAATTTTCAGTGTTGTTTTACAAAAAACACACAGATTAGATTTCAATAGATTTCAGTACATGTAAGCATTGCTTTGGTAATGCAAGAAACTTCAGTTTTCTTACCACAGCAAAAAAAAAATTTAGGAAGGAGGAACTCATGTCCAGCCAGGGTCAACCTGCTACAAATCCACAACTCACCTCTCTCACAACCTTCCTGTGCACAGTGCAGATCACCTGGAACAGTCATCAAGGCTTAATAAATCGCAATTTTTCATTACTTCATTACCATATGTTCATTACATTGTGGTGTTGCAGAAAAATTTTTGTTTACAATTCCCTTTATAACAATCCATGTGGATGTTGCAAGTGATCAAGCATTATTTTAAAAGCTTCCTCATTCTTTTAGATTTTATGTGAAATTAGAATCAGATTTAAGCACCCTATAAAAGAACCCGTCCTCCACAGGGAAATACCAAATCAGGGACACAAATTGTAATGTGGAGGATAAAGAAATTACCCTCTTACCATACAGATTGGATTAGATAATCACAAATTTTTCATGCACAGTCAGAGATGTATCTTAGAATTTTAAAAGACTGAGATTCTTCAAAGTCCACAGAAGAACAGGAGAGAATGGAAATGCACATCTTTAGTTGCTTTGTGTAAGTCTCCCTTGACATCTCCACGTTGATTTTCTCCTCAGCACTGAAGCAGGATCTTAGTTTACCAAGGCAGCCTCTAGCTTTAAGTCTGGTCTCATCTAAAACCAGCTGGCACCTGTCATATGCATTACTTTTGGCTCAGTGACTAAATTTATTTTGCAATTACTCAATTCTCAATGATAAATCAGAAATGGAGGCAATGATCCTGGATAAAACCCCATGTAAATGCAGAAATGTACAAAAAGCTGGTTGGTTTTAAATTCAATTCCTCTCACAACTATACAATAATATATTTCTTGGAAGTTTCCTACCTTCTTGACTAAGAAAAAAACAAAACAAAACCAAAAAAAAATCAAACAAAAATCCCACACACTAAAAAGCACACAAAGATGCTTAGCAATTAAAATCATCTCACTGAAGAGGTTTTCTGGATGTTGGACAAAACTGTGAGTGAAAGAGCTCAGGCAGAACCCAGGTCCTGATGCCAATTTCCCTACAACTCCTTCGAATGCTGTCATGCAACACAACACTCCTGCCAATGTTTTGTTTGCTTCTCAACCTGAACTGTTTCTCTTCTCATTCAAAATCCTCATCAAAGCAGCAAACATTCTCATCAAAATATCACATTGCAGTGGATCTCCATCTGCATCCTTTGTACCCCTGAGCACCATGTGACCTGTGTGTGAGGAAAGGAAGGTCTGAAATGAAGCCCTCAAAATAGACAGATAAAGAATAGGGTTAAAATGCAATTATTTGCAGAAAAACCAGGGTAAAAATGTTTATTAAACTTTATATAAATATCTTTGTTGTTTGCATCCTATTCATGAAATGTTCATTTCTATGTATAAATATATATATAAAAATAATTTATTATATCCACTTGATGTATATTTCACTTAATAAATATTTTCCATTAAAACCATAGCTATCAGCTCATGGCAGGACTTTCAGAGCACAGAGAGCTTTACTCCTCCATCACACACAGTCTGTGAAACCCACCTCAGAGATTTGGTGTGTGTCATCACAGAGATAGTAAACACTAAAGAACACCAAAAAAAGCATTTTTCGTCAAAGATAATGACTTTTTTAATTCAGTGGGAGTTAGATCAGACTGTAACCAGGAACCAAAGTTCACAAAACCACCAGTTGAACTAACCAACACAGCAGCCACACTGCTAAAGGACTCTCAGAAAATCTTCCTTTGCTGAAAAGTTGGTGTTTATGCATTCAAGTTATCTAAAGGACTGAAGAGTACAAATTATTCCACCACATATTGGCAATAAATTTACACTTACTCAGCTGGCTTCAGATCTGATTGTTTCAGGTGGCAGAATACGAAAAACTTTGATGTTTGACTAAATCTGAAAGTTCTGCCGTCTGTTCACAAGCAATTTGCCAACAGAAAGATGCCAAAATTCTTTAATATTTGTGAGGAGCTGCTCGATTGTGCATGACTGTAAGACAATGGCAGCTCATGACCTGCCTGGATCACAGCTGACAAATAATCAGACTCACACATGTAAGTTACAGAGGAATTCAAGTGGATAAAATAAATACACAGTCAACACTGCCAGCCCTCCCACATAAATAAGCAACGGTTTTATTCTTGAAGTGGATTGAACTGAGAATTTACCTCTTCTCATAATGAGGGAACACTCAGGTTCTGATTTCAGAGGAATTACTTTGTGGATGAGAAGCTGGGGCCATGAACAAAACCTGAACAATGGGAACCACTGAGCAAAATCTACCTGTCAAGTGCCTACACTGAGCTGAATAGGGCTACCCAGCATGGCTCGGGTTTTGTGGTATCAAATATCCTTTCATTCACAAATTCAAGTGAGTCCCATTCACATTGGCTCTGCTAGGTTTATCCAACAAGAAAAACCTGAATAGACAACAGCACACCAGTCAATTCAGTGTAGGACATACAGAGGTGTCTTCAGGAAAAAACAAACAAACAAGGGGAATAAAGCCCCAATTGTTGAAAGTTTTCCACATCTCAAATGTTCAAAATGCTAAGATGGAAAAACAAAAAGATTTCCAAATTTAAAAAAACTGTTTCAATTAAAATGGCTTGTGCACTTATTGTGGAGAAATCAGAATCCTAAAAATGCACCCAAATACAAAAGAGGGACTCAGCAGTTTCCAAGACCATCAAAACTGATATTCCATTTTTAGTGTTTGCCAGCTGGCTTATACACGACATAATCTTCTAAACTGTTGGAGCATTTCTAATGGTTCAACATTCTTAAAATCAGATGATGCTAATTATAATAAGAACTTAAATTATAATTTAGCTGTAGAACAAAATGTTACCAACAACTGGATACAAAAAGACACTTAAATTTGTAGGCTCTAATTCATTTTAACTGAAGTGGTCAGCAAGTACCATGAAAAGCAGCTATTTTAGAGAGTTTAAAATACTAAACTATTTATTCAAAAGGCTTCTAAAATATGTTTACTCACTGAAGAAATCAGAGCCCCTCAGAAAAATAAAGAAGTAATTTGTATTTTAAGAAATTGATTAAGGAAGTTTGAAAAATAATGAACACTAGTGGTAATTGCCTCTGGAGTTTCAGCCAGATGATTTAATTTAGTTGGTTGGAGCATTCTTAATTGCAACTAATGCTTTCCAAAAAATGAAGAGTGAATTAAAACAGACACTTGTTCTTTCAAATGAGGACTTCTCCTCTCTTTAAAATCCCAGTCACCTTTACAAATGAATAAAAATGCAGACAGGGCAAAGGATAAGTCCTGCAGCACCCAAATGAAACTCACTTCCAGGACATTTGCCATTTTGCTTGCAAGTGGCAGCAACACCACCATTGCTGTGTACTGCTGAAGAGCCAGGAAGCCTCTGCTTAAAGCTCCTTAGGAAGTGTAAGCTTTATCCCACACTGCCAGTGCTCCCAACAGCAGGAGATAAGGAGAGCACTGTACACAGCTTTGGTTCCTCAGCAGAGCCTCTCAAACCTTCCTGGCTCTGCCATGGTTGCCTGAGAACAGGTACAAGATAAAAATACTTGTGGAAATCACCCCTTGGCTGATGTATCCCTGGTTTGTGCCTGAGATGTCTTGGTTTCCTGAAATTCTTTTCCCAGGGAATTTTCTGTAAACAAGAGACATGTTTTTGTAGTTGTAACTTTGTTTTTCATTCCTTTTCCTAGGAGGGACTTTTTGATGTCCCTCTGGTCTGACCAATGTGATTGAAGAGGTTTGTCTTTCTGTCACCAATGAAATTGGTCTGTGTAAAATAGTATATAAGGGAGACACATCCCAAAAATAAAGGAGTCATTTTCAGCCTTCTGAAACACAGTGTCTCTGTTGTTGTGGTGTGAAACAGCATAAGGCTTCCTGCAGGCCCTGCTCTGCTCATGGTAATTCCCCAGACTCCTGCTTGGCCTGTGTGTACTCACAAACAGGTAATTAATTCTCTTTACACTTGCTGCATGTACAGTATCAATCTACAATACAGATTTTAAGGTAAAATAGGCTGCCAGCCTAATAAAGACTACATTAACAAAAGAAACCCCCCAAAAAAACCAAAACAAAAAAAAAAACGTGTGTCAAAAAGCATATTTTAAATATATAAATTCCAGGAAAAAAAGTCTTTATGAAGATACAATGCCCCTTTTGGTATTATTCTAAAGTCTTCCTCATGGCTTTAGAGCTCACCACACATAGAGCTCACCACATGATTTCAAATATTTTAGGTTACACACATTACAGAGTTTTGTTCAAAGAATTTTATTAATTTTTTATAGATATCTTTTAATTTTTGATTATTACAATGGCTGCAGAGAAAGAGAGCTATTTTCCATCTCAGCTCCAGTTAAATTACAGACAGAACATTTTCATACAGCAGTAGTATCAACTACAGACAAAAAGGAAAGAAAAAATCACATGCTTTTGGTTAGGATGACAATGCATTTCACTGTGAAATCCAAATTTTGGGATGCAAAGATGAGGGGGAATATGGACTGAAAATAAAAGGCATAAATTACAAAGTTTAATAATGTTACATCTAGGCCAGGCACCACTGCTTGTTCTTATCAATTGCTTAAGGTCCCAGGACACATATTTAAAACTAGTTTTAAGTACCCTTTAAACCACCACAGACAGTCTTTAGGACTAGAATCTCATAGGCATCTCCTCCTTCATCAATCAGATCCTACTGTATTAGACCACTATTGAATAGCACAGAAAGTGCTTCTCCAACTCTGAGGAAAATAAATATAACACACTGGGTCAACACCAAGAGAGAACAGGGCTCACAGGAACAAGCAAACCCTTCAGCACAAAATGATCTAGTGTTTTGTGGTGAGTCCAAGAGGAAAATAAAAATGAAAACAAAACACAAACATACACGCCAAAAAGATGTAACACAGAAATTCTGGAAAGCCTAAAACTTTTACCTTGTTGCTATTCTTCACTAAATGCTGCCACTGCCATGTTAACAGATTACATATGGCATGGTAAATCATACTGGAGATGTGCTATAAAAACAACTTGTTTGTGCAGTTATGGAAATGGTGTATTTTGGAAATGTGTCATTCTACCTCAAGCCAAAATACAATTAGTAAAGCTAAAAGCTACATTGCAGCTCTTTATAAAGAAAAACAGCTCAACATTCAGAATATAGACAGCTTGCAGAAAGTGCATGGTGGGAACCTTTCCTCTTCTTCACCTCTACAGCTGCAATTCTGATTTCGGAATAAAAATACAAAAATTAAATTTAAAAAATTGTGGGAAAGAATCACACAACTGCCACTGCTGTTCCAATATGTATCTATGGCAGTGATCTGCTTTCTCAAAAGTATTCATTGCCTCTGTTTTTGGGTTTTTTTTAATCTTTTTTCTCCACAGGCAGCAATTTACATACAGCTTTCAAACTGCTGGAAAATCTTGAAACAAACATCTGCACAACCTGCAAATTGAGAACATCCTCAGTGAAATGGAACAAGAATATGGTCTGGATGTAAAACCTGATTTTAAAGTAAATTACAAGGTCAGAGTCATTTACTAAAATGGTCTGTTTAATCATCCTCTCAAAGCACTTAACATTTTGTTTAACTTACAGAAGATAAAAAATAATCCAGGCAGGAAAAAAAAAATATGTTGCATATTGGTTTAGAAGAGACTGAGTGTGAACAGGATTGCTCGATACTCTCTAAATAGGAAATCTGACTTCAGTTCATTCATCTGGACACAGAAAACAAAGAATTATAATTTCCATTCATAAGAGTGGATGAAAGAAAACATGAAAGATATATTTAAGTGTTTGTTTTGGTAGCATTTGAGAATATCTGTGTCCCATATGGTGCATCAATAAAATCCACATTTTTGGTGAGTCAGGTGATGCCACTTCCTGAGAATCGCCTCAGCCTCATAAAACATCAGATTATTTTCAGGTGTAAATAATCAATAGTACAGTGGCATAAAGTTTAGCAGATTTATCTATTACAGATAATTAATTTTCCCAACACTTCCAGATTCTCCAAATTTCACTGTTTCCAGATGGTTCATGAAGAACACAGAGACCACAGATCTGCTCAGGTTTGTAGAAAGACTAAAAGAAGAACAACAAACCTGGGCCTTAAGGGTAGCAAGGAGACTGATAAAGCAAATCTAGATCTTTCAAAAGTCACTGATATTACTGCTCTGTTTTAAAATTTCAAGCAAAAAGCCAGAAATTTCTGATCAATAATACAAAGTTGACTGACTCGATTTTGCACACTGTTGACATGCGTCAATAGTTGATTATCAAGCAAAAATTATAATTAGCAAGCAGCAGCCTGGCCGTCCTCTCTCTGATGCCAAGAGCAAGAGACAGAAGCCTCCAGCCCTGTCCTTTACCTGCCCCAAAACTCACGTTATCTTCCCTTCAGAGACAAACTCCCAGAGACAAAAGAAATGTAGCCAGGTGCTACATCTCCTCTCCTTTTGCCCCTTTGTTCTGCCTGAGTATCTATAAGCACCCAGTAGTTAGTTTCTTAGCAACTTATGGAAAGAATTCTTTAAGGAAGAAAAAAAAATACCAAACAAATCTAACCCCCAACAGGAGATGATAAGATACATGAATCTGAAATTTTTAAAAAACAACCAAACACAAACAAAAATCCCCGTCACTTCATTGTTTGCTTGTGGCCAGACTGAAACAAACTTTGCATTGAAGGCAAAGTAGGAAATTGCTCTAAGGAACTCCACACCGCTGAGCTCCTGAGAGATCCAAGCAGTGAACGGGATTTGTCTGTTAAGCCTTTTTTCAGGTAAATCATAACTAGTCTGGTTATCGTTTCCTTTTTGGATACAAATATAGCTAGAGCCCTGAAGAGAAGGATACAGTGCCAATTCAAGTCATCCTTGCCAGCTGGATTTTGCCAGAATAGCACTAAAGGACTCATTTCCTGGGAAATCAATTTATGAAAAGCATAAAACCTTTCATACTCTCAACAAACACTAAAATAAAACAGTAACTTAATGACTTGTTAATTACTGTCCTGAAGGTTTATTTTTGCTTTACGGCTTAGAAATCATAAACAAAGAACTGAAAAGAATTCAATCTGAGAGCTATTTGTGCAAACACATCAGATTGTATTAGGCTACAGAAAAGCCATTAACAACACAGCTAAGTGTCTGCTAGTCTATATATAGATATATATATGTGTGTGTGTGTGTGAGTGTATGCATACTTGTGAAAAACAGATCCAACACACGGAATTGTTTCAGCAGCAATAGCCTACTTTAGGGTTTGATCTTGCACTCATTGAGATAAGTCCCCGTTGACTTCAGTTGTGCACCATCAGGAATTTAAAAGCTCAACTATTGTAACCCATTTATTACAGATTTCTAGATGCATTATTCAGCACAGGCTGAAGAAATTAAAATCCAAACACATAGTCTGTTCAGTGGGAACACACTTCGATGGAGAACCTGGAGCCCTATCTGTTGTCACAGCTGGAAGCTTCTGGGGAAGCCCCAGCATGTTTTGTCTTTAGTATCTCAACTCAGCTGCAAAAATTATTTATTTTGGAACATGCTACTGCAAAAGCAGCGAAGAATAACAGAGCTCTGATTCATCATTTTGCATATGGAATAGAAAAATGCAACCAGAACATGGTGCACAATAGATTTGTCTTTAAAACAGACTGAGGTACCCAGGATGCACAAAGATAAACATCTCCAATTCTGTGATGTCCAACCTTTTACCAAAAGGCAACTTGCTTGTCTTTATGTTAAACTTTTCTCCCCTTCTCTAACTTTTCATCATACAACTTCTTCCTTTTTTGCATATTTTTCCCTTTTTGCATCTCCCTTTTTGGGTCAGTTATGTAAGATTTTGTACAGTCCTGTTTGCAATATTTCATTAAAATACAGGTGCAGTAAGAGCCATAAACCCAGGCAAAGGTTTCCCCTGCTGTGGCCGGGCATTCAGAGCAGTGTGCAGGGTTCAAAGGCAGTGCTTTCAAAAAAAATCCTATTAATAGCAAGCAGCCGTCAAATATTCCAGAAAAACAAATCACAGCTTCCATCATATGTTAAGCTTAAAAAATGATGCAGCAGGGAAGTAAAGAAAGTTTATGTTGTGACTTTTGATTTATGTGATAATTGCAGTGATTGACAAGAGTCTGACAAACAAGGAGGAAGCTATGGAAGTTTATAATACACTGACATTTACAGGCGAGGATGGCTGTCACAATTGTCAGAACTTTAATAAATATGTTAACTTTTCAACTCCTGCAATAATGAGATCTCTTCCACTTTCTGATATTTTGTTATCAAAACTCCATTATCTGTCCTTCCCAGCCCAACATACAATAAAAGCATTCACAATGAGTCACCTTTTAAAATGTGATTAAAAAAAAAAAATCACTGACATTTCAGGCTTGACTCTAAGGTGGGCTGAGCACCAGAAATGTTTATGGAAATAGAGGAAAACCTCAAAAATTTCAGAGTTCCAATTCCACCTCACTCATCACATGGGTATGAATCCTGTGGCAGAGCAGCAGGAACTATGCACAGAACAAAGCAGAAGCCTTCAGTTTTAGCTTTTAGGCTTTCAGTTTTAACTTTCATATTTTTCAGATTCTGTGCTCCCTAGGTGTGCAGCTCTGAGCTTCATATTAAGTGCCAGTGAGTTCTCTTTACAGGGTAAGTAGACAAAAGACCCCAATATGCAAATGGACCAAAACTTATAGAAGTGTGAGGCCTCGTGACCATTTGTTCATTTTGTGTCCATTTTGGGTCCACCTTGGGTGTAGCCTTGACCAGGCCCTTGTGGTGCCCAAGGTGTGTCCTTAAAGACCTTTTAATAAATATCTACTTTATTCTCTTAGCTCTGTCTAGTCTCTGTTTCAGGTCAGCCTCTCAAGACATCAGTTCCTTCAACAGATCTAGGTTTGAATTTTCCCAAAGTTTGACCTATTTTTTGTTTTGGTCATCTCTCACTTACAATGAAAATCCAGGAATTATATCAGAATCTTATAGAATCCCTAAAGTAGTTACAGTTCTTCAAGAACAAAGCAGGCAGAGCAGCACTCCAGAGGGCATTTCACAGTTAAAATCTTCTTTACTTACAGCAAAGATTAATTTAACTCTTCCACCTTCACAGGAAACCGAACCCTTCAAAGTTTGGTAAATACAACAGAACAGTTGTTAAAGACTCAAAGATTATAAATGCAGGGGGGAAAAAAGATGAACATGTCAGCCAGTTTAGTGCAGAACTGTAAAGCAATACCCAAAGCAAGCTCCCACATCATCCTGGCTACAGAGAAAAGAAAGAATTAGGTAATCTCTAAAGCAAAAACATTCCTATCATTTTAGAGATAATGCTACAAAAGAGGGAGTATTTGACATTAGCCATGGTTAAGGAGACCACAGCTCACAAATCAAATGTGGGAAATTGCATTCACACAAGCCATGACTGAAAATCACAAAGCCAAACTACAGGAGCACAGTAAGGAAACAGAAAATAAAGCACTTCCATGCATTCTCTGTTCATAAAAGACTCTACTCACCAAATATTATATTTATATTATATTATATTATATTATATTATATTATATTATATTATATTATATTATATTATATTATATTATATTATATTAATTTCACCTCATGCGTCAGAAACTACTGTGATCTGGGACCCGGGGAGAAGGATCACAGCATGACACAGCATTTACACCACTGGGCTCACTATCTGAATTTTTACTTTGGTAGGGAAAAAAAGATAATTGGGAGGTCACTCCTACTAATATATCCAGGGAAAGAACATCAGAGGAAGAGTTCTCCTCCTCCCCAGAAAGGGGAAAAGAAACCAGCCTTAAAATATGCATAAGAGAAGAGGAAGGATGAAAATCCTGGAATAAAGCCATGTAACATTTCCCCAGCCAAAACATCATTATTCTTCCATTAATATAATAAAGATATACCATTCTAAACCAGAACTTCACAGAGTGCACAGTTCAGATTTAAAGTCTGAAAATTCAGGTAGAGGCTCAGACTGCTGCTTTGAGAATTACTGTTTTCATACCATAGGTGGTGGTGGTGTTGCTTTGTTGAAGGTTTTTTACATGAAAAAATTAAGTATCAAATCAGTTTGAAATTGTTTTTGGTTCCTACTTTAGTTTAAAACAACAAAATGAAAACCAGCAGCAACACAGAGCTTGTGTTAGGGAAAGAAAAATTGTTTTGACAAATAGAACCCACTATTTCAGATGGGAAATGGGATTTGCATAAATTCTATTATGATTTTAATGTGTGAGGGTTTATCTTGCTTAACAACCTCCATAGGTACGTAAATTAAATTATAGATTTGCTGCATATGTTATTAAATGAAAGTCTGGAATTGCTTTGAGAAGATTTACAGTTTTATCTGGTGAGTTTTAGAAAAAACTCTGAATAATTCCTATAGCAGAAGAGTAAGAGGCAACTCCATGAGAAGGAATTATATTCCTACGTCCTTCCAGGTGGCAATTCCTTCCCATGACTCCAAAACAGTTCATTTTGCTAAGGGCCCTGTAGGTGCAATGTTGTGCCAAGATGTTACAAAAGGCTTTGGGAGGCTGGAATTGCTTTTGTGGTTCAGATGAGCAGCCAGGTCAGAGCTGAATGTAAAACACTCACCCACCCTTAAACCCTGTATTTCCTGTCTACTTTTTACCACGCCTGAAGCATCACTGTTTATAACGTCCCTTTCCTAATAATTTAAATGTAAATAAATCATATTTAAATTATTAAAATATTGTTAAGTTATGTTGAGTTTTTACCTATTTAAGATCAAGTCTCATTAAGCCAATAAGAATATTAATTAGCTAGGAGCATATGGCATCATATGGTCATTATTCAGGTGTGTCATAACAATACTCTGTCAATATAATCATGCAGATTATCCATATCCATTTTCTTTGAAATTTTCATTTAACATCAAACATTCTCTTTGATTGAGAAAACTGTTTATTTTTGTTCAGAAAACCAGTGCTGAACATCCCTAGCCTGACAAAAATGACAGTTTATTTATTGCTGATTTGCTGGCTTTTTCCCCAGTTGCCCTTGGCCACATCCACTCATTTATGAAATGCAGTTCATAAAAAAATATAAGTTCCAGCTAAATCAGATTTTTTAGATTCTCTCTTCATGAAAGACTTACATAAAACCAGTATATCTCCCCATTATTTCTGCACAATTCTAAAGCACTAGATTACCCTAATGTGCAATATATTAGTGACAACTTCCAGATCTCACATCATTCTGAATTTATTTTTTATAAACCAATAAACTTGCAGAATATTCCACCAGCAAAGAGCAGATCTTTCCTGGAAAAAGCATTTATAGAGGTGCCATTTTTTCAAGGCCTTCAACAGTTGAAGGAACAGACAAAAAAAAAAATCAGCAGACTCCTGCAATAATCTCTTTTAAGCATCACCCAGTGCCAAAGCTCCTTTATGCTTGGCTACAAAATATTTAGGGTCAAGATTGTTATTTTAATTTTGGCACAAAGGTCTTACAGAACTAGGAATTTTTGCAAGTTGGGATATATTAAAAGACACATGTAATCATGCTTTCTCAATTTAACTTGGAATTTAAAAATATGTATTTTCTGTGCTTAAAATCTTGAACATTCTCCCTCCAGCTCCAAGTATCTCTAAAGTACAGTAAGTCCCACTGGTCTAATTTCAGGTTACCAGCTCATTGGTTCCTGTTAACAAGACAATTTTCCCAAGCGTTTTTCAAATCTACTCATTTAATAGCATTATCATTGTCTTCCAACTGTGTAAATGGACTCCACAAAAATAGACCTTTGTAATGAATATACCTGCTCTCACCCCAGCTTTTAAACTCCTTGAAAAATTAGATCCTTAGAGCTGAAAATGTAATTCATATGTCAAGTTCTGCTCCCACTGAAATCAAGAGTCCTGTTGGCCTCTGTCCAATGTGATCAAGAGTAAGAACCTAACTATGGCTGAAACCTGAGCTTTATCCTACATTTATCACATAATAATCATAGAACCTTCCTTCTGCTCAATGCACAACCCTGTCTTTGCATTCCACCAGTACAACAAACCTCGAGAGACCTTCACAACTTACTCATTTACACCAATTCCCCTCAAAAGTCAGGAGGGAAATATATGCTCTTTCTTGCTTGCTTGCTACTTCTAAATCAATCTCTCAGATACCCAAATAAATAAATTGCTATTTTATCAAAGGACAAAAATAAAAGAGTTACTGGCCACTTGTGAGGCATCTTCAGGTAAAGCAATCCTCCTGCATGTTTTATGCAATTATAATTCACATACTACAGTGATTTGTATCAAACAGAAGATGAGGAGTGACATTATCTTTTGAGAAAATGTCTGAATATTCAATATAAATCTATGCGGCAACAACAAAACATAATCAAATAGATATTGTACTGAACAGCCAGACTTGTGGTTTAATGGAATCAATGCAATTGATCCAGAGAGGTTTTAACACCAAAAACCCAATCGTGTTGTTTGCAGTCTGATTCTGAGACAATTCCTTGGAATTAAAGAGCATGGGCTGTTTCCACAACTTGTTTTATTCAGCATTACGACTGGAATGTGGATGTCCCACATAATGAGAGCAGTAGGGTCATCACACTCAGAAATATTGTAAGTATTGTGGAATGCAAAAACAATTTCCCTCTAAATAATCTATCTTGGATGCATCGTGTTAAAAGAGGTTGTGAGTACTCACAACCTGAACACAGAATTACTTTTGAAATCTCCCATTTACCAAACAGAATAACTTATAAGATGCTGAACCTCCCTGAATCCCATCACCAACAGCTAACAAAAAGCTGCCTAACAGCAGCTAGAAAAATTTTAGGGAGAAGCTTAGATTCTACTTAGTCACCTCCAGGTGGTTCCTGTTTAAGAAAACAAGAAACCACTGAAGTTCTTTCTACAGCACACAGTAACAGGGCTTTCCAAGGTGATGCTAATGCTGATTACACACTGTAGGGATGGACACAGAAGCAGAACTCTCACCAGCACAGTGGAGAGGGATAAGGAGACTGCTTGGAGACAGCAAAGGAAACCTCAGGCAGGGAAAGGTCTGACTCTACAATTCTTAAGGATGCAGTGATGATCCTTTCATGGCTTTTTTTCCTCGATTGTCTTGGGATTTTTTCCCACCACTTCAGCAAATACACCATCTCACCTAGTCAGAAGAAGCTGACATACAGCTGGGTAGGAATCATTAGCTGATAGCACCCAGAGGCTTAACAGCATTTGCACAGAGCACTCAGTAATACACATTACTGAGAGAGAGGCTGAAATTTAACATCAGTTCAGCACTTAAAAATAAATAAAATCCTTTTATACAGTTTGACTTTTTCCTCACTGTATTCTCTCCAAGGCTATTTTTAGTAAGCCCAGCTGCAGGGGCTGGTGCTAAACATCAATATCATCTGTAAAGCCAAACACTTTCACGGGCACTGAGAGACAAGGCTGCCATCCACACAGCCATGTTTCTTCATGAAAGGGGATATGAAATCAGTGTTTTGTTCCTTTAGAGGATGGGAATAATGAGCACTCTCTCTCCAGGACAGAGAGGGTCAGGTTGTACACAAAGGTTTTTAATTTGCAGTTTTAAGGAGCCCAGCTCTTCAAGGAAGGATTCACCTCTCCACAGAGGTGGCTGCAGCAGGAGCAGGGTGGGGAGCTTTCAACACCCACACACACAGAGCCCCTTCCCAGTCTCCACCTGAGCTTCACCAGTTGTGATAAGCGTTTGGTGGCTCTGGGGTTACTGGTGGCATAGCAGCAGGACTGTAGGTTGACACTGTATTACACTACAATGACACAGACTCCGACTTCAGAAGGCTGAAAATGACTTTTTGATTCTTGGGAGGTGTCTCTCTTTTTCATACTATTCTACACAGACCAATTTGATTGGTGACAAGAAGACAAACCTCTTCAATCACATTGGTCACACCAGACGGACATCAAGAAGAAAGCCTCTCCTAGGGAAAATATGTAAACAATCTTGCCATTACTAAAACATGTCTCTTGTTTACAGAAAATTCCCTGGGAAAGGAATTTCAGAAACCAAAACATGTCAGGCACGACCCAGGGCTACAGTAGGTGGTGACCAGGCTCTATCCCTGATGCTTATCAGGGAGGGTGTGAGGACAGGGGATGGGGAGCAGGACCTGGGCAGGTTTTGGTCCAGCACAGTTGCCAGGGATGTCTCAGCAGCAGCCTCGTAGGCTGCCTCGTCCCCTCACTCTGTTTTTAATTACATCCATGCCTGCCCTCCAAGCAGGAAGCATTCGTAGCTCTGGTGCATGGCCAGGTCACAGACCTTTCCACTGACCTTGTCCCAGTAGCAGAGAGTAAAAAAAAAAGAAGTGGTGGTATTGGGAAACACACGTGGAAATGACTTAAAGTCCTGCTTTAGGGTGGGGGATCCACGCTTGCTCAGAAGGGTGAGCATGGTTTCATTTCATGGTTTCATTAATGTCTCTCTTGTGGGACATGTTCTGTCCCACACTTCACCTCCCCTGGCTCACCTGCCACGTCACACCATACAGGTGATAGTGGGACTAAGTGTGGTTCTCTCACCATCACAATCAGTTCCAGAGGCTCAGCCATCAGCTAGCCAGTCCTTCTCCTGTCACATGGAGCACCAATTATCAGTGGAAGACTGACTCGTCACCAGAATTCGTTTTTACTGTCATTTCCAAATGCTTATATACTATTCTAGGAAGGCTAGTAATTTTTTTACTACAGTGATTAGGTTAAACGTCACACAGACAAACTCATACATTTTACAACATCTCTTTCTCTTTACATCATCTCTTGAAGTTTGATTCAAACTTCTTTTCCTGTCACCAATCTTGATCCAATGTTCTTGTAATCTTCAAAGCCCTGTTTGTTCTTGCCAAGGCATCTTGGTTATCAAACTGGTTATGCTAATTAAATCCACATCCTGTGTCCACATCCATACCAAGGAATTTAATGCAGAGAACAGGCTTGTGCTTGGTGGCTCCAGTTCAGCTTCTCTCAGGAAGTTTTATCACCCCTTGGTCTGTGCAAAAGTCTGATTGAAACTGCACAAGTTATAAAAATACAGCCAAAGAAACACAAACCAAGTATTCACAATTTTCCTTGCAGCGAGGTTTGTCATTCTGATGCAAGTTCACCACTGTCTGCAGTTGGAAAAAGGTATTGGTTTCAGGGCTGGGAGTGCCAGCAGAGGAAAGCTAAAATCCCCAGTTCTCATCCTCTTTTGCAAAGTCTTTCTGCAGCCTCAGGAAACAAGAATAAGTCGCACAAAGATTTGCTCAGCATCTGTTGATAGCTCTAAGTAGACAGTGTTTTTAAAAAAAGATCAGATTTTGTCTACAAAGAAAGATCTACTTCAGTGTCATTAATCTGGTGGTTGTTCTAACCTCCTCTGCCAAGATTGGAGAAATGGCATAAGAAAAGGGAAATACATCTTTATATAAACTCTCTTCCTCATTTTCAATGTGAAATGATATTAGAAAATACTCAGTGCCCACATCCCCAGGATATAAACCGAGTTTTAATAGATTCATGCAAGAAATTTGTGGAAGTCTATCCCCTGTAAACAGCTCTTCTTCCTATTCTATCAAAGGCTATTTCAACATCAAGCAGCATCAACCACCTCCCGTGGTGAATCCAATTTTGTATCTGCAATCACTGCTCCCAGATGGTGGATATTATCAGTGAAGAATCTGTTTTTAATAACAACTTGTTTGATCTGTACAGCCTCTTGCAAGGAGCTGATTCCTCTGGCACAAAGTACTTTTCACCAATATTTCTCAATTATCATAAAAGGGGGCTTGCATAACCCCTGTCTTGAAAAGGTTCTTCACAAGTTTAATTTTTAAAAAGTAGGCAACAAAACCAGATGCACATTAGGGCCAGAATAACTGAATGCCTTCCAAATCTTTTTAGTTAAGGGTGCACAAATATAATATCCATAAATACATGGACACTATCTTAGCCACCCAAACTTTTGCCCTTTACTTTTCCAGCTGTAGGTTGTTTCAACTACAGTCAGATAACCGTGGTCCAGTTTACAGTTTCCTGTTTAGAGTCAGAACTTTAAATTCAGCTAAATCTATAATTAGTTTTACATGAGTTTTACACTTGTCACATGAGGTGTGCTACGATCTTCTCCTGTGCACTGGAAAATTTAAGCACCACAAATTCTCCTGAATCAGTGAACCTGCTCAGGAAGACACATGTAATAAGCAGAAGTGAGCAGAGCTTTCTTAGTCTAGCCCTCTTGAACTTATGGGAGAAAATTTGCCTTCCTTACTTTATAATTTTTTTAAAATGCATAATTCCATTAAGGTTTTCTTTCAGTGTCACTAGTCTAGAACACACTGCTCCAAGTGGAAAACAAAAAGAGGGAAACTGAAATGTATTAAGACCCAAATATAAATTAAAAAAACAGTCACCTCTCTTCAACCACATCTTCGCCAGATGGGAACCACAACTTTTAGAATGTGATCAGGATTTATTAAACAACTTTCTACACCAGCAAAAAAGAGAATGTCACCAGTGTTATTTCATGTTCTCTGATTTAATCTATACATGGGGACTTTTAAACACTTTATTTATTTTTTTTTCAATATACCATTTAACAGTAGATTCAGATTCAATCTCTTCCTGGAACATGTCTGAGTACATCTGGAAGTCTTTAGTGTAGAGAAGCAATAGAAGACTTTGTTAGAGTTTTAAGCCAGTCTTGCTCTCAGACTTACAGATAGATGGCAACATTACTTTATCAGCACCACTGGCAAAGCTTGAATTCTGCAAGTCTGTCTTTCTATTCAACACATCTTCTGAGCCTATTTTTCCCAGAAATGGGATAGCTGTTCATGCTCCATCAATTCACAGCACATTTGCAGCTATCAGGAGAAGGAGGGCTCCATTCACCACAGTCTAATACACGTACAGAAAATAGGCTGTGTATTTTTTTTAACAGCTGTAAAAAACTCTAAAGATACTCATAATTTAAAAACATGTTGGTCCATGGTCTCCAGATTTATGATTCTGTATCAATGCAAGTCTTAATCTTGTGGGTTCAGTGTAAGTGAATGGAGCTTCATAGACCAACCTGCACTGCAATGCTTAGTGTTTTATTTGTATAAAAACATACATTTTATATATATATTTATATATAAATATAAACAAAATCAGTCCCCAATTTCACATCAGCATGCTTTGAATTTTAATCAAACCCTTCAGGGCAATTGGAGGTTATGAATAGAGAAGACAACTTCTGTGCACTCATTTTCAGAGCTATACTCTTACTTAAGCATCCTTTCTTTCCTGCCCTTCAATTGAGTATGAAAAACCTTCCTGGTTTCACGTCAGAGCAAACTCTTGATCAGAAACCAACAACCAGTAAAGCATCACAAGAACATTTAACCTCCTGGGAATTATCTATATTAACACGGATCACATGTCAATACACAGTAATGTCTAGAGAAAAACAGGCAGTATAAGAATGGAAAGAATTTAAGTTTAAAAAGAGAAAAAAAAAATCACATCAGAAGCATTGTTCACAGAAAAATCAGATGTGTCTGGATTGTTGATAGCAGCATAAAAGGATAGGGGTGTTTGGAGGGCAGCAAGAAAGAAATTCTGAATATCTTCTTAATACCAAGAATTGTCAACTAAAAGCTTGTAAGTACCATTATTTTTTTCTTTTACAGAGAGCCAAGGTTGTGATTTTGAGTCAGGAATCATTAAAAGCACTGCCCCTAAGGCACACAACTCCACAGAGCAGTACAGGGAGGCTAAAGGGGCTGATCATATAGAAGGAAAGTCTATTCAAGACATTATATATCTTCTCCACAGAGACAAACATTTTTTTCTTTTTGACACCTGGGTGTACACTCAGAACTCTGTTGTGATGGGTTAGGACAGCACAATGTGTGTTTCACCATCCACTGTACTGCCCTGGTAACACAGAGAATTCCACAGAGCTCAGCTCTGCCTGTGCAGTTCCCTCATGTCAGGGTAAAAATCAAGCACTGCAAGCATAGCATGGGTGGATTTTGCATCAGTGCCTATAAGTTTGAAGGAGAACAACAAAGAACTGGATTTTTGGGATACAGAGAAGTGCACTATCAGTTACCTCCCCTGGCTCAAAGAGCCATCAACTCGCCTTTGCCAAAACATGCAGTTTGTGGAACAAAGAGGGAACTTGTGCAGCTCCCCATCACACAGCCCTGCTGACCCTGCCCCCAGGAGGGCAAGAGGAAAAGCAAAAACCCACTTAATTGAGGGCATCCCAACAGCCGTGGCATTAGGTTACCCTAATTTCAAATTGTGACATTATTCATCTTCACAGGAATTTACCAGTCTATACAAACCCTTGAAATATTTGAGTGTTTCTATTCCAGACTTCTAATGAAAGTCCTTTCAGTGAAATGCAGCCAATCCATTTCCCAGTATTATAAAAGCTTGTGAAATGCTCAATTTTTATCATGTGATGATACCTTATATAAAAGCTTAGCAAAACAGCAGTAACCACTAAACAGTCCCTTAAGAGAGGCTTAAATCTATGCCTGGTAAAAGGGTTTATAATTACTGCTGCATGCATCAAAATAAATCTATTAAGCAAACAAATTCCAAACACAGAAGGTTCAGCTCATATGAAGCTTTCCTTTATGGTTAGCCCAGCAGAACTGGATGCATTACAACTCTTCCAAACTGTGAAGGAGAAACTCCTCTCGTGAGTGAAGTCATGAAGACAATTCCCAGTCGGTTATTTTTTGTTTTTCATGTTGATATTTGTTTCACTCATGGGACATTAACAGCAGAGCAATGATGGAAAAAGACACCACCACAGCTAATATTCCCTAACTGCTTTAAAAAAATGGTTATAGCTGGTGTGCATATATATGTGTGTGTGTGCTACATATAATATATTAAATACATATCTAAATAAAAATAACATGGTGATGGCAACATGGGATGAACAATTGGGGTGGGCAGGGTTAAGTGACCAATGAGGGAAGCAATCCAGGGTAGATTGGCAGTAGTTCTGCAGGGCACTGACACTGTTTTACACCACAACAACACAGACTCCAACCTTCAGAAGGCTGAAAAGGACTCCTTTATTTTTGGGATGTGTCTCCCTTTTATACTATTTTACACAGACCAATTTCATTGGTGACAAGACAAACCTCTTCAATCACATTGGTCAGACCAGAGGGACATCAACAAGAAGTCCCTCCTAGGAAAAGGAACAGATAACACAGATACAGTTACAAAAACATTTCTTCTGTTTACAGAAAATTCCCTGGGAAAAGAATTTCAGAAAACCAAAACACCTCAGGCATGGAACCAGGGCTACAGGGCACCATGGGGGAAATCTCTCTTTCAGCTTAGGCAGAGAAACTCTATGGTAAATCTTGCCAAGGCAAAGCCTGGGAGTTTCCCTGAGGGGATTTTAGGGTTGCCACAACATGTCTTTGAGAATCCTCATTGGTTAAAGAGGTGGAGGGAGAAAAGCTCACCAGAAGCCCTAAAGATCATCAGAAGCCTGTGCTGCAGAAGAAATTGCTCTCACAAAAATTATCTCCCCAGCTGCATCCACAAGTCCCTCAGGAGAACAAACAGGCCCACAAGGAGAACAGTGTTTCACTGCCTTCTTTAATATTTGTGTTTATTCAGGGAAAATTATTCCCTACTCCCAATTAAAAGCTTACCATACTCAGACATACCAGTCTCCCTTTACATTTTTTTGAGTAAATGGTCACAATAAGAAGCTGCCTTAATTCAATGGATAAAATGCCCTTTTATTTCAGGGAAGCAAATACCTTCCCAGCCAATTTTATCTACAGGACTGAGCAGCAACTGCAACATGTATAAGGGAGCTGCAGATCTCTGTGCTTGCAGGTTGCTGGAGTTATTTTCACAACCCAAATGTGGTCTGGATTAGAGGACAGAAATGAGATAAAGAACTGGAGAGTTATTTTCATGGCTCAGGGGGTTTTCTGTGCCCCACTGGTCAAATCTCTGAACCACTTTTTGCCTCCCTTGCTTGTTTAATCAGGTTGCTAACACTTCATAACCCTCCATAACCTCAGAACCACATGGGGGTAAAGCCTGATTAAGGCACCTAAAGATCCCTATAGCAAGGCACTCCAAGGAAATAAAAACTACAAAATTACTTGACTAACAGCAGCAGAGTCCTCAGCATTTCCTGTGTGACTGGTGTCTGTTAGGGTGGGATCCCTCAGGTTGTGGAGCACTAAAACCAACTGGAAACTGTGACAGCTTACCCAGTGCTGACTTGCCTGATCCCAGCAATGAGGCAGGAAATTCTTGGTGCAGAGGAACAGAGGTTGGCCACAGGTCACCCTCACAGGATTTGTGTTCAACACCCCGACTGAAGACACACCACAGGTCCCCTGTGTTGCTTGGCTACGCAGCCTATTGCTGCTGCATGTTTGGCTTTGTTTCATGGCTTGGTGTGTGGTGGTGTGGTTTTTGTTAAGTTCCCCTATACTGGAAACTGTTCTGTAAGCCCCTTCCTGGTGTATCATTATGTCAGCACCCCTAATGACCTCTAATTATGACCCCTAATGGCTTACCCTGCATTCCCCCATAGCTGGTTCAGCCCTCGTTCTCCTCTCCTTATCACTCTGGCCTTATTCCTGCCTTCTGCCCCTACCTACCTGTAGGAATGCATTTCCCACACCCAGCAAGTGTTTTCCACATAGGGAAAAGTTTAAGACTCACCCCTTAAGGTAAAAAACCCAGAAACTTCCATACCCTTCTGACAGTGATTGGCTCAGTGCCAAGAGATAAGCATCTATGGGATCTTGTCACCATTCTTCAAACCCTGTATCTCCCTCTATTGGCTGCAAGCCAGGTCATCCCTCCTAAAACATTCAGTATTTAGGAAGAAGCACAAATGGAAGTAAGGGCTTTTTGGAGTGTTTCTAGCAAGGTGCAAGAGATTTCTCAGACCTTTGTGTAGCTTATCATTTGTTTTGTGTAAGGTTTGTTATTTTGATATTTTTCTTTATTAAACCTTCTGATTTACAGAACACCTCCGAGGAACAGTGTAGTGCTGGTTCATGCCTGAGATGTTTTGGTTTTTTGCAATTCTTTTCCCAGGGAATTTTCTGTAAACAAGAGACATGTTTTTGTAACTGCAAATTTGTTTACATTCTTTCCCTAGGAGGGACTTCTTGTTGATGTCCCTCTGGTCTGACCAATGTGATTGAAGAGGTTTGCCTTTGCTTCACCAATCAAACTGGTCTGTGTAGAATAATAGAAAAGGGAGATAGATACATCCCAAAAATAGAGGAGTCATTTTCAGCCTTCTGAAGTCACAGTCTTTGTGTCGTTGTGGTGTACAACAGCATCAGAGCAGTCTCACTCAAATTAATTATAGCCACTTCTCTGCAAAGGCTGGTCCCTCAGAGATTGATACATTAGCACCTTGCTTATTAGACTCTGGCCACCTGTTAATCAGTATCACCTACCAGCTATCAATCCTTGCCTAACCATGTCCTTAAGCCCAGAAGCTTCTGTCTTCCTTGATGTACCTTGGTTTGGTTAAATTGTACGCTCCCTCTGTTTCCCCTGATTGGTTCAAGGGGAATTGGTAGGTGATTTTGTCACCCCACCTTATGCCTCACCCTGATTACTTTGTCATTGGTCCCCAACCCTGAGACTCCTCCCTCACTCCTCTCTCAAAAGGATGCCCATCCTGGATCAGCATGGTCTGCTCCTGAGGACATCATCCTCTGCAACCCATCCTCAACTTCCCCTCACTGCTGCAGCCACACTGGTGCCTGACCTCTGCAGAGCAAGAGAAGCAGAGTCAGGTGGAGAGAGAGAGGTGTTTTAATGCAGTGATCACACTGTGTGGGCTCTCTGCTCAAATCCCTGCAGAAGAGGCTCACACTAACTGTTGTTTCTGAAATAGTTCCATCAAAATCAGCACACAGTACTGCAGCCAACTCTGATAACACTTTCATATCCATTCACATAGCAAGAAAAATGGGGAGAAAGGAGAGAAGCTATTTTACAGGATGTGAAAATGGAGCCTGTAGCAGTGACGTACTGTAGAACTTGTTATTTTCTCTGTAGAAATATTTCATGTCATGCCTCTGACCCGTGAAAATAGTTTAACAGGGAACATTCCAAACCAATTTTTACAGTTATTTTTTTGCCCTCAGGACTGAAATATAAAAGTAACCAGACAATTTCTGCAGCTTCTGGTAAAAGAGATGAAATAAAAAGGCCACTATTAAACAGCTTTATAGTAACTACAGTATGCTGGAATTGTCATACATACATTAATATAATACTGCTGCCTTCCACTTGCCACAGCCCTAAAGTGATAAAGATAAACCAGAAAAAGTTATCCCAGCAATTGCCTGAAGCAGTGAACAGTGTATTTACATACTGCACTAGGCATTTGTGGGGTTTAGGGAAGAAATACCATTTAAACAAGCACATGTACATTTTGCACATACATAGCACAGCACCTTTCTCTACCTGCTGGGCCATTTATAGTTTATGGGGATCTGTGCAGCCCAAGGAGCCCAGTGCTAATTTAAAAGCTGCATCCTGCAGAGAGGGTGGAAGTTTGCTCTGTGATTGCCATCTTGTGGCCACAGAAACCTGTCCTATTCCATGTTTACTGCTCCCAAACAAATCTGTCTTGGAAGAGGCAACCTTTTGGCTATTTCTTGAGCTGTGAGGGACACTTTAGAGCTCTGGCTAACAACAAGACAAGTTGTGGTGTCCTCGTGAACAGCTCAGCCAAACCCCCAGCCCTGTGCACATAAGTATTGGTGGGGAAGGATGAAGGTGAGCAGCTCCCAGGTGCTCCATGGCTTCAGCACAACAGGAGCAGCAGCTGACTCTGCTTTCCCAAGAGTATGGAAACTGTCTCTGGTTGCTGTCATTAATGACATCATTAAATCATCATTTGATGACTAATGAAATATGGCTGAGGTCACACAGCAAGTCACTACAATAAAATAACTCAGCAATTCTGGCAATAACACCTTTTATCCTTATTTCAACTCATCTGGGAAAGTGCACATATGTTGGTTTAAGTAGAATTTATCACCTCTTGATGGAACAAACACCAAATACTACTTTTGATGAGTATCTTAAAAAAATACATCTCTTCAAATATATACATTACAGAATGTGTTGGCTAGAATTCACACACTGCTACACAGCATAAGTACAAAAAATATAAATTATTAAAATTACTACCCACAGAGTGTAGGGTATTTCATATAGTGAGACTCCACAAATCTGAAGGCAAATGAGACTTTTCTACTATGGTTATAAAGTTTATCATGCAAAAAACATAATTTCATCCTTGCCACCAACTGAGTATTTTGATCCTTGCTCTCAGACTCACTGTGTAGTTTAGCACATCTCCAGCATGAAGTATGAATACATTGTAAATCCAACAACCACAAAACTCAGAAGCAGAAGCTTGGAAGGATTCCCAGCAAGGACTGTGAGGGAGAGAAATCGCCCAAACTCTTTAATGCTCATTAAAAGGACAAATGTAATTCAGTCTTAAATTTCCCAAACAGGTTTCAACAGAAAGCCCTTCTGCGTCCATAGCATAGTATCACAAGATATTTTTCCCTTTTTAATCCCCATTTTGAGATATTCCACTCAGGCTCTTTCAGAAGAAAGAACTGACTGGAGGAACAGAAGCATCTGCTAATGGTACCAAACCAGCTGGGAATAGCATTTGCAGTCTCCCAGGACAGATCAATATGTGAGTGCTTTCAGAACAAAACCCAGCTTAATTACTCCACCCAAGGCTCACACACAAAGAACAGACTCATGGGTTTAATTATCTGGGGGAGACCAGCTCTTTGTTTAAAAAAGAAAAAAAACAACCCAACCCCACTACATCAGGTGGACCTTTCTCTTGAGATCAGCACGAGCCCACCAAGCAGAAAGCAGGAGGGCATCAGTGCTTGAGGCAGTCCTTCACCTGCTCCACAGACAGGAGGGAGGAAAATCTACAGCTTAACCTGTTGCAAATTGGAAATAGAAGTAATCACACATATACACGCACACAAACACCACTTTCCTCCTCCTTTCAGGACTTCCTCTCCCTCATCCTCCCACCCCCGAGCCATCCTGCTCTCACTGAGCTGAGCAGAGGACAAAGACACCTCAGCTTCCCTCTTCTTTTCTCAGTGCCCCTCTGGAGAGCAACAATCAATACCAAGTTCACAGAGGAGAAACACAAAGCTTCAGCCTGACAGTTTTTCCCATCCTTTTGTAAATGTCCTCTGCAAGCAGTGAGAGCATCCAGCTTGGGCTGCAATCCCAGCTGCTCTGTATTCATCTTCCTTATGACACTTGGAGCTTCGACACCCAGGCAAACCCAACCAATTAGTGCATCTCCCTCCTGCAGCACAAATACTCCATAACACTCAGATCAGACTCAATTTGCTTGCAGGGAACAAAACAAAAAAAACCAAAAAAAAACAAAGAAAAAGAAAAAGGAACTTCAGTTGTAAGAAAAATAAAGGTTTGCAGCACATTAGGGAAAAGTGAAACAAAGCCATACTAAGGGAGGCAGCCAGTAACAGATGTAATCAAAAAAGGCACTCCCAATTCTACCCCAGATCTGCCTGCAGCTCTGGCTCAGAAATCCAGGGGCAAAGCAACAAAGGGCAGAGGGGAGCCCTTAGCTATGGCAAACCCCAGCTCCCTGCACACACAGCCCCAGTGCTGCACAACAGCCAGGAGTCACGTCTGTGCTTCAGAAATACCCTGAAAACAACATGGGGGGCTGTTTTATCCCTTAAAGCTTTATTTCAACTGACCTAAAGCAAAGAGCTTCTTACAGTAGCCAGCACTCAGAACCACTGGCCAAAAAATCATGTTAAGAGGGGGCCATAAATACCCTCCACACACACATATCCTTGCAGAGCAAGCTCTTCCCTCCAGATTGGAGCCTTATCCCTCAAGCTGCTCTAATTCTTCAGAAACACAACCCCTTCAGGGCCTTGAGAGGATGAGCAGCTCCCTACCCCAACATCAGCAGTCCCTGCTCCCTCCCCAGGGAGGAGGCAGCTCCCAGGATCAGGCTGCTCCCTCTCCCTGCCAGCACAACCAGGAGAAACCAAAGCAAATCTTCCCCTCCACTGTTCAGTCTTCCTTCCCTTAAGGGAAAGCAAACACCAAACCACAAAGCAAATAAAGCTGATATCTTCCATCAAAGCCCTATTCAGAAAGGTTCCCTCAAGTTCGAGTAAACCAAGGGCTCTGAGCTGAAAGTCACAATTAAAATCAAACCTTGGAGGCTGTGGATGGCTGGAACTGGAGCACACACCCTCAAACCTCACTCATTTTCTCCCCAAGGAATGGTGATCTTGGAATTACATCTCAGTCTTTTGGCAATCAAACATCAAGGGGGAAATGGCTCAGACACACACTTTAGTCAATCTCTAGCCCCACCAATACCAGAGACAGAAGATTTACCCCATAGGAGTGATGGACATCAATAATTCCAACAATGACCATTGCTTCAAAAGATAATGCAAAGGTCTCCCTCTGAGGGAACTACACAAATCACAAACTGGCTTTCTCAGGGACATTCAAAATGCAACAATAACACTCCAGTCAAAGAAGGATAAGCACTAAAGGGGGATTAACAATGTCCAGCCCTTTGACGTGTGATATGATCCAAAGTTAACATGAGCAGCAGGAACAGCAAAAGAAACACATAGGGGGGAAAAGGAAATGTTTGGGTCTGGGTTATTTTTTTCTTTTCCTGTTTTTACATCATGTAATATCCTAACTCCTAACAGAATACTTTCAGTGGAGAAATAGTTTTCTGAAGTTCATTAAGATGAACAGGAAGAAGATGAGTGCCATCATGTGGCACCAAAGGGTGTAAAGTTTGTGTTTATTTTCTCTAAATGCATAGCATTATTAAATGCATACACACTGTAGAAAAATCTTATAATTAAAAAAATCTGTATCTGCCTGAAATTCTTTGAACTTATAAAGTCAATCAAATTTCAGAAGCATCAGCCTGCAATTAATTCAGTGTAGCCCTCTTTAAATAATGCTATGTTAAAAGATAAAGAGACATGACTGAGAATTTCTGGTGCATCATTACTTAATGAAAAATATTAATAGCTCATGAAAATTATGTAAATTAGGAACAAAAAATTAAATGATTGGAAGGAATAAAACCAACTGTGTGGGGACAATTGGAATGGAGAAGGAGTAGCCCATAATCAAAGAGAAACTGCTGTACTGGACAGCTGTGCATCGCTGAAAAAAATAATAATAACAACAACAACAACAACAACAACAACTTAAATGCATCCTAAGTCCATGCCCAAAACTCATAAGGAGATGCTGCATGAGCCATGGTCCTGATGAGAGGTGTCAATCAACGGTGATGCTTCAAAATCACTTTACTAAAAAATGAATGCTGAAAATACCATACAGAGGAAAGAAAAGTGTACTAAGCTCTTGTCAGTTATTATATCCCAAGACCCTTCAAACCTGAAGAAGGAGGTGCCTCCTGTTTAATGAGGAAAGTTACAGGGTCAAATTGTCTCTTTGCAGGACTAGGATGTGCCTCACTAGAAAAAAGTCATTTCCATCAGTGCTGCCCACACACTAATAACTAGTTTAAATATAGTTATTAACCTCATAGAATCTACCAAAATTAGAATTGTTTTTTTTTTAATGACCAGCCATTTCTAAACAGCTGATGGCACCTACTGTGTCTTGTATTGTATTTCTTAATAAAGAATCAAGGGAAAAACATCACTTCAAAATTCAACATCTTGGCCTTGTTTATGTACATCTTCAATCAACTCCTCAGTCCCCCATGCAGGTGCACAGCAGCAGCAGACTGCATAAAGTGCTATCTTTTCCCTGAAGATTTTTATCCAAAGAGACAACAATCCAGAAACAGTTTTGAATAGGTGCCTCTCTAGACACAAAAAAAACCCCAAGTCAATTATGTGCATAACTATAAGCAATTCTAACTTTGAACAGACTTCAAATGAGAAAATATAGCACTGAATTTACATCAAGTTTAAAAAAAAAATCACATTTCAAATTCATTTTCTTTTAGTTTTTTTTCCTCCACTGCTCCAGATCAGGCTTTGTATTCCTACTGTACCCCCTCCTGTGACAGGAAACCACAGCATAATTACTCCTTTTATCAAACCACAGACTTTCTCTTAAAACCAGGTAAGATTTCTGCCTTCCACAACTCCAACAGGAAGGTTATTTCCAAACCTCATCACATCAACTATTACAAACACCTTTCTTCTTTCAAATTTGTCTATAAACAGTGACATGGATAAAGATGTTTTTCTTTGCACCATCACTGTGCTTCTGTTTGGACACTGCATTTATTTACTCTCCTGAGAGAGTTTCACCACAGGGTGCCCAGGACAGCACCAGCCCATCTCAGTCTTAAGATATCAGCACGTCTCTGCAGCCCTTCATGTTCATTATCCACTCAAGTTCCACTTCCTTGCACAAATTCCCAACATTAATAACACAGATATTGACAGATCATCACTCTTCCCTCACCTTAGCCAAGAACTGGAAGCAAGGCATTGTATATTAAAGTAAAATGGGGTATAGATTATGAAGGAAAAGTCTTCAACAGTAAAAAATGCACAGTGATTCATCAATCAGTTTTTTGAACACGTGACAATGAATTAATTTTAACTGCAAGAAACAAGGAAAAGTGTTAATTGAAAATACTACAATTGTGTTCACCTGTTTATTTTTATGGTGTATTTTTTCTATTATCCAAAAGGAAATGGATGGAATTCACTCACAGCCTCCAATTTATACATGTTATTGTTATTAGTGTATCTTCAGGTTTTACTTGTTTGGCCACGAGGATTCCCAGATTGTGACGTAAGCTCTGAGCTCTGGCTCACAAATTTTTGTTGTTGTTGTTGTTTTTGCAATATTCAAGTCTACTGTATGTGCAACCAAAGTATAAAGAAAAATTAGCCCAATTTCCAAGTGTGTCGAAATGCATTTCTAGAACTTTAAGTCAGATTGCATTTGATAGGGTGTCTCAGGCTTAAAGTAGCTTTTATTTGCAGGACTTATTTAAAAGCACAAACCTTTCATTAGATTTTACTAAATGCATATTCACCTGTCTTTTCTATAACATCCTAAACCACAGATTTGACTTGATCTGTGTCATGCAGAACTAAGACGCTGCTGTGAACATTTTCAATGGGAGTTCATAGAAAGAACAAACCACTAGCAGTTTTTGCTAATGAAGAAGCTGTTTCACAACAGAAGCAGGAGACTGAAGACAGAGCAGCACTTTGCCCAGAGTTGGAAGACACTTGTAGTGATAAAATGAACATTATTCATCTGTTTCACCAACCTGTATTTACATAGGTTCTGTAAAATGCCCAGGTGCACTGTCCTTTTCCAAGGCTCCATCATTATTAGCTGGTTACACCCAGTGGTTTCAAACCCCTAACTTTTTGTCCCTGTCATATTCACTACTTTATAATCTTTAAAAGAAATAGGAAAGGAACTCTTTACTAACCTGTAAAACATTATTTACTCAATAAGTGGATGGTTTCCTTCAAGCAGTCGCTACCAACCTCCCATAGCTACAAACAGAAATGATAAAGTACAAGAAACCTTCACACAACTCTTTGAAAAACGTTGTGTTTTTGTGAACAATAACCACCAATATCACTTTTCTTATTCCATAAAAACTTTTATTACCTTTTTCCTTCCCTAAGAAAATGGGCAAGTGCATGTGCCAGTGGCTGCACTGTGACCAGGACAAGAACATGGTGTGGAGTCTGTACACTCAGTTTCTGACTCAACTAACAAACAAAGCCAATAAGTGACATAGGAAGGAGGGAAGAAAAAAAAATTGAAATATTGAAATTCCAGTTTTAGAGGGAATGTGCTTGCACATAAGAGGAAAGATTTCAAATGAGATTTTCCCATCCGTACATATATCTACTTGGTACATATAGGCAAAAAAAGGCCAAAAATTAACAAACAAAAGGCCACAAACAAACAAGGAAAAAGAAAGGGGGAGAAAAAAAAGGCAATTATGTTATCTGGACAGCAGGTTCCTGTGGGGTTTTGTCTGGAGCATAGGGGTACAGGCAGTATCTGCAAACAGACTGTCAATAAAATGCACAAGTGAGTTACTCCTGTTTTACACCCCATCCCCTCCACCCTCTGCCTTCCCATGCAGGTCCCTCCAGAAGAGCTCAACACCTTCATTCCTAACTGCAAAACACCAATACCCACAGAAGGAAGGTCGTATCAGAGCAGAATTGCTCTATTAGTAATAAATTAGAAGTTAAACACTTGTCAGGATGGGAGATTTAGATGAGGAACATGAAGTTGTTTTATTAAACTAATTTCTTCATTGAGTGCAGATTGCTGTGCATTTGGAATCATCCTCTTACAGTTTTATCTTTGAGAAGTACAAAAGATGATTGCAATGGGCTAAGGCAGGTTTACTTTCCTGGAGTTCTTTGGAGCGGATATCTTGCATGATTGAGCAGAGCTTTGTTCAATTCTCAAAGCAATTTACTAGGATTCAGAACAAAATGTTTGGTAGAGCAAGTCGTTCAGTCCTGGATGATTATTTCTTATTCCAAAACAATTACAATAAAGGGAAAATGGGTTATGTTCCTGCAAAAATATGACTCTTTTCAAGTAGCAGTAAAGAAATACATGAATATACAATTACAGCCCACTAAAGGAAACAAAGTCAGTCCATATTTTGCTGAAGCGCCTGATTAAAACTCACTGCTTCTTCATTTTTAATAATTTCAAAAGAGCTATCTAAAGTAGGATACATCCCCCAGTAATCAGTAATGTGCTCTTTCCCATTCTGTGTTATTAGTTCCAGTTCCATGCAGGTTGGGAGTAGATGATGCAATGCTGAACCACAACAACAGCAGAGCAGGGGTACTGCTTGGGACTGAACCTGGGATTGGTGGATCAAAGAAAATGAGAATCCATTGCTTTGCTCTGAATTTGTTCCATTGACAAAAGACTTCTCCTAGCTCTGGAAATAGGAACTTTTAGTTGAAAAGCTTTGGCCTGTGCTTCTCATACCACTGCATATCATTTACTCTCTACAACTGCAAGTGTGGAAAGGAAAGCAGCCTCAATTTTCAGAGGTTTCTGCAACTGTAAGTGAAGCCTATTTAGAAAATTGAGACCTCATCAGCTTCTGTCTGAGGAGGGAAAGCAGGGGATAAACTCATTTCAAGTCTGTGATAAGGTTATTGAATAAAATGAAACACAATAAAAATCATTTAGCAGCCAGAGAAAAGATAAAGAGACACACACAGATTTGAACTCTTAGGCTCTTCATTCAGGCAGTCAACTAGTCAGCAGTTTCAACCTTTACATAAATAGCTTGTGCTATTAGACATTTACTAAGTCAACAGCACATAATTCAGACATGATCAAGACACATCACCAACATCTAAATCCTGTTCTGCATCACGGTTCATGTAACTCCTGAAGTCCACAGAGCCCCACATTTCCCTTAAACTTGGGACAACACAAGGAAAGTGAAAGTTGAAAAGACAGCCTATGATGACTGTGGGTTTACAAGGATTCAGAGGAACTAGAGATGTATCAATATATGGATCCATCATTGAATCCCAACAATTTATTCCAGGGTTCCCAGGTATTTGCTAATAGCTGGTCCTTTCAGTGGAAGGGATTTGTACCTAGCAGCAGGGTGGTAAACAGGCCTGGGGAGGGATACAAGGATTTTTTTCCCCCTTTCACAAAGTTCTTCTGCATAACAGAGCTTCAATCATCCCCACCTGCGGCCTCACCCCAAAGTGCCTCAGGCCAAACCACTGACAGGACTTCAGCTTCTTTCAAGGCTTCATAAAAATAGTGATTGTTTGCAAAAATCACCTTTCCAAAAGGTGCCACATTCCTTAACCTTCATAGTGCACAGACGTAACTCACAACAAAGTACAAGAGAAAGTACAACGAAGGACCAAAAAAAAGACAGAAAAGGAGCAAAATCTGAGGATAAACTGATATCTTAACATCTGTGTTCCTCTCTCATTTAAATCTCTGGGCCAGCACTGGAGCTAATTAGTGCTAAATCTGGTAGGCAATTTTTGGATGATGAGCACACCTGTCTGTAAAGAACAAAATGAGACCAACAGCTTCATTTTGCAGACTAGAACAAGCAGCCATCAGGTGATTATTTTCTGTCCACGAACTAGAAACTGTCTTAGAGATCTAAAAATATTTGGAGTCCACCATCCCTTGCCTTACATCCTGAACTGTTTTGAGGTAGCTGCCCTGGTGCTGTTGAACACCACAATGACACAAAGACTCCGACTTCAGAAGGCTGAAAAATTACTCCTTTATTCTTGGGAATGTCTCCCCTTTTATACTATTCTACACAGGCCAATTTGATTGGTGACAAGAAGACAAACTTCTTCAATCACATTGTCAGAGCAGAGGGACATCAAGAAGAAGTCCCTCCTAGGGAAAATATGTAAACAATTTTGCTGTTACCAAAACATGTCTCTTGTTTACAGAAAATTCCCTGGGAAAGGAATTTCAGAAACCAAAATGTCAGGCACGACCCAGGGCTACACCTGCCCTACCTTGGTGTGCCCAGCCCAGCAATAAACTCACACTGTGAAAATCAGAAAAAAATTGCAGATCAGTGCTTTTAACAACATTCTGGCTTTGCAGTGGTTTCCATGCTCTCTCTCCAATAGGTAGATCTTTTATATAAATTAATTAGGTACAGTAGAAGTGCTGCTGGTTGAATATTAAAGCATCTGCCTTTGCTGCCAGTTCATACTGAGGAGCATGTTGAAATGCCAGGTTGCTGCAGATTTTATGCCAGCCATGTACAAAAACAATTACTTGCAAATGAAGCTGACATCATCTGCCCTCCTGTACTGGAGCCATTCATCAGATGTCTTACCTCTGCCATGTATCACTTGATTCTCTCTGAATTATTCTGCTGGGTCATGAAACCTGCTTATTCTAAGTTTTTAGAAGATTGTTACAGTTTTTTAACACTCTTTCATACTCTTCAAATGACTCTAGCATCTAACTCATGGTTAAACAGCAGAATAGATTAAATTACCACCTCAGAATGAAAAACAAAGTTGAGGAAAATGGATTTACTTTTACAAAAATATAACCTTGCAAACCTTTTTGGGGCAGACAACAGGTTTTTGCTTTATGCTTGCCTACAGCAAAGGAATTCTGGTCTGGGGCTGGATTTGCAGATGCCCCCTTAAATACACAGTGAAATTATGCAGGGGAGAGGAATTCAGGGGACAAGTTTAAAATGGATTTTTGTCTCTGTGCATACAAACAAGACAGGCCCCAGGAAAAACAGAAGAGGATGAAATCCAGCCATGGAACCAGTCCTTTCCCCAGCTTCCCCAGCTGAGCTCTCCCACCCCTTCCCAGAATTATCCATGATTCCTGCCCTCCCACCTGTGTCACCATGACAAAATTAAATTTTGCTTGAAGACTGGAGAAATCTGGAGATTGCCCTTGTTCATATATGCATGCTTTGGATTACTTTTAGGGTTTTTTTTTTTTAATTCCAAGTTAATTCCAAGTCACCAAAACTGGCACCAAGTCACATCATGGTGGTGTGTTTAGGGGAACAGACTGGTCAATCTTTTCCCCTTTCCCAGCAGCAGCACATGAGGTTATTAAAGATTTACTACTTCTAGCTCTAGTCCCAGGTTACAATTAACATCCTGAGCCACAGGAGCTTCCAAAAGCTGTAAATTTTACCTGGAGTGCAGAAACCTACTACTTGTTTTATCCCACTTGGCTTAGGTATATTAAAAAGGAAAAAGCGAGGTTGGAAAGCAATGATGTGGGGGAGAAAAATAGAATTTATCATGCTGAAAAGCTTTAGCCCCACAAATGAGTTCTTTGCAGCAGTTGTCAGAATCAGGAATGGCAGAGGAGCTGCTGGACCAGGGAACCTCAACAGGCCAATCCCACAGGAGCTGCAGATAAGAACAAAATTCTGACACAAGGTCTAAAAACTACTTCCTCCCCCCTCTCCCTTTTTTTTTTTAAAAAAAAAAACCCTGTTTTCATTCAGTTGGATAAAGATTTACTAGAATGAGAATCCTTCTGCCTGAGCAGAGAAGGGGGAAAGGAGGAAAAAAATGTCCCATATCAGAACTGTGTGTTTTTACATAGTATGAGACAAGAAGAACATATGAAGTATTTAAATTTTGGTTTGAACCTCAAAGAACATCTTGTTCTCTGGAATAGCAGAGTGCAGCACACAGAACACTTACCCACACCAACTACTCTGCATATGGTTCTTCTGAGTAAAAGCACCAGAAGGTTCTTTTTACTAAAATCTTGACTTTTTTTTTTTCCAGCTGAAATTTCCCCAGCTATTTGCACATAAAATCACAATGTTCCTTTGCAGAGCTAAGACCAGCTTTCTTGTGACAAAGTAGGAGGCCTTTTTTCATGCTTACAAAACCACTGCTCTTTTAGAAGAACCACATCAGAAAAAAAAAAATATTCCCAGAAAGAAGTATTACACCCAGGTGCAATTCTAAACATCACAGCTCAAAGCACATTGTGGATGCTCCAGGGCTAAAACCAGGCCACACGACCTCCAGGATAACTGGCTGCAAAGTGACCAAATTCAACACTTCTTGTAGCAACAACTCCCATGCAGCCATGAAATTGAGTGGCAAGTAAATAAACATACATATCTAAGTTCTTTAGAGTGATCTCACTTCTACTATATGTGTGGAAGCATATGCTTGGGCAATTAATGATGCTTGTAAGTGCTGTGATACTACTCTGGGCAGGGACTAGCACTTGATATTGCTGAAGTCATAAGTAATTTTGCCTAATAAAGTTAATGAAGTCTGTGCTACTACCTGGAGTATATCAATCTTTTCCCTTTCATCACAGTATATATAAATTCCTTGCCATAAAATTTTACTAAACTCAATTTTTGCACATTTTCTCCTCTAGTCCTCCTTACTAGGCTGATCTCTGAAGATGGCACAGCCACTCATAAAGCCAATTGTGTCTGTAAGTGAGATTATCACATGCTTCACAGAAACATGTGCTCTGTGTCATTGAGAGCAAAGGATCATTTGGTATCAAAGTGCAGGAAAACTATGAAGTGAGTAAAGTAATGAAGCCATGACAAGCTCATCAGGAACATAATCTAGATGGAGAGTATCCCCATTAAAGCCACTGGTTAACTTTGCACAGGTTTAAGGCTGTTACAGGTGGTAACAGTAATTACAATGCCTATTTTTAGACTCGGAGTTGGTTGAGCTAGAGACTTCTTGCAGCCTTCTCTGAGTCTGCCTGAAAGCACAGAAGAAGTTTCCAGAGGATAGACTGGGGGAAAGGCAGAAAAAATTTATAAATTTGGAGATTCCTTAAAGCATCAGCCTGGAGCAGCCACAGGCCATGCTGCTTTTACTGAAACAGGAGCTGGACACACACCCAGGACCACCCCAGGCCTGTGGGACCAGCTGTCTACAATTTTTACAGTTATATACTGAATATATAACTGAAATACTGATGCCCAGAGACACCCTGTGTCTGGAAATCTTGCTATCTATAAACAGAAGAAGAAAAATGAGGTTTCCTCTCTCCTTGAGCATCTTCCCCACATTGAACTGCAGAGCCTTGAGGTGCATCACTGGTGGAGTATTAATCTTCTCTTTTTCCACAGCCCCTTGCCAGTCCTTCTGCAGCCTCCTTGCACAGAAAAGCATCCAAATAACATCCCCTTGCATGTGACCAGGATAAAGAAGCTGTTTTATGGCAGGAGGAGGGCTGTGTGTCCTTGTGAGGTGTGTCTGACTTGGCTGCCAACAGCCCTGCCCATTTTGGGCAACAGGGTCTGGGCATGGGTGCCCCTTCCTGCAGGGCTGTTGGCAGAAACACGTTAATTACTGTACTTAAATGTTAGTAAAACCTTCCACAGCTGGAAAAGTGGGATAGCAGAGGCCTGACCTGTTCATTAATTTGTCACATGTGCTTCACCTTCATTTCTTCTTGGCAATGTTTTGCATAAGCACACGCAGGTTTCCGAGCTGAAAACATGCTGGAAAATGTTGGGTTTACTCTATGCAAGTAAAATACCAAAACAGCTACACCAGCTTCAGGGCTTCACAACCTTTCAGAGCTCAAACACCCACTCATTTATTATTCTATTTGGAAAATCTTGCATGGTACTCAGACTTCCTCCCTCTGGGGGAAATCAGCATATGGCGAAGGCAGGATCAGAGAAGTAAACGTATTCAAGTGAAGTCCTGTTCCACTGCTTTAATTGCTCTGAGGTGAAGAGATTATTTGCTGGAGCATCTATTTGCTGGAGGATATGTTCAAACAAATCAGAGAGTTACTATGGCTAATTTTAAGTGCAAGTTCCAGAGCTACCATTCACTTCTTTCCAGACAGAGGTAGGAGAGTATGGAGCACACTGCACAACTCTGTGTGAATGGTAATGAGACACTTGTTTACTACCACCTCCCATGTTCAGAGAAGCAATGTAGCATTAATTAATTATTTTAGCAATAGGCTGGATGCATGCTATTGGGTCACTTTTCTTTCAAATTATCATTTGAGACTTGCAGCCTTGCAGAAATCATTGCAGATGAAAATTCCCTTAGGCAGTTTCTTCTGGACTTTTTTGCCAGCTGCTGAGTGATCTTTCTGGTTACTGCTAAGGGGGGTTTGAGTCTCTGGCTAAGCTTATTGTGGGGAGGTTTGAGTTGATGACCTCAGGGGGTCAGAGTTCCCCTGTCCAGGGTTCAAGTCCCCAAGAAGTATTTTAGGGGTTCGAGTACCCTAGGAAGTATTTGAGGTTGTTGCCAGGAGGTGTCAGAAATGATTGTATCAAGCTAAGCTCATAATTTAAAGAAAAATCATTGTTCCACTGTCTCGTAGCACAGGCTCCCACCACCTTGACTTGGGTGGAGGAATGAAGAAAGAAAGAAAAATAAAACAGTCTCCATTTACAATTGAAGCTCTGCCCCGGCCTCATCTGGAGCCACTTTTGTGGTGAAGTTTGGTTAATTCCTTTGCATTATTGCATTCTGCTTCACCTCTGAGATGGTGTTTGTGTGAGAGTGGTGTGTTGATTTGAGTTTGCCAGCATATCAACATGGGGGTGCCCATGATATAAAAATTCATTTTCTGAGAGACTGTTGGAGTGTGATTGAGTGTTTGCTGGGATTTTGGAGTTGCTTTGGCTTTGTGTTGGTGGCTGAGATCACATTTGTGGACTTGAAGCACCCTCTTGTGTCTGTTTCAGTGATTATTGGTTTGGCAGTCTCTCTTCCCCACTCCCCTCTCCATTACAAACCCAAAAATACCATTATGACATTCAGAGGTAATAGCTTGCATATTTGTAATTATTGAATATGGGGCCAGTTTCTTCTAAAACCAAAGTGGGACATGATATTCCAAATTCTCCATTGACATGTATATTGAAAAACTGGAAGGAGATAGGAGACCCACCAAGTAAACCTAGACTAATCCAATACTGTAACCAGTGATGGCCAGTATACCAGCTAAACTACCAGCTAAGTGTCCAGAGAATGGTGCCTTAGTTTAGGGAGGGAGAGAGGGAAATGGAAGGAATTGCCTTCTGTGGATTTATTCTTTTATTTGGAAAACCATCTGAAACTGCAAAAGGAGTGGCCAGTGTTGGGGTGAACCCAGGGTAAACAGAAAGTTTCTCATGGCCTGGTAGTGGTAAAAAAGTGCCTTTCTCTCCAGTGATTCTTGAGGCATGGGTGAGATGCCTCACCTCTTCTCTACAGAGAAGACCTGGAGAGAGTACCTAAAGTATTTGACACCCTTCTTGAGACCCAGACTGAGTCCTGAGCATCTGCATGGGGATGGGAAATATAACAAAGGACAGGTTGGAGGCCTTTGAAAGTGGGAATTTCCAGAGGGCTGAAATTGTTTATCTCACTGCACTAGACCCTCCTGCATTTTCTTCCTTGCTTGGCAGAGGTTTTTTTTGTTCAAGTATTGTGGGTATGTCCTGGCACTGATCTGCATGGAAAGGCTTCTCTTTGTGGGAGGGTTTGTGCACTTGTTTTTGTTGGTTTGCTCAGGGCAGAAGCCCTGTTGCTCTTCTGTGTTCCCAGCAAGCAGAGAAGCTACTGCAACCCCTTTCCAGCATTTTCCAGCCCTGCAGGACATTCTGATACAGTTGGAGTTTTCTTGTGTCTGCAGCAGCAAGAGCAAAGGCCTTGTGGCCTAGTTGCTTCTTTTCTATGTCAGCCACAGCTCCACAACGTGCAGCTGCAGGTGGAAAACACTTGGCTGCAATGGGCACTGAAGCTCTGCAGGTCATGGCTGAGAAAAATAAAGAAAAAAGTTAAAAAAATCAGCAAGGCCCACTGAGCTGAGAGGTGGAAAATAATCCTTCTCCCTGAAATATCTGAGTAAAAACAGGAGCGTGTGGAGGATGTTCTCGTACAACAGGGCTTGGGTTTCACTCACAAAAATCTGTCTCCTGTGCTGAAAGGCTGCACAAATCACACACTCATTCACGGAGGATTCTCCTTTCCTGACCTCCATCCTCAAACCTCCCTGGCCCAGCTCCAGGCTTGGGTTCTGTCCCTGTCCCAGAGCAGAGACTGGAGCTGCCCCCCGGGAGGAGCTGCAGGAGCTCTGCCCTCAGTCAGCCCCAGCTGAACAACCCCAGTGCCCTCATGTGACCCCTCCAGACCCTTCCCCACCTTTGTGTCCCTCCTTTGGGTGCCCTCTAACAGCTCCACACCCTGATTTCCCTCCTCTGTGGTGCTGCTGATGTTTGTGCTGCCCAGCCCGGGCTGTGTCCCTCCTGCGGGGACAGGAGCATTCCATGGATCCCATCCAGGTCCCCATGGCTGTGGGATTCCTGGAGCTGTCCAGCACCAGGGAGAAGGGCCATGGATGGAGCCCAAATCCGCAGGAAAGAGAACACAGCGCCCAGCACGGCTCCAGGAGCAGTAGATGGTGCTGTTGCCCTGTAGGATGATGCTGGCAGAGGCGGTAGAATCTCAAACCCCAAATGGGGAGTGCTGCATCCATCTCAGGCCTCTGGCAGGGGAGCCTGAACCCCAAAAAAGCCTTCTCCAGACCTCTCTCCAGCATTGTCACCGGAAACCTGCAGTGCAGATGGAGCAGCAACCCCATCCCAAGGCTTCCCAGGACCTGCATCCCCCCCCCCAGCTGTCTCATGGTAAAGGAACTTTGTTGTGGTTTTTTGTTGCCTTTTTT
The DNA here is from genome assembly GCA_024734555.1 of Trochalopteron elliotii. NCBI lineage: Eukaryota > Metazoa > Chordata > Aves > Passeriformes > Leiothrichidae > Trochalopteron > Trochalopteron elliotii. The sequence goes on from JANPWX010000239.1 coordinate 2,066,502, forward strand.
TTTTTTTTCTTTGCTTGGATACAATAATGAAGAAATCCTGGAATAAATGGGCTGGCAATAAAACTTGGGTGAGTTTCTTTGTCCAGTTCTTGGCTCCTCAGTACAACAAAGACAAGGGGCTACTGGAGAGGGTCCAGTGGAAGCACAAAGGTGATTTGGGATCTGGAGATTCTCTCTGATGAGGAGAGGCTGCACGTCCTGGTCAGTCTGGAGAAGGGAAGGTTGTGTGGCAAAAGCTGATAGGCCAAAAAACACTTATAATGAATTTTAATTAGGAAATAGTTTGGCTTCTGATTGTGATGGCATGAATTGTAACATCTGCGCTGTCTTACCCTTCACATGAGACTGAAAATGGAATAAAAGTCTTTAAAACACTTCTCAGGAGCTCCATCTCTGGGTCAGAAAAGGGGTTTTTCCGACACATCTAGAAGGACCACAGGGTGAGTGTGTCACCAGTGTCACATTGTCCCTCATGGCACCAAGTGCAGCAGGAAGGCCTCAAGGAGAGTGAGCCCGAGGTGTCACTGCCCTGCCAGCCCCAAGGCTCTGCTCACAGGTGTCACTGTTGGGACAGTCACAACACACAAAGTGACACCATAAAAGTTCAGAAGGCTCTTTATTATGCTTTTATTATTTTTTTTAGGCTTTTTATTATGATGATGATGTTTTAAATCTTTATTATTATTATAAAAGACAGCCTGCTGTCTTTTATACAGTTTTTACAAACCTCCAGGGCAACTTCTAATTGGTTAATAGCTTTCTTCTTAATTATTCTATTGGTCAGTAAAAGACATTTTACTTGTCTATCAAATCTATCCATTCTCAGATTGTTTACATGTTTTCTTTACTGATTCTCATGGGACAAATCCCTTGTTATTACAGGTGCATTTTATTTTTCACCCTCAGAATACATTGTTGTGTTAAAGGAACTTCTCATTCTCAAAACAGCTTCACATGGGAACTTACAGATTACTTGTGAGCTGCACTTAGAAGAAATGACAGGCCAGCTATTAATTTAATAGAGCAGGCTTGATTTTTATAAGGCCTTTTTTAATTTTTCCACCTGTCACCACACATGGGGGCCTTGGGGACAGGCTCAGGCTGTGCCCTCAGTTTGGCTGAGCTGTGTGTGAGGGTGAGAGGAGCCTGAGCTGTGCCAGGACTCTGCATTCTCCAGGTTCAGCATTTCAGACGTGCAGCGTGGTCCCCACCAGCCCACAGGGAGCTGTTCTTTATGTTTGAATTACTACAGGGGGAGAGATAACAACTCCATAATTAGGTTTGCACCTTTGAAATCTTCTATTTCTTTTGCAGCTTGAATATTTATGCAATCACAGAGCTTCGCCATGTCCCAGTTCTCCACATTATTTATTTATGTTCAACAACGACTGTACTTGTTAAATCACAATGTTTTTCAATAAAAAAATGTCAAAAAGGAAGAACAAAAAAACTCACCTCAAGCCCAGAAATGCATTTTCCTCCTCTCCCCCAAGCCTAAAGCCCTTACATTGGATCCTTTCTAGTTGGAAGCCCTGGGGATCTCTTAGCTCCAAACTCATGATAAGTTGTACAAACACAAATCATTTGTTTCTTTAAAAGGAGAAAAAGGATGGGCCAAAGTGGGAACTGGGGATTTCTTGCTGAAGAGTCTCAAACCAGGGGCTGGATTCCAGCCCTGCACGTGAGAACTGTCCCTGTGGGGACAGGGACAGAGCTGGGACAGGGGGAGGTCAATCCCCAGTCCCACAGACACACCAGTGGCCCCAAGAGAACAGATTCCAGCTGCTGCCATGGGGATGGGGATGGAGGAGTGTGGGAGGGGAGATGATTGTCCTGACCCACATCTCAGGGAGATGGCAGGGTGACAGGCTGGGGAAATTGGGACAGCTTCACACACCAGCTTTTCCTGCCACATCCCAGAGAATAGGAGTGGGAATGAGCCCCAGGGGCCCTGCAGGTTGTGGTGAGTGCTCAGGGCTGGTGTCAAGGAGAAGCAAATCTGGAGGAGCATCAACCACACTGAGAGCACGACAGATCCAGTCAGGACTGAGGAATGAAGGGACTTTCCTGGACCTTGCATTCCAGCAGATGCAGCTGCAGCCAGGGATGAATGGGTGGAGCTCCAGGGTGTGGGGCTGCTCCAGGTGTGGGGTTTCTCCATGGTGTAGAGCTTCTCTATGGTGTAGGGTTGCTCAGTGGTGTGAGGGTGCTCCAGGTGTGGAGCTGCTCCACAGTGTAGGGTTGCTTAGGGTGTGGGGCTGCTCCAGGGTGTAGGGCTGCTCCAGGTTGTAGGGCTGCTCCATGGTGTGGGGCTGCTCCATGTTTGAGGTTCCTCCAGGGTGTAGGGCTGCTCCAGGGTGTAGGGCTGCTCCATGTTTGAGGTTCCTCCAGGGTGTAGGGCTGCTCCATGGTGTAGGGCTGCTCCATGTTTGAGGTTGCTCCAGGGTGTAGGGCAGCTCCAGGGTGTAGGGCTGCTCCAGGCTGCAGGACACAGCTGCCTGCTGTGCAATAAAGAAGTTTCACCCTCTCTATTCCTGCAGCTTCCCACTGGATTGTCCTTCAGGATCCTGCCCTCCCTGCCAGCCCTGCAGGAGCCTCACACATTCCCAGCCTCTCCCATCCTGCTCATCCATGACTATCGTTTGTGCAGGGCACGGAGTAAGCAGCCAAGGGAAAACTGGGAGCATTAAGAGTTTGGGATGATTTCTGTTTGGAACTGCTTTGGACATGGACTAGGGATTAAAATAAATTTACGAGGCAATCACCCCCCCTGCAATTAGATGAGGACATTGAAATAAATTTACCATTGCTTGCTCTGGGATAAGTGGGACCACGTGGCTGCTTTAAAATGTCTCCTGTATTTATCTCTTTAATCACTTTTTTAAGCATACATGGTTTATTGTTTTATTGATTGGACAGAGCTTTGAATAATCAATATGGCTTTAAGAATTCACTGGGAATGACAGAATTGCAATTAAGTAGAGTATGTGGAGAGAGCCTTAAACCATCTCATTAATTAATGAGGTCACTTTTTCAAGTGTTTCATGGGAGCCCTTGGGAAAAGTAGGTGGCAATTTATTGTAATCCCTGGAGAGGTTTTTTTTTCTCCTTCCTCTTGCAAAGTTATCTCAGACTCCCTGCCTTGTGCCAGTGACCTTCGTGTGTCCTCCTGCAGCTTCTTTGTGCAACAGAGAACAGGATCAGGGTGAAAAGGAATTTCAGCCTGTCCAGGTGTCAGGGACTTTTCCTTTGTGCAGCTACACCCCTGGCCCAGGGTCCACACCTTTAAAATCATCCCTTTCTGCTGTCCCCCTGGCCTGGGTGATGCCTCCTCAGGGAAGGGAGAGGCAGTGCCTGCTGACACACCTCAGTGTGAGCTGTGACCTCAGAAAGGCTCAGATACTCTGGGTGATGCAGCTTTATTCACACACTGCTTTGGGAAGAGGGGCTGCCTGGCCAGGGGGTCGCTCCGGATCCTGCAGAGCAAGGCAGGGCTGGCCTGGGGCAAAATCTGCTGTGAGAAATGAAAGGATCCTGCCCAGCTGGGTGGGAATGAGGACAGGAGCCAGGCAAGCAGGGCCGTTCCTGGTTCCCAGACTGCCTGGAACAGCAGAGCAGCTGCTCCCGCTCCCTCTGCAGATGGAAACTCAGGCACCAGCACATGGGAGGGCTCCTGGAGCCAGAGGAGCATTCAGGGAAAAGTGATTCATGCTTATATTTGCAAATAAACTCCTGTTCTGCCTTTGCTGGCACTTTGCAATCTGTGCATGGCTCAGGTAGGAAGAAAACTGCTGAGAGTTCTCAGGAAGGTTTCCAGAGCAGGAGATTTCACAGCAGTTCTGTGCTGCTTGCCCAAACACCCCAAGCACAACCTCATTACTCATCCTCCCCTTCCACCAAATTTGGTCCCCTCCTTCTAATAAGGAGGAAAAAAAAAAAAGGCACTATTTTAGGCTTTTTCAGTGAATTGCTCATGATTAAAGAGGTAGTTGGGAATAGTCTGTGATGTTGAGAAGTTTCTGTATGAAATATTGAGCAGTGCTTAAGAAAGTCAGCTGTATTTGTGTGGCAGAAATGGGGCTGGCCTAGGAGTGACAATGAAAAGGAGACAGAGAAAGCAGCAGAGGCTGATGACTCAGGAGAAAATGGTTTTAGCTGGGCCAGGATGAGATGGAGAAAGTGTCTGGGTCATGTTGGGCCTTGTCTGCCTCGTGAAGGGCTGATGTCATGAAGGAATCCCACCTCACTCTAAAAAGAGAAGTGGCAGTGTAAATATTGATATAAAACAGTAATTTAACAAGATTCAGTGTCAGGGCACACTTGGTTATTTACTGACAGAGGACAGGGTCAGGCAGAACTGTCAGGGAGCCCCTGACACGTTGCCCTGGGCAGTTCTTGAGGGGTGGTGGCTCCAAGCAAGGCCTGCAGAAGTGGTGGCATTGGCTCAAAGGGTGAACACAATGATCTTGGATATCTTTCCCATCCTGTTATCCCAAGGTTTGGAGGGCTGTTCTGGAGAAGCCAGCCCAGTGCTGATGTCCCAGCCTTGGCCCCACTTTGTTTCTGAAGCCAGTGGCAGCTTTGGGACTGAGCTTGTGGGACAGGGCTGTGCCAGAGCTGATTTCCTTTTGATAATTCCCTGCCCCAGACAGCAGCACTGACGGAACCAGCACAGCTCCTTCTGCTCTGGCAGCCTGAGGAAATGAAAACAGGAGCTGCTGCTGCAGGCTGACACACTTTTAAATGGGAAGGGCTGGGGAGAAGCTGAGACACAATAATAATAATAATAATAATAATAATAATAATAATAATAATAATAATAATAATAATAATAATAATAATAATTTATTTATTAACATTACCTATCAAATTAATTATGACATTATTGTTATACATATATAATACAATATTATGTTATATTGTATTATGTTACATATATTCTATTCTATTCTATTCTATTCTATTCTATTCTATTCTATTCTAGAATGCCACTNTATTCTATTCTATTCTATTCTATTCTATTCTATTCTATTCTATTCTATTCTATTCTATTCTATTATATTATATATATTTAATATTATATATAAAATTCTCCCCGAGTCATTCCCAAGCCCCTGAGGTTTCCTGGCCATCAGAGGATTAACCAAATGCAACAGGGGATTTTTTGCATGTTTTTTGTGCAGGCACACACGTCTTTCATTGGGGTGACAGGCTGGGTGATAAATAGCTGATATTAAACACACGGTGCTGCTGGAGGATCCATCCATCTCCTCTGGGAAATTGGCTGTGTCAAGGGAGGGAAAGGCAGGCAGCAGGCACGGCTGGGGAAGGACAAGGTCTCCAGCCCTGTTGATCCATGGAAATGCTGTCTGTGGCCTAAAGGGACTCAGCTGGGAAGTGATTCCCAAAGGGAAGTGCCATGAACATCCTCAGAGTCATGGGATAATTCAGGTTAGGAGAGAGCTGCTTGGTAAATCTCTGCCTCCCCATCCTGCTTTTCTAGAACATCACTTCCAAGTCTTGCATTTCCCACGTATTTGAGCTGTTCTATCATCTTGGATTTCCCTTCCTCCCTGTTTATTTCCTGTATTTCCAGCACACATCCATCAGAAGCCTGTGGAAACCAAAAGCAGGTCAGTGGGACAAATTAATTCTCTCTGTCCTCCGTGCTAAGACTTTATGACAAGTGGCTAATCATCTTTGATTCCTCTGCTACTGCTGGTAATGACATTAGCCACGATTAACTCATTTAGCTCATCTGTGGATTTAATATCTAATTCACCAGCACATCAGAAGGGAACAGGCTGAGATGTTCAGGAAGCAATAACCCCTTTTCCATGTGCTTGCACTTTGTTTAAAGCATTCAGCATGACCTTTTGGAGTTAATTGATCACTTGTGAGACCTCGGTGGTTGGGTTCTTGCCTTGAGCTGCCTCTGAGTAAAGGCAATTAATGCTTTCCAGGAAAGGGCAGGGTGAAGGGAGTGTCTGTGTGGGCTCGGGGAAGTGTGGAGCAGGATGATGCTCATTCCCAGGTGCTTGAGCTCCCATAACCCATAAAACCTCCCATTTATCCTTGGTCTCCAGCTCCTGGGGCTGTGTCCTGTGTCTCTCAGCAGAGCAGGCCGGGGTGGGATCTGCAGATTGCTCCTTGAGGGAGGAGAACTGAGCCCATTCCAGCTCCAAATGGCTCCATTGTATCTGCTTTACATAAGGAGCTATAAATACCCTCCCTGCTGGCTGCGTGCTGCTTTCCCTGTCTGCATTTTTAATTGTGGTGGCAGCTGTGACATTTTTCAGCTCAGGGTGGGGGGATCTGCCTGACTGGGGTGTGCTGAGCCTCCCCAGGCCAGGGACACAGCCCAAAATATGGTCACTGCCCTTGGGTTCCAACAGGAGAAGGGTTTGGAAAGGCAGGAGGAATGGGATCATCCAGCTGGAACAATCTGGGCTAGGGGAAGGTGTCCCTGCCCAAGGCAGGGGGTGGAACAGGATCATCTTTAAGGGCATTTCCAACCAAAACCATTCTGTGATTCCATGATTGTGTGGCCCATCCAAGCTGTCCCTCCCATGCCTGTCACTGGTTGATTTATTTATCTCTTGATCTTGTCGCTCAGCCTGGAGAAAAGGAGGCTCAGGGGGGACCTTGTGGCTCTGCACAACTCCCTGACAGGAGGGGACAGCCAGGGGGAATTTGGGATCTGCTCCCAGGGAACAGGGACAGGAGGAGAGGGAATGGCCTCAGGCTGGGCCAGGGGAGGCTCAGGTTGGACAGCAGCAGGAATTTCCCCATGGAAAGGGTGCTCAGGGCTTGGGACTGCCCAGGGAGGTTTGGAGTGCCCATCCCTGGAGGTGTCCAAGGAATTCCTGGAGGTGGCACTCAGTGCTCTGGGCTGGGGACAGGGTGGGGATCAGGGTGGCCTTGGAGCTCTTTCCCAACCTAATGATTCTGGGATTCTGATCTGAAATGGGCAAGCACAGGACCTTCTGCATGAGGGGAAGGCTGGACTCTGTCCTGGGATTAACAAAAGATTCCCTGATCTGTTTTTTTCCTGCTCCACCTCTGCACAGCCAGGATGGGCAGGAGCTGCATCCAAGGAGAAAGGATCACAGTGGGGACTGGCAGTGAGAGACCCCCAAGCCTCTGTAAATCACAGCAGTGACAGGAACTGTTTGGGAAGGGGGTTAATACAGGTGTCTTTCATAATTAAGACATCAATTACATTCTTGAAAATCAGATGGAAACATCAAATAGCATTAACTGGAAAATTTCCAACTGGTGTATCCCATGGCCTTGTGATGGGTGGGTTAATTATCCCTGACAGTAATCCTTGAATTAATCTATATTAATAGACCTGACACTGATATCAGTATCTGCCATTTCAGTCTGGCAAAGGTGATGGCAGTTTATTGCTTTTCCAAATTTCCTGTCCCATTGTAGCCAGAGCCAGGGCCCAGCAGCATCCCTGGGAAGGATCTCTGCTGTCCCAGCCTGGCTGTGTCCCTGCCAGGGAGCAGGGAGCCTGTTCATCAGCACTTGGCTTTTGGTAGTTGCATCATTTATTGCCACATGAAAACAGAATAATAATGGGAATCACCAGGAAGGAATAAGCCTGGCCAGAGGGAGGGTGTTCATTTTGCTGCGTGGGGTTGGACAGGATCAGCCCCTGGAGCATTTTCCTTGGATTTGTTCTGCCTCTGCTGAAGTCACTTATTAAGTGCTGGCTGTCCCTGCTAAGCCACTGCCTCAAGGTCACCACAGCCCCTCTCCAGGGGCCTGAGGTCACGGCATGAATAAACACCCCTTTTCCTTGGAATAAATCTCCTTTATTCCATGTGCTCTGAATGCAGCCACTTCCCCTTGGCTCCAATTTGCAATTTATATGCCAGTGTTTTCACTGCTGGAAGAATCAATACACCTGAACAAGGCTTGAAATCAGCAGGATCCAGTGCTGGCTGGAGGAGAAGGCTGGAATTTATTCAGAAGGTGAACTCCCAACTTTTATTCTGCAAATTAAATTGTGTGGAAGAGCTGAGGGGCAGGATGAGAGAACAGCCCCAAGCCACATTCTGGGACACAAAGATCTGCTGTCAGGTCCAGCAGATCATGTTTCCCATCTCATCCTATTCCATCCCAAATCCCATCCTATCCCATGGATCCCATCCATCCCATGCCATGCCATCCCATGTCATCCCATTCCAAATCCCATCCCATGGATCCCATCCCATCCCATGAATCCCATCCCAAATCCCATCCCAAATCCCATCCCATCCCATTCATTCCATCCCATCCCACCCCACCCTGGTTGTTTATTCTCATGGGCCCACAAAACAAATTTTCCAGGGCTCAACCTCTCCTGCAGCCCCTTGGCTTTAAGTCATTCTGAGTTGCCAAGTCAGAAAAAAAAAAAAAAAGGGAATCTGTGTCTGCAGGGCTGAAAGATTGGGAAGCACAAAACTTTCCACTTCCCCTCAGGCAGGATCCCAGTGCCTGGAGCCACGTGAGGCATTTCCAGGCTGTAATGAAATCCTCCTCTCCCTCCAAGCAGAAGGCATTCAAAACAAACAAGCAAATCTTAGAAAACTCGAAGGTGGCTTGATTATTCTGAAGCATTTCCAGTGCTGTCACCTCCGGTGGGTTTAATTGCCAGCTCTGGGATGACAGGAGGTTCTTTCAGCCCCGGGATCAGGCTTTGCTTCGTTTTCAAGGAGTGGGGGTGGGAAATGCAATCTCTGAGTGCTGTGACACCAGAACAGTCACCCAGAGTGTGCTACAGAGGAGTTTCTTCCCATATGGAGTTATAGAATCCTCAGATTCCCGCAGTCTCCAACATCCTTCTTTCATGATTCAAATATCCAGCCAATTATTTCAGGTTTTAATGAAGAGTTTCTTTCTTAATTGCAGACTCACAGTGTCTGTTGAGTTTTCTAAGCTGAATTAAAGCTTGGAGGACAGCAGGGGTGGGACAGGATCACAGGATCCAGCCCTTCACATGAATGTTTCCACTGACTTTCAGCTCTCACAGCCTGTATCCTGCTTGTTTTTGTCTTTTCCAGCTGAAACCCATTTCCTTGTGTCCTGTCCATGATGGATTTGAGGCTCTGGTCTGTTCCTCTTTGCAGCTGGGCATTCACTGATTGCACTCAGTCTGTCTTACATGAAATAAATCCAGCTCATGTCTCTGACAGGTCTGATTTCCCTGCCTTCCTCTCCTGGCTTGTCCTGAACTCTCCAGTTGCTCCACATCTTCCCTCTGCCACAATGTCCTGCTGCTCCCCTGGGCCTTCACCCACACTGAGGATGAGAGAACAGCCCCAAGCCGCATTCTGGGACACAAAGATCTGCTGTCAGGTCCAGCACATCCTGTTTCCCATCCCTCCCATCCCTGAGGGAAGGAGGCAGAGTTGTCCCAATCCCCTGCAGGTGCTGCTGCCCTTTCTCCAACCCCCAAAAATCCTCCTCTTCTTCCAACAGCAGGACCTGAGTGCAAATCACAGAACCATGGAATGTTTTGGGTTGGAAGGGACCTTAGAAGTCATCCAGTGCCACCCCCTGCCAGGGGAGGTTCAGGTTCAGGTTGGACACCAGGAGAAATTCAAGGCCAGGTTGGACAGGGCTTGGAGCAACCTGGTCCATGGAAGGTGTCCCTGCCCATGGCAGGGGTGGGACTGGATGAAATTTAAGGTCCTTTCCAACCCAAACCATTCCACGATTCTATGGAATTTCTTCACTGAAGGTGTCATTCCTCACTGGAACAGGCTCCCAACACTTGGAAGTGTCCAAAAACCAAGTGGAGGTAGCACTTCATGATATGGTTTAGTGGGAATGCTGGGATTTGGCTGAAGGTTGAACTCCAGGTTTTATCTTGGAGGTCTTTTCCAACTTTAGTGACCCCCATGATCTCAGCCTGGCCCATGTTGGGAACAACCTGCAACAAGGATGTTTCTCCCTACCACTCTACATACAAAAATAATATTAATTGGTGTAATCATATTTCTTTAATTCAATCTGCATTTAATGGTTTCTCTTATTAGCTCATGAACATGTGTGTGGAGATTCTGAAGCTCTTCCACCAGCCCAGGGCTGAAGATGAGTTTGGAGATTTGGAGGTCTGTGACCCCCAGGCACCCCCACCAAGGTGTCCAGCCTCCAGCTTGAAATGTCCCCAAAAGTGACCAAGCCCAGTTGTGAGAAACATTTTTTGGATTTCACCTTTTTTGACCTCCAGGCACCCCCATCAAGGTCTGCAACCTCCAGCCGGGCTTCTGCCAGCTAGAATTCCTAATGGATCAGGATTTCTCCCAGATGCAAGCTGCCACAAGTTGGAAGCCTGGCTGCCCTTGGAGTGCCAAATGCCTCCTACAAGTTGACATCAGGAACCTGGGGGGCTGAGTTTAGTTTCCCACGGAAACAGGCCATGGTTCGTGCCCAAGTCTCTGTGCCTGGCACTGGCCTTCTGCCAGCTAGAATTCCTAATGGATCAGGATTTCTCCCAGATGCAAGCTGCCACAAGTCGGAAGCCTGGCTGCCCCTGGAATACCAAATGTCTTCTACCAATTGACATCAGGAACCTGGGGGGCTCCCAAAGTCACCATGCCCAGTTGTGAGAAACATTTTTTTTGATTTCACCTTTTTTTGGTTTTCAGCTGCCCACAGCCCAGTGACCCCACGGTGATCAATCACCTGTGGAGCTGCTGCCTCCCCTAAAACCTTTCATTGCAGGAACACATTGTGCACAAAGAGCAGGGCAGGGCTGGGGGTTGCTCACACCCTTGGCAGGGTGGAGGGAGGAACAACCCTGAGCCTCTGAGTGCCTGCAAGGCTTTTAATAAAGTGCAAATCACGCGTTTGAGATGAAACAGAAACATCCCACCCCCCCTCGGAGATTTAATTGTGTGCCAACCACAAAAGAACGGCCATTAATTCTCTCCCAGCTCATAACAGAAAGTTTCCCCACTATCTGAAAGCTTTAATAAGATTACCTATAAACTTTATGCGTTTCAGAGCAGTCCAGGAAATTACCATTATCTCCTGCTTGCTGCAGAATAGGTAATGCCATCAACAGGAAAAATGTCATCGCCCGCAAAGGTCCGCAGCCCCGAGGCATCATTAGTGTGCCGTGTAATTTGCTGGGCTGTAATTAAGGCAGAGCCGTGCCCACCTCGGGAGGGGTTCAGGGCGCACAGAGCCGAGTTTAACGCTCGCCTAAAGCCGGGGTTAAGCTGAGCCTGACGCGGTCCCTCCGTGCCCAGGTGGAGCATCCCTGTCCCCGCACGGAGCTGCCACCCCGGGATGGTGTCACAGCGCAAATCCCCTCAGCTCAGGGCTGACCACTGCCCTGAATGATTTCCTCCCGTTTTTTCCCCGTTTTCCCGGCGGTTTCCCGGGAAGCAATCCCGGGATTGCAGAGGGATCTTTTCCTGCCCCTGCCATTCACTAGGTGGAGATCTTTAGTTGTCCACCGGCGCCGGGCTCTGGATTTTCATTCTGTGCAAGCGGGAGCTGCTGCAAAAAAACTCGGCTGATGAATTTTCAGATGCTCTTTCAGATCTCTAACTCTCCTCTGGGACACACACAGAGCTCCTTCTGCCAGGAACACGCAGGCTGACAGGAACCAGGCCTTTCTGGGGCTCTGCTTTCAGAACCTCATGGGTTTGATTTATGTAGTGGCTGATGAGAATGAGACCACTTGAAGGGAGATTTGCCTAACAAACTGATGGAAAGTAAACAAGAGCACCAACAACGAATGTGAGGAGCCCCCTACAACCAAAATCATGTGCCTGGAGAGACCCCAGATGATGTTTCAGCAGCTCTGCCACAACATCCTCCCCACAGGGAAGCTCCAACAAACCCTGACCTCAGGAGGGCTGAAACCCTCTCAAATTGAGCTGTTCCAGAGTTTTACCACGTCAACCTCAGCAGAAATGTTGTTGCTAAAGATAAAGCTCTCTCTGAGCAGCCTCGGCAGGCAGAGCAGCACCAGCCCTCCTGTTTTCTTTGCAGGGAGAGATGGCAGCCGAGATTGGCAGGGCCGGCAGGATTAAGCATCCCTCTGTTGCAAATTTCCTGCCAGCGAGAGCAGAGAAAAATGAGATCCCAAGGGTGGAAGGGCAGTGTTCCTCCACAAGAATTCTCTCCACTGCAGCCAGGCACTAATTAGGAGAGCAGCTGAACCCTGAGGGCTGTCAGGAGATGAATATTAAACCAGCCAAACTCATGTGCAGGCAGCGAGGTTGCCTTAAAGCCAACAGTCACATTGTTGATCAAACAAAACAGGGAGGGATGAAGACGCCAAAAGGATGGGCAGCAACATAGGGCAGGTCTCTGGCCTTTTGTTGAGGTGTTCAGGTGGAAATTTGGATGAAAAATGGAGGCTCAGTTAAGGGATGCTTTAATTTTTTTTATCACGAGGGAGCATCTTGCACCTCACTTGAAAGCACATGTTCACATGGGAAGGAGCATTTTGTCAAAAATGGTTTAGAACAATGTGGATTCAGGGGAAATCTGTTCAACTCTCTTCTGAAACACGTTCAAGGCCTTCTTTCAAAGGCTGAAAATGTCTTGCAGAGGGCTCTTTTCCAGGTAAGTGTTATCAAAATGCTGTTGAGTGGCTCCTGGCAGCCTGGTTTTCCCTGGATGAGTTGTGCTGGGAGTGTTTTTCCTCTCATCACCCTGACCTGCAGCCTCTGCACAACACTTGGGTGCACTTCTCACTCAGAAAGGGAAAGTATCTCTGGGTAAAGGAGAAAAGCAGTGGAGCTGTGACCTGGGGTCCCTGGGAGTGTGGCAGGGTCCTCCTGTGCTTGTGGGGGCTCTCCAAGTGTCCTGGCAGCTGCAGGAGAGGGATTTGGATGTGGAAATGCTGCAGGACAGGAGTGCAGAGGGGAGTCAAGGGAAGAAAGGCTGCAAAGCAGAGAGAAAATGAGCTGAGAGCTGGGACAGAGGGGTAGGAGCCAGGTCTGGGCACAGCTGTGATGTGTGAGGAGTTTTCTGTTGGATCTCAGAATGGAAACCCTGCTTGGAATGCTCCTCAGCACGGGGGGAAGGGTGTGCTCTTCAAAGGAAACACTCTGCTGGGGAATATTTCTTTGTTTTTGCAGAGAATCACTGAAAGCTACCAAAAAAAAGCCTTTGTGGCTTTCTTTTTCCCTTCCCTTCCCTCTTCCTTCCCTTTCTCTTCCCTTTCCCTTTTTCCCCCCATTTGTCTTCCTCTGTCTTTGCCTTTGCAATGCCCCTTTACCTTCATCTTACTTTCCTTTTATTTTCCCTTTTCCTCTCTTCTTCCCTGCACTCTCTGCCCTGTCCTAGCTGGGATGGCTGCCCTGAAATTCCCAAATTTCAAACACATCCCTGCTCCCTGCAATCCTTTCTGTCAGCAACACTGATGTACATGTGCAAATAAAGGAGGGCTCAGAAATTACCTTGGCTCCGTGGCACAGATTCTCTCAGGAGCTGGGATGCAAAGTGACCTCTAGAAATACAGGGCAGGGATATCTAATTCAGGGAAGAGGAGGGAGATGGGGAAATGTAGCACCTCAGTGTGGGGACAAGCCCAAGGAATCTTAACTTCCTTCACGTTTAGCTCCATTTCCATGCAGGAAAGAGATCAGAATCCCTAGAGATGACCCTTCCATCTTCCTGGAGGATCTGGGCTGCCCTGCGGCCTCTGGGGAGGGACTCAGCTCCTTCCAAGGGGTCATTCCTTGCTCAAAGCAAGATTTGTTCCCTGCGTTTCTCCAGTGACTGCAGGGGGAGCCTTGGCACCAGAATGAGGCTGGGCAGCTCAAAGGCAGGGTGAAAAAAAAAAAGCCCATTCTGTGGGAAAAACGGGAATCAAGCCCCAGTTGGGGGATTTCGAAATCCAAGGGTACAGTCACTGTCTGGTATGTGGCTACTCGGAGTGGAGCTGCTCCCAACACAAAGCTGGGCACATTTTTCAGTTTGCTTGGAAAATAAGCTCAAAACACCTTCAGTTAAGTCCAGCTTAAGTTTTCAAGCCCTGGGGAGGGGGTGTGGAAGGGTGAGGGGAGCAACAGGCCCCGTGTTATTCAGATTCCACAACCAGAGAGGTGGTTTAGGAGGAAAATCTGGTGGGAGCAGCCCCTTTCCAAGATTTCTGCTTCCCAAGGAATATCTGTCATTTTGGTGACAGGTCCTCGTGCTATCCCAATGCATCCCAATCCATGAGAGCCTGGACTAAAGCTCCAAGAAGCAGCAAGCCCAGCTTGTGTTTAAGATCCCAGCTGGTTTCCATCAGCAGAGTTTATTCATTTTGGGCTGAGCAGAGAGATGCAGAAAAAGCAAGTGAAGCTGCAGAAATCAGTTTGGTTCCTGAATGAAGCTGTATTTTAATGAAGGAACAAATTCAGTGCTGAAAAAGACCAAGTGAGAAGTGTTTCTGCTACAAACTTTCATGCTGAGAAGCTTCTGTTTTCTTCAGGCCATTTTTGTCTTGGGTAGAACAAGACTTTTGGAAATAAGGGGTTTTAAGGATTTTAAATAAGGACTTTTGGAAGGCTTTTCCATGCTGGAACAGTTCCCCTGTGGAAGCTGTGCCTTCCTCAAACCCTTCCCGAGTGCTCCTTTGGGAAGGACAAGGTAAAGGTGGTGAACTCAGTCCTAAAAAGTTTCCTGCTGGCTTTGAAACCCTGCCTGGCTTCTGCAGCAGTCAGGATACAAACACTTCCCTGGAGAAACGCATCTCATGTGATCCTGAGGCTCAGAACAGCTCCAGAGCCAGGAAACAGCTGAGAAAGTGACTCTGGATCCATCCAGGATGGAACTTCCCAGATCAAACCACCACAGGAGGAACATCAGCATCAGAGCAGAACTCTGAGATTTTTTTCCTTCCTTCTCTGCAGCAACAAAATCTCCAAGGTCACCTTGCAGCAAACTGGTGAGACACAGACTGGATCAAGGTGATAATTTGGGGATAAAATTGGCTGGAAAGGTAAATTTAAAGGATTTCAATCCCTCTTACACAGCCCAGCTTGTGGCTGCCTCCCTGCAGCCTCCCTTGGGCTGATCCTGGTGTCAGCACTGCTCTGTGTGTCCATGAAGAGCTGGGATCAGGGGCTGGGGAGAGGAGAGAGTGGAGAGGAGGGGATGGAGAGCAGAGGATGGAGAGCAGGGGATGGAGAGCAGGGGATGGAGAGCAGAGGATGGAGAGAAGAGGGTGGAGAGGAGGGGATGGAGAGCAGAGGATGGAGAGCAGAGGGTGATGGAGAGCAGGGGATGGAGAGCAGGGGATGGAGAGCAGAGGATGGAGAGCAGAGGGTGATGGAGAGCAGGGGATGGAGAGAAGAGGGTGGAGAGCGTGGATGAAAGCAGGCTGGGGGAGCACTCAGTCCCCTGGGAAGTTCAGATGAACCTCAGGAACTCCAAGCCAGGCACATTCCAAGCTCAGTCCTGGGCTGTGGCAGCCAGGGTGTCACCAGCAGGGAAAAGGGAGGGATTATTCCCCTTTATTGACAGCTGAGACATCTGGGAACTGTGTCCAGCTTTTGATTTCCAGAAGAAGACCTGGATATTGTGGTGGAAGTGCAGATGAGGGAAGCAGGATAGTTGGAGCATCTGATGTAGACAGGAATGGGGCTGGGTTGGTTTTGGGAGAAGAAGGCTTCAGCCTGGGAGAGGAATATTCTTGCTTGAATGTCTTCAGCTCCAGGGGGAAGATGTAGGGAAGAGAGCCCACATCTTCCTTTGGAGTTTGGCTAAAAGGTAGCAGGAAACACTGGTTATAAATGAGGAAAAATATTTTAAACCTGAGAGTGCTCAGACCCTGGGACAGGAGCAGGAATGGCCATGGGATCTTCATTTCTGAGGAATTGTAGGGTCATAGAATCTCAGAATTATTTGGGTCGGAAGGAACTTCAAGGATCATCTCATTCCAACCCCTTCCACTGTCCCAGGCTGCTTCAAACCCCAATGTCCAACCTGGCCTTGGGCACTGCCAGGGACCCAGGGGCAGCTTCTCTGGGCACCTGTGCCAGGGCCTGCCCACCCTCACAGGGAACAATTCCTTCCCAACATTTAATCCAAATCCATTATCTTTCAGATTAAAACCACTACCTCTTGTCCTGTCACTCCAGGCCCTTGTCCAAAGGCCTCTCCAGCTCTCTGTGAGTCCCTTTAAGCACAGGGAGGGGCTCTGGGATATTCAAAGCTCCACTGTGCAAGGCCATGAACAAACTGGTCAAATTCACAAATTGGTCCAATCTCCGTAATTTCAGCTTTTGGTGATTCTCATCCTGCAAGCCTCCAGCAGAGAGCAAACGTCAGGAGGAACAGAAGGGGTTTCTTCCTGGCTGCAGGAGCTGTTTATCAGTCAGGTGGGTACCCTGTCCTTCACAGAGATGATATTCAGAGCAGATATCTTGAGGGAACCTTGCAGAGAAGAAGATGCACCTGACACACCAAGGTGAGGCTTTGGATGACTTATTGCCATGGCCTGGCAGATGCAAAACAGCTTCTTCAAGGCAAGAGATTTGAGCTGAAAATATTTTTGGATGAGAAAGAGCTGTTATTCCTATGGAGTAGTTGGACTAAATTAAAAAAAAATGTACTTTTCTGGAAAGAAAACACCTTCAGAATTGCTGTTGAAAACTCTCGATGCTCTCTGAATTGCATTGATGCCTTTAGTTTCAGCTTTCATGTATTTCAGATTCTGTGCTGGCCAGGGGTGCAGTTCTGAGCCTCACACTCAGTGTCACTCAGCTCTGCACAGAGCAGGGACACAAAAATCCTTTTCCTGCTGCACACCAAGGACAACTTTCAGGCCCAAAAGCACAAACAAGGGTGGCTGAAGGGAGGAAACAAGAAGGATGGGACTTCATAACCTGAAGCTGCAACTGAACAATTAAACCCCAATATGCAAATGGACCAAAACTTATCAAAGTGTGAGACCTGGTGACCGTTTGTCCATTTTGTGCCCATTTTGGGTCCACCTTGGGTGTAGCCCTGGCCAGGCTCTTGTCCTACCCCAGGTGTGTCCTTAAAGGCCTTTTAATAAATATCTACCTTATTCTCTTAGCTCTGTCCAGTCTCTGTTCCAGCTCAGCCTTCCCAAGGCATCAGCATCTCCTGGAGATGAAATAAATCCCAGAGCTGAACAAATGGCACTTTTCCCCCTTGTTCTCAGCTGGCCTCAGGATGGGCTCAGGGAGCTGGGCCAGGTTTTTGTGCTGCTCCCCCCAGCAGGGCAGGACGGCTGCTGGAAGGATGCAAAGCCCCCATCCTGCTGCCCAGCATCCCACAGGGACGCTGCTGAAGGAGCTGAACTAAATGTTAATCTGTGTCTCACCCAGGCTTGGCCTTTCTTTTATCCTCACACCCAGCAGGGCTGTGTTCCTGCAGTGGGCCAGGCCCTGCTGTCCTACTTCAGCAGCTCTGGGAAAGGGCTGCAGGAATTCCTGGTGCTCTGCCCTTCACCCCTAAATCCCTTTCTCCTCTCCTGCTGTGTCCCATCCCCTGGGGACAGGGATTTGTCCCTGTGCTGTGTGCAGGCAGCTCTGTCTGTGAGGGCTACTGTTATAAACACCCTGTCCCTCTCTCTGAGGGCTGTTGTTATAAATACGTACAATATTGTTGGCTTTTTGTAAATATTAAGATGAGCGAAGGGTGTAGGGCAGTGTGACTTTCACCCACGAGGTGTAAACTCAGTCCTGGGGTGGCCAAAAGCACCCCCAGAATCTGCCTGGGCTGGGATTTGCTCTCAGGTCAGAGAGGGGCAGAGCCCAGCAAGCCGGGACATGAGA
The DNA here is from genome assembly GCA_024734555.1 of Trochalopteron elliotii. Taxonomy (NCBI): domain Eukaryota; kingdom Metazoa; phylum Chordata; class Aves; order Passeriformes; family Leiothrichidae; genus Trochalopteron; species Trochalopteron elliotii. The sequence continues at coordinate 2,084,258 of JANPWX010000239.1, forward strand.
ACGCCGGGCAAGGAGGGGCCAGAGCTGCCTCCACTTCCCTCATTTGTCCCTCCCTGCCAAAAATCCCTGTCACCGAGGAAGAAGCTGATGTCTTCAGAGGCCGGCACTCCTGCCAGCATTAATTTTCTAGCTGGCAGAGGCGGCCAATGACAGAAGCTTTAGCCAGGAGCAGCGGAGAGCAATTTCTGGGCTGGTTGATCTCCTATTGCAGGCAGCTCCATGGTCACAGGTGGTGGGAAAAGCAATTACACCGCAAACCCCATAGCTGGGGTGGAGCCTGAGCCCCCGGCACTGCCCGGGCAGGGACAGAGCTGCTCTGCATGGCCCTGGTGACAACGGGCTGCTCCCGGCCCTGCAGCACCATCCATCACCCTCATTTGGGGCAGGCTCCCTCGGAAGGATCCAGCTGCTCCTGGAGGAGCCGGGAATTCTGCACGGGGCTGGCTCTGGGGAGACTTTATCCCATGTATAACTCCTCTCTCTGCTTCCTGGGGCTTTTATGGAGAGGCTGCTGCTGCTGCTGCTGCTGGCAGTGACAGAGCCGGGGATTTGCCTGGGGATGCTCCTCTGGGGCTGGGAAGGGCAGGGGAGGGCAGGAGGTGGGGCAGGAGGGCAGGGATCAGAGTCCAGGCTGCAGCCCCGGGATGCGATCTGTGCGATGTGTGTGTCACAAAGCCCGGGTGCTCCTGGCTGCCCGTTTCATGCACGAGCACAGCAGTTCAGTGCCGGGGGGAGGGCTGGTGACCGCTCTGCTCCCAACAACAGCCCTGGAGGGACGGGCTCAGCACACCAGGGAGGAGGGGATTTCCTTCCTGATGTTGTAAAAGACCAAGTCAGGACCTTGTTTGAGTTCATCCCTGCTGGGACTGAACTGCCAAAGCTTCTGCTTCATCTCCCTCGCTGTCTCTTTCCCTTCTCTTCTCTCTTCCTATTTCTTTCTATGCTTTGCCTCCATTTACTCTTCAATAAAATCCCTTCTGTTGACTTTGGCATGTGGTCTCCTTTGCACCTGAACTTGGGCAGAGCCACCCCTTGGAATAAAATCCCAACTTTGCTCCTTCACCTCCTCCTATCCCTGTCCCTTTTCCCTGTCCTCGTCCCTATCCCTTTTCCCTTCCCTTTTTCCTGTCCCTGTCCCTGTCCCTGTCCCTGTCCCTATCCCTGTCCCTATCCCTTTCCCTGTCCCTTTTCCCTGTCCTCCCTGTCCCTCTGCTGCCTGTTCAGGCTCCCTGTGGTCTTGTGACCCAAATGCTCAGACCACTGACCTCCTTTTTCTCTCCCTCTTGCTGCCCAGTTTGATATTAGCTCCTGGCCAAGGAGAAAATAGGGCAGCTTCCTTGGCTGACCTCAGAGCTAAGACATCTGTACAGAAGACCTTCTCTGCAATGCCCCAAACCTCCAAGAAATGGGATGTGAGCAGCAGGGGAGGCTGAGACAGTTTCTGGAATTTCTCCTGATCTCCTGGCTGCTCTCAGTGCATTTCTGCCCATTGCTGTGGTCAGGAGAAAAGCAGGAGCTGAAATAATCCTGCATTTGGGGCAGTGAGCAGTGTCACTCCTGGTGGCCAACAGGAGCTGGTGGCACCTCTGGTGTCTCTGAAGGCAGCTGGGCAGGGAGCAGACTGAGAGAGGGGATGCTTCCTCTCTTCTGAGCATTCCTGAGGTGACAGCTGAGGTGCTGTGCCTGCTCTGGGGGTGTGAGCACCGTGGGGCTGTGCTGAGGGAAAGGCTCAGGGAGCTGAGGTGGTTTGGTGGTGAGAGCAGAAGGCTGAGAGAGGCTCCTGCTGTTGCTGGGGGAGGCTCTGTGGTGGGTGGAGCTGGCTCCTGGTGGACACAGCCAGCAGGAATCTCACTAAATGTAGGAGAAAATGAGCATTCCAAAACCAGGGACACCCAGCCTTGAAGTAAAGGTGTGATCTCCATCCTTGGACACTTGAAACTCCAGACCCTGAGCAACCTCCCCTGTTCTGAGCAGGGCTTGGACTGGAGACCCCTGGCAGTCCATGCTGGCATGAATTATCCCATGAATCTGGGATTTTCAGACTGTCCAGGCAGAAGAATGATCCTGGAGATCTGATCCCAGCAGAGGTGAGGCCACTGGCCAAAGAGGAATTGCTTCCTTGGTCTCCTACCCCAGCTTTGTACTTAATTTGCCCCTGGGCTGCAGGAGATGAAAAAGAACTGATTCATCCATAGAGAAAATTCAATTAAACAGCAGCCCCAGCCTCGTGAATATTTAAAGGGCTGGAGATCTGCTGTGAAGGGCATTGGTTGGGCAGCTGTGCAGAAAATCCCTTGTAAGTCTTTAATAAAACTTTATGAGGCAAAGAGCACCAGAGCAGCGAGGAGGGAGAGCTGCTCTCCTGCAGGAGAGGGAGCAGAGCCTGTGACACACCTGGGGCTGGGACACAGGGCCCTGGGCACTCCCTCAGCTGCACCGTGTGCTCAGCAGGGCAGGGATGGGAGTGCAGGGCTCCCAGCAGGAGCAGATTCCTGCAGAGGAATTCCTGTGGAGAGCAGGGATTTCACAGCTCCCGGGGTCTGGATTTTTAGCATTTTTGTGCTGTAACTGAGGTAACACCTCTGGATTTTTTGGCATTTTTGTGTTGTAATGGAGGTAACACCTTGTGCTGTGTAAGGCCAGGGGACAGGATGGAGTCCAGACTAGGTCATGGTGGTTTTTGAGCTCTTCACAGAATCACAGAATCACCAGGTTGGAAGAGACCTCCAAGATCATCGAGTCCAACCCAGCCCTAACACCTCAACTAGATCATGGTATCAAGTGCTCTGGACACATCTTCAGCTCTGGACACATCCAGAGCCTGGAGAGCTGAACCTCCAGGGCCAACACGAGTCTTTCTGCTCTCACAGGAGGGCAGGAGAGCAGAGAGCCCCTGCTTTAATATTTACAAGTGACATCCTGACCAGCCCAGGATCCCACCTTGCCCAGTGACGGGCACTGGTGGCACTGGTGGCATCCCCGTGGGCAGCTGTGGTTGCTCAGTGTGTTCCTGAGGGGGACACACACCTCTTAGCACTCACCAATCATAATTTAATTATTGTTCAGTAACTTAGAAAACATTTTTCATGCTGCTGGGATGACTTCAGCCGCGGTGAGGATGATGGGCTGCTGGAACATTTTGTGAGGTGACAATTCCAGCAGGTGGCACAGTCAGGTGAGGTCAGTGACCCTGTGTGCTGTCCCTCGTGTGTCCAGGACACAAGGACAGGCCAAGGTTATAATTCCCAGAGCACTTTCCCACCTCCTGAGGCAGAGTTCCAGGCTTTGCTCCAGTCTGGGCTTCCAGGACAGCTGCATTTCTTGCCCAGATGAGATTTGCTGTCAGTGAGGAAGATTCCATCACGCCCCAAGAGCAGAGCTGTCTGCTGGAATGCTCATCCCAGCAATCCCAGGCTCAGAATTTGATATGACAAAGTTCAAATTAGCTGTCTTGTTCCTTCCCAGAAATGCCATGGTGCATGAAGTTCTGCCTACGTTCATCCAGATCCACTGGTAGATCTCCCTGTCAAAGTCTAACTTTTGAGAAGAATCCTTTGGGATGAAAGGCACTGAATAATATCATTATCATGTATCTGCTCCTGAAATGAAAATCAGGTGCTCCAACACTCTGGAGAATTTCTGCCTTGGCCTTTGAAGAATCATCTCCAGGGCAAATCCTTCTCCACCTGAAATCTAGGATTTTACACATGGCTGCTGCCCTTTGCTGGAGGAAGGAATGTCTAGGAAATGGACCTTAAAGCAGTAAGTAAATGCAGCAGTTTCTCCTGGTATGCAGCTGCTGAAGCAGTGAAAGACAGAGAAATATGAAGGACAGGCTGCTGTAACATATGAGCTCTGTCAACAAAAGAAATGTCATGTCAGCCTTGGATGAACACCCTCAAATCAACAGCGGGCATTGGATTGACTCAGCTGGTGTCAGGGTGTCCTATTAAGAGATGGATGACTTCAGAGGGAGAATTTCTCAATCCATTTATATGAAGAATTTGCCTCTAAATTCAAAAGGAGGTTCTCAGCAGAATTGCTTTAAAATTTATAACCCAGCATCTGTATCTCTTTTGTTTCCCCGGCGAGGCGGAGGCAGGGAGGTGAAGTATTCCCAGAGTGTGTCTGGACCTCTCTCTCCAGCCCAGACCCTCCACATTCCCTGCTCTGGGACCCATCACTCTTCTCTCTCCCTGTCCCTGGCACTTCCTCAGCTTCAGCCAATATAATCCAGGGCTGATCATAATTCACCTCATGGATTTGGGATCCACATGACTCTGGTCAGAGGCTTTGGGAGAGGCCTTTTGTCCAGGATGGTTTTTCTGTCCTGAAAGCTGCAGTCAGGAGAAATTAATTTGCACTGGCAGGCTAGGAAGGAGGATGGGGAAATGCCACCTCTCTCTGACCTCTTGGATTTTCAGACATGCTCTTTATTTTTTCCAAGACCCCAGGCCACCACATTGGTTTTCCACTCTTCCACTGGTGAAATTCAGCAGGAAATAGGCTGAGTGCAAATGGCATGGAAACACCTAAACTCAGGCACCAGTGGCATTCCTCCATCCTGATTTAAATCCCTGGAGAGCTGGACTTGGAGCGGTCCTGGAGATCCCCTCTGGGGTAGGTGAGCATGGTGAGGGCATCCCACAGAGCTGTGTGGAGGCTCATCCCTGCCTGGGGCTCACCATATCTCCCACCAGGACAGGAGAGGCCCCAGGGAGTGCAGGGGGACCTTGGCTGGTGTCCTTGGCAGGGTTTGTCCTTGGGGTGGCAACATGGGGGGCTCTCCATGAGGAGCAGGTGATGCTGGCTTGGTTTGAGGACAGGCAACACCAGGCAAGGAGACAACATAACATCTTGGGAAAGTTTTCTCCAGAAAACAAAAGGAGGATTCCATCATGGTCTCCATCACAAAATGCCTTCAAGTGTGAGCACAGAAACCACAGCAGAAGTGAGTTGTAATTACAAGTGCACCTGCAATTCCAAGCCAACCTCATTCATCCAGAGCAAAGCAATTTGGGACTCCAAATTCTAAGTTTCTAGGACTCCAACCCCAAACCTTGAAGTGGCTGTGCTCCACCTGTTAGTCCTGATCAAATACTATTTTCTGAATAATACATTTAATGAGTCATGATGTTTGTCAAACACAGGATTAAAAAAAGAATTCCAACAACATCTCCAACCCCAGGAGAGGCCCCAGGGAGTGCAGGGAGACCTTGGTTGGTGTCCTTGGGGTGGCCTGGGGTGGCTGCAGTCCCTGCTGTTCCTCTCCATGGGATAATTGGTGCTCCCTGGGCTCCTTCACCAGCTGAATGCAGCTCAGAGTGGTGGGGAGGAGAGGAGACAAGAGGCACACCTGGGCTTTTGACCTTCCCAGTGAACATTCCAAGTGCTTGTGAGTGGAACCACTCCAAAGGGCACCTCTTGTCCCGCTGAGCTCCTTTCCCAGCAGGCACTCCCAGACCATTCATTCCCATTCCCTTTTTTACCAGCTGCAAGCTCAGCACAACCTGCAGTGGGATCAGCAGGCCCTGGTCTTGTGGTCACATCACACCATTTTCCTGACTTGCCTCGTTTTTGAGAAATCACATGGTCTGAGCTGAGCTGGACTTCTCTGGCCTTGGGAAAACTTGTGGTGTGGGTGATTTTCCAGCAAATGCTGGATTTGTTTTATGTGTTTACCTAAACCCTGGTGTCCCTGGCCTGTGTGGTGCCTTTTCATCCAGGGATGGCTTTAAACAGAGCTGGCCAAAATCCCCCTCAGCATCAGCAACACTTTGTGAGTTTGTCAGACGTTGAGTTTCTCAAAGGCTGCTTAAGATTCCAGTTTAACCAGTTTTAAATCAGAATTAGGAGTCATGAACACAGCTCACTCATCTGCATAATCTCTGGATTGTTATTCCTGTGTTGGAAACTGAAAACTTCTGCTGTCAGTGCTGTCAGAGCTGATGGCTCTCCCCTTAGTGAAGACTGCTGTAAAGAATTAATGGACCACTGCCCTTATCATCAGTGGTTTCCCAACAGAAACAGAGGGAAATGCTAAAGGGATCCTCATGGTCTGCCCAGGGCCCAGGCAGGGATGATCACCTGTGTAATGTGGCACCAGGGGCCTCCACAAATTCATGGCTGTGGCAGAAGCTGCACAGATCTCAGGGTACCTCTTACAGCTCCCTCCTGTCTGTGCTGTTTCCAGCTGGCTGCAAACTTGGAGCTTTTTGTTTCATTTTCAGGGGTGGGGGGGAAAAAATCGTGCTTTTTAAATGCTTGTATGGAAAGCATTCCTCTTTCTCTCTGCTCCTCGGGCTCTGCTTGTTCTCTCACCAGTGCCTCACGTCAAGGAAGAGGGAAATGCTTCATTTCACAACCCTGTGAGCTGAGACTGGGCAGATGTGTGACTAAACCTGCCCCAGGACACGGCTGCTGTCCTCAGCCAGATCTTGTCACACTTTGGCATTTCTCAGCCTTGTTTTGCTGGTCACAACGAAGGCAGCCCCTCCTGGGAGCTGGGAACCATCCCAGGGCTGGTTCCTCCTCCTGCTCTGCCTCACACAGGCTGGGTAAGGGACAGTGACAGGCACAGCCCAGTGCCACCCCCTTGGGGCGGCAGCTGGGGGCACAGCTGGCTTCCAGTCAGTCCCTCCCCACTGCCCCTGCTCCATCTGCACAAAGGAAATCTAATTAATTTTAATGTTCATTTAAGGTTGGTTCTGTCCCCAGTTTGTTGTCACTGATGTGGGCACTGCTCACACCCACAGGTGTCCCCTCTTGTCCTGTGCTCCTGCTGGGACAGGCTGTAAGGGTCAAAAGGATGTCCAGGCACTCCTGTAAGGGTTAAAAGGATGTCCAGACACACCTGTAAGGGTGAGAAGGGTGTCCAGGCACTCCTGTAAAGGTGAAGGAGGATGTCAGGCACATCTATAAGGGTTAAAAGGATGTCCAGGCACTCTTGTAAGGGTTAAAATGATGCCCAGACACACCTGTAAGGGTGAGAAGGATGTCCAGGCACTCCTGTAAAGGTGAAGGAGGATGTCCAGGCACTCCTGTAAAGGTGAAGGAGGATGTCCAGGCACTCCTGTAAGGATGAGGAGGATGTCCAGACACACCTGTAAGGGTGAGAAGGATGTCCAGGCACTCCTGTAAGGATGAGGAGGATGTCCAGGCACTCCTGTAAAGGTGAAAGAGGATGTTCAGACACTCCTGTGAGGGTTAAAAGGATGTCCAGACACACCTGTAAGGGTGAGGAGGATGTCCACGCACTCCTGTAAAGGTGAGGAGGATGTCCAGGCACTCCTGTAAAGGTCTCAGCTTCCAGCCTCCCAGGCTGTGGCTGAGCACAAGGTTTACTCGGTTCAGGGGACAGTGCTGGGTGGGGAGGGCTGGATTATTCATGGAATAATCATGGGATGGTTTGGGTTGGAGGAGACCTTAAAACCCCATCCCATGGATCCCAATCCCATGGATCCCTTGCCACCCCAGGGACATCTTCCACTGTCCCAGGCTGCTCCAAGCCCCACCCAGCCTGGCCTTGGACACTGCCAGGGATCCAGAGGCACCCACAGCTTTTCTGGTTGCACTGTTACTCATGACTACACAGGAGCTTGTCACAGCATCCACACCCCAAAAGCTCTCCTGGGGCTGTTTTGGGGCTGTTTTGGGGCTGGGAGGCCCCTGGGAAAGCAGAGGGGTTGGCAGGGAACGGGGTCCTGGCTGTGTCATCACCCTGTCCCTGCTGCTCCCCAGCACACTGCCTGGGTTTGGGGATTCCTCTCCTGCACCAGAGATGTTACTGGGGTCTGTTCCTGCAGGAAAAGGAGAAGCTGGAGCTGCTGCAGGTCAGAGGATGGGGTTTTGTTGCTGTTCAGCTGCTCCTTGTGTGGGTGGAGAAGAACTGAGGGAGTGCCAGGACACCCCTGGGCAGTGGTTGGGGTGGACACTGAGCCTTTCTCTCCCATTTTTCCCTCCCTTCCCCAAGGATCTGACAGTGGAGTGCAGGAAGGAAGTGCAGACAGCAGCTACACAAGTGAAATAAAATAAAATATAAAGGCCTAGAAACACTGATGGCAATTAATGTGTGTTAGAAGTTACGAACTGCAGATCACTGTCACGCTGGAGCACCTGGGAGAATCTGTGGCTGGCACAACAAAGGGACAAAAACAACAACAAAAAAAGCATAAATTTTGATGAACATAAAGAAATCAATCTGTTCTGAATCTGGGAAGAAGCAGGGTGAATAGTATATGAGGAGGATGAATTATTTTCCAGCCCCTTTGACAGGGAAGGATGATGTTAAACAATATTTGTCATCAGGGGAAATATTTATATTACAAGCATAGAAAAAGATGTGCTGAGGAGCTCAGAGAGGCCTGGCTCCCTTGAGGAGATCCCTGAGGGTCAGAGGGGTGGTAAACCCTGCCAAAATCCAGAGGGGATTGGGAGTTTGACCCCAGTCATGGGAACACTGGAGGAGCTGAGATGGGATCCTGTCAGCATGGGACTATATTTAACACCAGACAACAACCTCAGAGAAAGTAGGTCTCATCTGACTAACCTGAGCTCTTCTATTTTTAATGATATGCAAAATAGATTGGTAATGATATCTACAGAGGTGTGGTGAAACATTTCATAACACTGGGATGACAAAACAGCTCACTGCAGGATGGATAAAGCCCAGCTGAGGGACTGAGGGATCCAGCACCTTCTGCAACAGCAAAAACATTGATTTTTCCTCCTCTAACCAAACAACCCGGGCTGAGCACAAAGCTGCTCCTTTCAGAGCCTATTTATCTACAT